>CM040191.1:43085640-43163140 GCA_022606455.1 Callitettix versicolor | reverse complement strand
TTTACGTAAAACAATTTTTTTGGAATTTCGTATGATTATCTGAAATTATAAATGATCATATTGGGAGCAAACATACTGGCACGTGCGCGCATACACATACTTTCAGCTATATAAATATAGAAATGGACATACTTTTCGCATAAGTAGGTTTCGCAATCAATTAGCCTATAGAATGTAAAGTCCTTCTTTTTTAATTTCACTAAGTATTTAATAAAGCGAATTGTTCTTACACCAGTACGTTTTTCAATGCTTAAATACTGCCGCGTATTCTATCCTGGTAGAAGTTAAAATACCCCAGGTGCATTGTCGCTTATTGCACTCTGTACGATGAACACTCTGCCTGTTCTATTCAATCTGGGATGAAAATAAGTCATTGCTTTAGTGATTCAATTCGTCTTAATGAAAAACGATTTTATTTTATGCAATGTAATTAAACCTGCTAGAATACGTTTGTTGGGCAGGTATCCTGGATTAATTGAATTTTAATCACAGCATGGAACTGACTTATTGACTTGAAAAAAATATTGCGAAACATTTTTTAAACGAACACTCAATACGGATGTTCAAATTTAATTGAACTGGACACAAAATTTAATTTGTAATAGCTTATACAAGTTCGTTTCTGAGATATATATATTATTAACTTCGTTTCTTATATTAATTATTCATTTCATTTTAATATATTTCTATTTACAATATTATACGATTTATGGTTTTCTATACATTTTTGACTCGATATAAAACAGGGTCCTGTCATATTTTAATAAAATACAGTATTATTAAAAATCACTATTATTCAATTAAACTGGAATAGTAGGCATTGTGTTTATCTCAGGTACCTATATATATATATTATATTGAATAACAAACAAATAAACAAAAACAAACTTTCAGAAATATAATATGATTAGCTGTTACCCGTCACGGCTTTTCCCGCAATCGTAATATACATTAAAGATCACGCATATCACCGTATTATATATATATATAAAGGTATATCACCGCGTTAGGCCTATCAACCATGTTAGTTAACTTATGATATATATAAGATTTTTCACGCATCACCATGTCAGGCCTAACAACTGTGTCAGTTGTAAAACGGGAATAGGCCTATATGTATCTCTGATACTTAAACCATATTCGTACCAAATTTCATCTCAATTGGTCAAGTGGTTAAAGCGTGATTGAATAACAAACAAACAAACAAACACACAAACTTTCAGAAATATAATATGAATTAGATTATATATATATATATATATATATATATATATATATATATATATATATATATATATATATATATATATTATTATTTACTAATATATAATATATATATATATATAAATATATTATCAGTATCAACTGTTGTCATATCAGTTTACATAAGGTCTTACCGTAGTGGCTGTTCGATTAGTTCAGTTCCCAATTAAAATTCGAAAAATGTAAATGGAATGAATCGATAGCTCATAAATGTGCTGTAATACCAAATCAATGACAACGATTCTTCTTGAATACTCTTAAAATACCCTTGATGAATGCCTCTTGAAGACTCTTTGAATGCTCTTTGAATACCCCTTGAAGACCTATTTATTATCCTTTGCCCCCGCAGGGGGCAGACTAGCTGTACGTTTATATTCAGAGGATATAAACGTCCCTCGCTATACCCGATTCTAACAAACACTTACACTTAAAACACTACACTTACGACTTTACACTCACACTTACATTTAGGGAGGCGATAATATCCTCAATCGCCTTAAAATAACAAAACAAAAAATAAATTATCCTTTGCATGTCCCTACTTGTTCAGCAAAGTGTAAAATGTGAAATTGTTATTTAATATTTAGACAATTTTAAAACTGGATGTTTAATGCATGTTATTTCAATAGTGCAACAGCGTATTCACTAGTGCAGTGTTATTTTATTAAGTATATTGATAAACAGGATTATAGCAATTAATAAAACTAATTTCGTATTTAATTTGTTATTGTGTTTAATGTATTTCATTAACTACTTAGTACAAGTTGGTGATTTTACAAATAATACTGGGCAAAATAACTGAAACGTTTAAAAAATTATAGAATAGCGTAATACGAACTTAATACAGTTATATACTTATGTATAAAGTAATACACGTACTAGGTTTTCAGGTAAACTTTAAAATCCTTCAGATATCATATAATGATTTTTAATAATTTTTGTTACTTGTGTACATTTAACATTTCTTTTGATAATTAAATATTTTATTTATATTTTCATGTTCTATTTTCACCACAATAATTAAAGCCTTTTATGTACACAGTTATATATAACTGCTACATATATGTAAACCTTACATAACTTAGCGCTCTGAAGCATTCGTAACATTTTCTGTCACTTCATTCGACAACTAATATTTACGAAAAAGTTGCTGAACTAACCTCAATGGAAATTGTATGGTTTTCTTTCATCAAGTGATAGAAATTATGATATGTCTTGCCGTTTAGTCAGTATTACGAAAAAAATCCAGCAACTACACTCTCATCGATAAATTAAAGCCCGCAATCTTCAAACGGATAGTGTAAAGGTGATGGATACAGTGACGGTGAAAGTGACGATGAAGGTGACGGTGATGGTGAAGGTGAGTGGAGGTGACGATAACAGTGACGGTGACAGTAATGGTGGCGGTGAAAGTATGGTGAAGGTGGTGATAATGTTGATAGTGAATGTGATGGTCACCGTCACGGTGAAGATGAGATGACGATGAAAGTGACGGTGAAGGTCATGGTGACAGTAACGATGGCGATGAAGAAAGTGACAGTGACGGTGACTGTAAAGGTGGCAGTGAAAATGTCGATGAAGGTGACGATGAATATGAGTGGAGGTGACGTAACGGTGACGGTGACAGTAATGGTGACGGTGAAAGTGATGGTGAAGGTGGTGATAACGTTGATAGTAAAGGTGACGATGACGGTGAAGGTGACGATGAAAGTGAGGGTGAAGTAACGGTGAATGTGATGGTAACAGTAACGGTGGCGATGAAGAAAGTGACGGTGACGGTAACGGTGGCAGTGAAAATAACGATGAAGGTGACGGTGAAGGTGAGTAGAGGTGACGGTGACAATGATGGTGAAGGTGACGATCAAAGTGAGGGTGAAGGGACGATGAAAGTGAGAGTGAAGGTAACGGTGAAAGTGACGGTGACGGTAACAGTGGCGAGAAGGTGAAGATGACGGTGACGGTAAAGGTGGCAGTGGTGGTAACGGTGAAGGTTACGGTGACGGTGATGGTGAAGGTGACGGTAACGGTAACGGTGGCGGTAAGGGTGACGGTGAAGGTGACGGTGGTGATAACTGTGGAGGTGAATAAAGGTGATGGTGACTGTGAAGGTGACGGTGACGGTTTCAGTAAAGGTGACGATGACGGTAACGATGATGGTATTGGTGACGGCCGATTTAAGGAAGTAAATTGGAAACATGAATGACTAATGTTATGTTACACTTGCGTTAACTGTTACGTTATGTTACACCCAAGTATTTCGAGCTTTATACAAGGTACTTTCGTATCAAATTTCAAAATAATCAGTCGATGGGTTCTATCAAAACTGCTTACATTACTCATCATTAAATCAGAGGCTGTTATCTTGAAACTGAAGTGAATGGAGAAAAATCTTACACATACGTCTTTAGGGTTTTATACAAAGTACATTCGTATCAAATTTCAAAATAATCAGAGGCTGTTATCTTGAAACTGGTGAATGGAGAAAATCTATCAAGGGTTTTATACAAAGTACATTCGTATCAAATTTCAAAATAATCTCATCATCAAAACTAAACTCATCAGAGGCTGTTATCTTGAAACTGAAGTGAATGGAGAAAAATACTCTACACATATCGTCTTTAGGGTTTTATACAACATACGTCTTTAGGGTTTTATACAAAATTTCAAATTCAGTCAATGTATGAAGTGAATGGAGAAAATCAAATTTTCAAAATAATCTGTCGATGGGTTCTATCAAAACTGCTTACATTACTCATCATCTGTTATCTTGATGGGAGAAAAATCTACACATACGTCTTTAGGGTTTTATACTATCAAATTTCAAAACTGCTTACATTACTCATCATTAAATCAGAGGCTGTTATCTTGAAACTGAAGTGAATGGAGAAAAATCTTACACATACGTCTTTCGGGTTTTATACAAAGTACATTCGTATCAAATTTCAAAACAATCGGTTAAAACTTTGTAACAAACAAACACGCAAGCCAAATGCCAAAAAGTCGTGTTCAAACAGACACATAGCTTGGCGAGTATATTAACAACTTATTTAATCATGAGTCTTCAAAATAACGGACATATAAATGCATAATACGCTTCACGATATAAGGAAGTAAAACTGAATGGTTTTAAATATAAAAACTATCGCTGTGAAAGTTAACTGAAGTGATTACGAAATGTAGACTATATATCGAAGTTACTGCATATTCTAGGAAATGTACAAGAGGCCGACGAAGTGACGCTGGTTGGAGTCAACAGGTCTCGATACATTCGGCGTATTTCGGAACACTTCGGACATCGGTCGATAGTTCATCACGACGCGCGAACATTAACACTAGACAATATATTATTAGATGCCTTGCTTGGACCAAAGTTTCTACAGTATGTGTGGTAAACACTGTGCTTACGTGTATATTACAGCACAACTGATTTATATGAAACCTTTTACTGACTTTTATCACATTTTATACCGGTATATACATTGTTTAAACACATTTTTTTTCAGTTTGAGAGACAACACTCTAATGTGCACCATATTCACTTGCCACTTTTCGCATTGTAAAAGTTCTTCTTGTTGATGATACTTTTATTTTTTCGGAAAAATCAACAAAATTTTAACATTTCATAATGTTTTCAAAATATTACAAACTTCCA
This sequence comes from Callitettix versicolor, assembly GCA_022606455.1. NCBI lineage: Eukaryota > Metazoa > Arthropoda > Insecta > Hemiptera > Cercopidae > Callitettix > Callitettix versicolor. The sequence continues at coordinate 43,158,225 of CM040191.1, read as the reverse complement.
TATTTTTTTAAAAATAAAATTATTAACGTGCTGTTACTCGTTCACCAAGTATAACTAACCAAGGAATATAAGAAAAATTAAATGACAAAAAAGATATAAAAGAACTAAATGCATTTTAAAAAAGTTACAAACATATTTCATTAATAAGTCAATAACAATAATGTATGGTATGTAGCTCCCTTTCTAAAGTGATTGAATCACATTTCACAAAACTGAAAGCATTTTTAACGCGGTTCAGAAATTATTATTATTATTATTATTATTATTATTATTATTATTATTATTATTAATAATAATATTTTTTATTATTTACACTTTTGCATACCTACAAAGTTTTGATCCTAACATAAAGTTTACGATGACTTTAATGCCGTCTACAAAACTAACAATCTAATATGAAATGAACTTAATTAGAAAATATTTGAAACTTGTTGGTAATTTTTCATACATTAAACAAATACAAATCATTTAACAAAAACATAATTATAAACTCGTTTGAAAGTCACTTTTCATTCAAACACATACAAAACAAAAAATATAACTAAATTAATAATATGGGTCGACATAACATACAAGTATTATATTTTAAAAAATTAGAACAAAACAAAATGCAATATTTACTTCAGATGTTTACACAGTGAACCCGAATCCTGACCATTCATATCCAGCTCCTTGAACACAGACGTGAATAACATTGTTGAACCAGTATGGGACATTCTGGCACAAAAATCTTCATTTACTCTTACTTTACACTGGGAACATAAATAACCCCGTCAATCCATTTATTTATAATTTAATTTATTCTGCCCTAAAGTTAATTTATTCTTGTTTTCTGTACTTGTTTCAAATTCTATTTCTTGTAAGTAAATATATAATATTCGCTTTTTTAATTTTAACTTTGTTAGGATATTTTCATTAAACAAGTGAGATTATGGAGCGGCCATTTTGATAAAATCCAGAATCGAGACCTTGAAATGAGCATCAATCTACGAGATTAAATTATATATATAGCCTATATATACAGAATGTTTCAAAATTCGCCAAAATTTGTATATGATTGTACATGCAAAAATAGAGAAAAACGTTGCTATAAAAGTATGTCCTAACATACGTAGTTTTTCCGTCTGTACGTAAGCGTTTTTTAAAAGAAATTTACTACTCAAAACCTTAACGCTACACAAAAGAAATTTCAAAAATAAGTTTACCGTTGACAAGACAATATCAAGAAAAAAGTTGATAAAATATTTCATCAATTTTCAAAATTGCATTCTTCTATATTTTTAAAATTAAAATAACATAATATCAAATAGGTCTACAATATATTATGAAAACAACTTCCTTTTGTTTCTTTATTTCAAATGTAGCAATGTTTGTTTGAAAGTGATCCGATGTAAGACAATGGAACCGTGTTATCATACATGACTTTATGTTTTATTGTTATACTTATTGACGTTATATTCAGTAAACAAAACATTTTTGTTTACAGATTTTAATGCTAATCACGTATGCAAAATCAGACTTTCAAAATAGGTAAGATAAATAATATACTTTTGTAAATTCGCTTCTATCTCGTCAGCGAGACAGTTGCGTGCCATGATAATTATTATTAAAATCTTTTTAACAAATTTTCATTTGAAAAATGTGCTACTGAAGCGGCCATCATGGTAAGACTCAGACCAGGATCTTGAAATGAGCGCCGATCGAGACTGCTAGATCACGTTTTGAGGGATTGTTGAAATATATATGTATATATATATATATATATATATATATATATATATATATTTATTTATTTATTATTTATTTATTTATTTATTTATTTATTTATTTATTTGCCAATGGTCATGATTCGAAAGTTAAAATGTTGATATATGAAGATTTTATTGCTGATTATCGTAGTAAAATCAGAATTTGAAAAGGATAACTGCACCGCGATTATTTGAAATGTATTATGCAATCCTACTTACCGTTCGTAAGTTAACATTTTAAATTTGCAAATTTCACTGAAAATATGAAACAATAATGTACTTCATACAATATGTGTTTATAACTAATAAACATTTTAAACTTTAGATGATAATTTAAATTTTTTAACACTAATTACAATTACAAAATAGTAGCTTTTGTTTACACTAAAAGAATTCTGCTTTTAAAGATTTCTAATTGCACCCGTTTAGAATTGTGGATATAAACGGATGACTTTTTTTTTTGGCGAAAACCACATTGAGGCAATTATCGCCTAAACAGATTAGTACAAATAATTGGAAAAATATACTAAACACTACTTACAAACTAAATAACGTTTCTAAAAAGAAAAAAAAGTTCATAAAAAACATAACGAGTCCGAAAAGAGTAGCACTTAATAATATTTAACAAGGGTAAATATCTAAATTTAAAACATAACAAAATAAATGAGGGCTGTAAAGTGGCCCTTCACACAGAAAAATAAATATATAAAATAACAACTATAAAAATTGTCTTAAACTAGTTAACAATAATACATAACTAAATAAAATATATACAATTTATTGTAAGGCTGTATATTGTATGGATAAATGGATGAAATATCCACAATTTTGCCGGTTAATGCTTATCTTAAAATTGTAATTTGCTAAATAACATCAGCGTTGACGTCACACATTTCCTGTTTTGGGTGAAACAATGTGACAAAAACAATAATTCGAAAGAGAGAGAGAGATAATATTATATAAATAATACAAACTTACGGCGCATTAGGGAGGGAGGCCAAAGAAGGGGAATATTTTATAAATGCAATTTTCTTTATTATACCGCAGAGATGTATAAATGAAAGAGAGATATTGTATTTGGGACTGGATTCAAGAGAAATAAAGAAAGAAAACGCAAACCTTCGAAGTTGTTATTTTAGTATTTTGTCGTTCCTTTTGTCAGTGTAAAATCACACTTAAAAAATAGAACTCATCAAATAATTAAAAAATGGTGAATTGTTTTTAAAACATAAACTCTCTTTCTCTCTCTCTCTCTCTCTCTCTCTCTCTCTCTCACACACACACACACACACACACACACACACACACACACACACACACACACACACACACACACACACACACACACACACACACACACACACACACACACACACACACGAGTTAGGTATGCTTTTGTTAAACGATTTTAGTACGTAAATGACAGAAAAGTTTTACAAAGATAAAATTTATACAGTTACTATTGTTTTATCAAATTTAATTTTTAACAACTATTTAACATTACAATAAAAGATTGTTTTTTTAATTACAGATATCTTAATTGCAAGACGAAGAATTGACTTAACTATTTACTGTTCTTAATTGCTATTTTTTTTATTCGCTGTTAAATTAAAAATAAATGTGTTAAAAAATTATTTATCTTTCCACAGTAATCATTAATACGTGAAACATTCACTTACATTAATTTTATTTTACCATTCCTTTTAAATAATTATAATTTTGTTCAAAACATATAATTAATGTTGTACATTAAACGCAAACCCAATATCTATTAATGCATAAATAGTTTGATAACGAGTAATGATTTGTAAAGAAAACTAAGGTCTAATACGTTTTTAAAGTAGGCCTTTTTTGAAAAAGTTACTGTTTTTTAGATCAATATGTCAATAAATTATCAAAAATTCTTATTGAAAATAAAAAAAAATAATTTTGAAATATATGACAGTCTACTAAAACTATAACATTCTTATTTTAAAAAATGGCACAGTCATCGGGACTGTCGGCAGAAGCGTTATCTTCTTAAATAAATAAATATATAAATATATATATATATATATATGTGTGTGTGTGTGTTATTACTAAATATAAACCGTATACCATTGAACTGTTGCTAATGGCAAAATACACAATGTACATAACATCATTACTTGCGCGCGCGACGAAACATGAGAAGAAAAAAAGTGAGAGAGAGAGAGAGAGAGAGAGAGAGAGAGAGAGAGAGAGAGAGAAGCATGCATGTTGTATGTACAGACATACGCACGGGACGGAACCGGCAGACGAAAGAAAGGAGAAGAGCTGAGAACTGGAGGGGGTCTGTGTAATACTTCCCCTACTCGCGTTACTTACGCTTCGTAAGCCTACTCGATGAAACAGAATCACTCCATGGTGACAAATACAAAGTGCACAACGCGGTATGAGATGTAACGCTTCAATACTAAAACTGTTAAAACATATACATTTTCTTAGCAATACGATCTGTGACTATATTACACGATAAACATTTTTCACAATAAAATAACAACAAATGAATAAAAACAAGAAGTTAAACTCTTATTATTTTTGAACCAGAGAATATTGGAAAAAATAGAATGAATAACGGAGATTTAAGATAAAATATTACTTGGTTATTTTAACGAATTATGCTGTGAAAAGCCTGTAACAACTGACAATGATTACTGTATTTTCCTAATTTTATATACATGAAATTAAAAGAATGTATATTTGAATATGCAAAAAAATGTAAACTACAGCGCATATTGTAATGAAAGTTTGTTTACGTAACCATCAGACACTGGGTTAAGTTTCAGTCTTCAATTCGAATTAATATTTGCTTTATTATTTCAATCAATCCAGCTGTATATGGGAAGGCTTGCACGAGCTTATATTGTCCTGTGTAGTCTGCATGAATTGTTGTTATCGATATCAACCACATTCATTGATCATTCGAATGCGTATTTTTGTTCCATTCAACATTTTTCACTGACCACAACGATACAACATTTTAAACGTGATTCCTGTATTTTCTTTGATGTGTTTCAATATTTAAATTCATCACATTTAACAGTCAGTGGGTAAAGTTTTAAATTATCAAACGCTTCCCATAAAGAGTTAAATTATTCCCAATTTGTTTTGTGTTATAAATCAGCTTTGAAGTTAAAATTAAAAGTATATATGATTGTCCAGAATAGAAATCTAAACTACTGCTTGTATTGTTACAAAAAGTACCAGGTTAGGTTTTTATTTTACAATTTAGTTGTAAATTCGAACTAATAAGTGTTTGATATCAGAATTATTTATTGAAATATATCTGGTTATAGATAGGCCAAGAAAAGCTTATAATGCCCTCCATGACTGAATTATTTTCTATCGATTGAGCTATGGAATTCATATTGAATAATTAAAATGACGCTTTAAAACAACTGTTATTGAGCTAGTTCAATAAGTAATTAATTTAAATTGCAAAACTGAATAAAGTACATACAATAAGAACAGATGTTAAGCGCATTGAATATTTTCTTAGACTGGCCCCAGTCATCTGTTGTCATTGTTGTTACTTCTCATGTTTCAAAGTTAAATACACGATTTTATTATTTGTAATTAAGTAGAGAGTGAAATACTATTCGAGCGAGGTAATGCATTAACTCACTCGTGTGGTGCACTGCTCATACAAGTTAAAAAAAATCAGTCAACATTATACATATTAGATAGCCTTATTAACAGAACCCATACAATGTCTTTATATTTTTACGCAATAAAATTAATCAAATCAAAAATTGATTGATTTGTTTAACTGTACAGTTAAAATACAAAATGCATTGCAGCATGTTATTAAAATTACAATAAAACTAATAGTTTAATGTGATCAATTAAAATATTTGAATTCAGTTATTAGTTATTAAGAGCAATTGATTAAACATTTTCTTTTAAATTTGTTCATAATTATATTAAGACACAAAATAAAAGGTTGATAATTTAAAACATCAAAATGTAAAATATTGATTTTTTAATATTGGTGTTTTTTTATTGTTGGTTTGTGGAACAATATAATATTCTTATAACACATGTGTCTTGCTTAAACGTTAATTATTGTCGAAGTTCCTAGAAGATAGAAGCAATGTTTGCTATAAAATAGAAACATCACATTTCATTTTAATAAGTAATTCTAAATATACTGGTTTATTTACAGACTAAACTACTGTTACGCAAAACGTAATTCTGCAATAATTTTGAAAAGAATTGTAAAAATAGTTTTATTATTTAATTGCATTGTTTATTTTTACACTTTTTTGCCAAAAAAATATTTCACTTAACATATTAAAAAAAACGTGTTTTTTAAATTTTTTTTCAAGGTAAAGCATTTTATTAACTCCGATTCGCTAAGTTCTTTCAATTACCCACGTACTGCTAAACGTAATATCAAAATTAAATTTTTGCGAAAGACATTTGATAAAGTTTTACTGAAAAGTGTGCGAGAAAACGTTACTGATAAGAACTTAGGTATCTATCGCTGTAAGAAACGTGACCAAGAGCTGTCAAGAGAGGCGTTAAGAATTAGTTGTTGTTCTTCAACAAACAATCGTTATAACGCCCGTGAAAAAGTGCCATTGACTGTACCGTAACGCCCTTTAGTTGTAAGAGAAGCGAAAAGTGTCGACATATCAAACAGTATAAGATAGGACGGTCGAAAAGAGATACTGAGAGAAACATAAATTTAGTAAATAAATAAATAGACAAAGATAACTAAGTGTCATTAATAGAAACGCAACATATTTTCGCTTTAAAATGCGCAACGGAGTGTCATTGATAGAAGTTAAAAAGTGTCATTCATTGATAGAAGCTTCACATATCTTTCCTTTAGCTAAAGGACGAAAATTAGTTATAAGTAAACAAAGTTATTAAAGTGTTATTGATATAAGTGTCACGTATTTTTGCTTTAGCCAAAGTATAAAACGTCGTCATAAATAGACAAAGATAACAAAGTGTCGTTAATAGAAACGCAACATATTTTAGCTTTAAAATGCGCAACGGAGTGTCATTGATAGAAGTTAACAAGTGTCATTCATTGATAGAAGCTTCACATATCTTTGTTTTAGCTAAAGGACAAAAATTCGTTATAAGTAGACAAAGTTATCAAAGTGTCATTGATATAAGTGTCACGTATTTTTGCTTTAGCCAAAGTATAAAACGTCGTCATAAATAGACAAAGATAACAAAGTGTCGTTAATAGAAACGCAACATATTTTAGCTTTAAAATGCGCAACGGAGTGTCATTGATAAAGAAGTTAACAATTGTCATTCATTGATAGAAGCTTCACATATCTTTGTTTTAGCTAAAGGACAAAAAAGTTCGTTATAAGTAGACAAAGTTATCAAAGTGTCATTGATATAAGTGTCACGTATTTTTGCTTTAGCCAAAGTATAAAACGTCGTCATAAATAGACAAAGATAACAAAGTGTCGTTAATAGAAACGCAACATATTTTAGCTTTAAAATGCGCAACGGAGTGTCATTGATAGAAGTTAACAAGTGTCATTCATTGATAGAAGCTTCACATATCTTTGTTTTAGCTAAAGGACAAAAATTCGTTATAAGTAGACAAAGTTATCAAAGTGTCATTGATATAAGTGTCACGTATTTTTGCTTTAGCCAAAGTATAAAAAGTCGTCATTTTTAATAGTGTCATTAATAGAAGCACAAAAATTTTCGCTTTAAAATACTCAACGTCACTGACAGAAGCGTAATATATTTTTGCTTTATGACACAAAACCAAGTGTTATTGACAGAAGCATAATAGATTTTCGTTTTAAATGCGCAAAAAATTATAATTAACAAAAACGTAACTTCTGCTTTATAACACAAAACAAATTGTCACTGACAAAAACGTAACACTTCTTTTGAAGCACGATGAAGTGTCTTGTCAGCCGTGACAAAGATTCGCAGTAAGACTCTTACTACATCGAAATGTTGCAGACAGGTGCACAATAAACTGCCTGACAGAACTGTAACAAAGCTTTAAATAATTAGACGCGTGTAATTCATTGTGTATTAAAATCGACAATATTCTACAGTTGTATCATACTTTGCTTTAGTTTATACGAAAAATACCATTCTTCTAAACATTTCATTATCAATACTGTACAAAATAAATTTTATTGAAAGTATTGAAAAAAATTCAGTTAATGAATTTGTTAGTTTTTAATTTATCGCAAAAGTAGTTAACTGCAATGTATAACACTCTGACCAAATCAGGTTTTACTGGCAATAGTTACGTGTTTGGCAATTAATTCTAAGTAGATAGAAAATGTTTTTTTACATACAATTACAACTAGTCTATACTATCTAGCAATAGTTTCAGAAAGAGAAGGAACTGATTAGATCGGGTGCCGTTGTATTACCAGAACCTGAAATGAAAACGTTTGTAAACGAGCAATAATTATTTTACAATGTGCAAAGGCAATTTACGATAATATAAAAAAAAGCGTATAAATAAATAGCAAAACCAATTCTTAATAATAAAAAGACTTTGCCCTATTTACTTCAAACAAAAATAATAACAAAGTGTTTTGTAGCGGAGTTGCAGAAAAGTTTCCTTTGCACAGCAAGAACTTTCAGTATTTCTAATCTTACTTCAAAGAAATTTCATCCTTGTTTTTAAGTTACACAAAACATTTTTAGATGAAACATAATAAACTGACAATGGGAACTCTAGTGAAATATTTCCTTTTTTTCGTTTTTATGAAATACATACAGACCGATAACGGTATTGCTAGGTTTTTGTCAGTGACAAAAGTTAATTAGTCGTTCATAAAATTAATGGATTACTTATCAAAAAATATTAAAAAATAAAATATTGCAACTGACTGTCTTTATAAATACTTTATTTTTTATAAAATAATTAAATAAAACTATTGAAATTCCAACAAAATGTATGAAAAAATATTTTTCCAAAAATGATCCATCCCTGAAGACACTCACAATGAAAACGGAAACTTTATTAAATGTATTTTATGATAAGAAATAAATTAGTATTATTACACACACACACACACACACACACACACACACACACACACACACACACACACACACACACACATATATATATATATATATATATATATATATATATATATATATATACACACACACACAAACATATCGTAGATATAAATTTGGATAAAGGGGAAGTTATGAAGTATTTTTATCAAATTAAATAAGGAATATGTATACAGAGATATTCACACAGTAAATAAGTCAAAAAAAAACTATTTCAGACTTGCAACTGTAGAACTTGTTTATTATTAATTTATTAAATTAATTTTAAATTACATATGAATTGTTTTTAAGACTTACTAGTACTAATAAAGTTAGCGTACGATCTAATTGCATCGTCAATTCGATTAGGAGACATTGCATATTTCAGTGAAATCTAATTTAAATTTAATTATTACAGAAAGCGTACAGCTTTCATTTAAAACTCCCCAGTCGCCGGGCTATCTCGTTACAGGCCGAATACTTTTTGCAACGATGGAAATAATATTGTTAAAATCAATTCACGTCGAATATCTGGACATGTGCAAAAACCCATCCCACCCTTGCTGTACGCCGTACGTCGCTTACTATATATTTAGAATATTCATTATTCACACCTAAAATATTGATAAATACCTACAACATAAGAGCAATACCTTTTATGAGAAATTACACTTTTTTTTATTTACAGCAATATTTCTTTTCATTTAATTAATTTTACAAAAGAAATTGTAGGTGTTAATAAAATAACATGCGATTTTGCCAAATTTGCAGAAAATGTAATAACGCATGTAATTAAATACTTTTTAGGATAAAAATAAATTGCTTTTTGTACATGCGATGAAGAAACTTATCCAAAAAATTAAAAAAATAAACTAACATCTCACCTTTAAATGAAAAGTTGGCTACTCCACTCTTAATCAGACGTGTGTGTGTGTGTGTGTGTGTTGTATGTGTGCGTGCATGCGTAAGTGCGCGCGTGTTTATATATATATATATATATATATATATATATATATATATCGGTGGCTCAGTTGTATATATACCCCGAGGACCTGGGTATTCCCGGCCAGGGCTTGGCATTTCATATAGTCGGACGTTAAACATATATATATATATATATATATATATATATATATATATATATATATATATATATATATATATATATATATATATATATATATATATATATATATATATATATACATATACATACATAGCCGCCTCGGTGGCTCAGTTGTAGCGTACTGGGCTTTCACCCCGAGGACCCGGGTTCGATTCCCAGCCAGGGCTTGGCATTTTCATACGCACAATAGTCGGACGTTAAACACGATATATATATATAAATAAAGAAGTAATATTGTTTCTTTATTCATTATTCATGTATAGTGTAAATTTATTTATTTCGTATTTAGTGCTCTATGATGAGTTATGAATAATTATTGCTATAAATTAAAACATTACAAACAGATTGAGCCTAGTCCGATTTTGAGAAATTTTTCTGCACGAGTAATAATTTTGGGGTCATATTTTGGGGGGAAATATAATTTTCACTACTTTTCTTAGACTAAATTTTTAGATTGAAATATGATTATATTTTTTTTTAAATATACTATTAATTGTGACTAATCTCATCTACTTTGGTTATTTAGTTCACTGTGTAGCAATATAATCACACTTACAAACAGTCATATTTAAATGAGCAAACACATTGTTTGTTCAGGAGATAAAAAAATAGAAAGTACTTACAAAAATCCTTAAGATTAATTTCGATATTCACAATATTCTCTTTCTAATTTATACGAAATATCTACTTTGTTTAGTGAAAAAGTAAAAATGTAATGAAAAAACCAAGTGTTCTTGTCTAAGGTTTCACTTTAGGCATCGCCTTTTCCTTGAAAGTGACCCAAACGTATCCGGGCGTAAAAAGAATTCTTTTACAATTAAATGACAGTTTATTCTCATCGAAAACTTATAATAGAGTTGAACTTCAAAATGTGCTGATAAATAGTAATATAATAATTGCGTTTATTTAAAAGATGTGGTTAAGCAAGCATAAATAATGAAATAAATTACACAAAAAGACTATAATTTCTATTCTGATTAACAGTTTTAAATAATTTAAAATTATTCTTTACAACGTCATTGTTCATGCATTATTAAGAGAATTACTTTAACTTATTTGTTTTTAGTCTTTTGATTAATAATAGTTAAAAAGGATAGACAAAAACTGAAATTTGATTATAATTTTGACCAAAACCAAAACTTTTATAAATGAAGTCTTGGAAATAATTAGATTAATATCAACTAAGATGTTTATAAAATCAATTTTTTAAATTTTATTTCAAATTTTTTTGTGTCGAACGTTTTAACCAAATATAATAAACATTTACTATAGTTAAAACATTTTACCTTCATGTTACATTCCCGTAAAGTAACAAGCAATGATTCGCCTGCGATACTTATATAGATTGTTTTATATTCTGTCGAAAGTAGTTCAGTTCATTTTTATTCCAACATTAGAGTTTAAATTTATTCTCTCGCTGCTCTAACTTCGGTAGTACCAGACATTATCTGATTTGAAAAATTGATCATCAATTATCACATATTATTAGGAATAATATGTATTATTGAATAGAACATAAATTTAATAATGGATGGAACGTGATCGTTATACGGTTATGTAATATTAAATATTATGTTCCAAACTTCATGAACATTTGTTTGCAAAACATAAAAAAGCGAACGGTACCACGCTGTTTGTCCTTAACAAAAAATTATAAATCAACTTTTGATTTACGATACTTTGGCGAGACTGTAAAATTTTCTAGTCTCATTTCTCATCTTTACTTAATATAAAAGATAACGAAGCCTATAATCTTCAGAAATATGTCATATCTTCGTAATTATTAGCATAACTCTATAATTTTACCGTCCTTTTGTTTCCTTTTATTCTCTGTGACGATGGTGCAGCGATTATGAAAGTCGTGTAAAACTGAAAAACTTTACATCTTTAATAGCTAATTATTACGTGAACACCAAAACTCGTTAAATAATAAAGGAATTTTTTGGCTATCATCAGTATGAACGTAATTGAATCTATGTTCAAAATACAAGTTTATGTTGTAATTACTATTCATAAAATAGCGAAAAATTATGAGTAAAATGCGTAATTTTTGCTTTTTTTTAATAAACTAAAATAACGTGTGATATTAAGATCTCATAAATTGTGTGTACGAGTTGTATAAAACAAACATGAAGTTCAAAAACCTTTTTCAACCATTTTTTTAAACAAACCTTTAACAGTTTCTCTGCTTAGATATTTAACATTTTTATAAGTAGACCTTATTTTTGAAACACGATCGGAGCAGTATAACTTACAATTTTATTTCGTTAGTTTTCTTGACGTCAGATAAATGTTAACATGTACGACTTTACAAAACCTTAAGAGTAATTATTATTGTAAAGCCTAATTTTTACAACACACAACGAACACTCTACGTTAAAAAACCATTATGTGTTTGAACATTATATGAGATGTTAAATATTTTGTGTAAACGATCTGAAACAATAAATAAGTAAATGAATAGAGAAACAAATAACAAAAGTAAATTAATGTATAATCTTAAATACTTTAAGATCCTGTCGGATTGAAGATCAATGTTCTGGCGGTTGTAATAGTGAACACAACTATATCACAACATATTGAGTAAAACTGTTGAAAGAAAAATAATATTTGTAATAAGCCAAACGAAAAAAATATTTAAAAAGTTAAGCGCTTTTTAATCATTAATTTTTTTAAAATTATTTTCCTGTCTAACACGTCAAAGAGTTTCATGTTTAATTTGATAAAATACAAAATTTAAATTTAAAACATTTTGCAAATAGGATTGCACTAACTACTTTAATAAATTTTGTGCTTGATCCTGTCTCTTTTTTTTATATTTAATAAATATATTTTTTATTCTTGAATTGAATTATCCTTGAATGTGCAGCTAGAAATATAGATCACAGTAAAGTGTCTTTTTTCTTAGAGAAAAAAATAATGTTTTTTATTTTACGTAATTTTACACAATACAAAAATATTTAGTGTATGTAATTAATATTGTTTCTGTTCCAACGGAACGGCCGATCTTGACCAGATGAATAACTCAGTCTGGTTTTTGATGAAAAGAATAATACCTAAATTAATTATGACAGCAAAATAACGTAACGCAGAAAGGTTGGATTTTGAGGAATACGGAACGTTGGGACAAGAATGGTGAACCGATGAAGTCAGACAAAATAACTAGGTCGATTTTTCAGTAAAAACGTTTTTAGGCGTGCATACTAATTGTTCATGAAGAAAAGCTTTGCCTACATAATACCCTACACTATTACTTGAATCAAAAACATTGGTTTGTTATTTTATTTAATAATACTATAAGAAATTTAACAATTTATTGAAATACACGATTCTGATAATGAATTATCGACATGTATTCAAATTGATGAAATTAATGTTGAAAATGTAATTCATGATTTGTAAAATAATATTCGTTTATTGAATAAGTAATACATTTCGCAATTGAGTAGAATTATGGCCTATTTTATTCTATCTAGTGGTCTTTTTACTCACTTCGCAAAGGCTACCACTGTTTCGAAACCTCACATCTTCAGGCCGTAATACAAAATGTCAAACTCCTTTGTCGAGAAAATTACAAAGGAAACAAAACATTAAAAACACGTTATAAACTCCAAACGCAATTACAAGAATTTTAATAAAATGGACAACGTGGTTTGGCCAAACACTACAATCCACACTACAACGACATACGAGTTGCACGGTAGTGTTTGGCCAAAGCAAATTTTATCGTTGTGCAGTTTAATTAAAATCGTGTAATTGGGCTTTCGGCATGTGTATTTCAGTGTTTTATTAACTTTGTGACGACCTCGACAGAGGGATTTGACAGCCTGAAGGTAAAATAGTGAGGTTTTGAAACCGCGTTAGCCTTTACGACTTGAGTACAAACTACCTCTAGACGAAGAAAATGGGTCATAATCGTAATATTTAAATATGTGGTCGGTTGGCTATGTTGTAATAATGACATTTCGTAATTTATAAATATAAATATAAATCATTATTTTTACATCGCTTTGTTTTAACTTTTAATATTTACTGGTATTAAAAGTACTGTAAGTTAAGATTAAGATTATAAGGTAGAAGAAAGGATAATTCAACCCCAGGCACTGCGATCGATTGACCTATTGTGCAACCTAACCTCTTAAAATACCTAGGTCAGCAGATTGGTGCCCCTAATAAGTTCCAACAACCCACTGACTAGCTCACTCTGCTGAAGATCCCTAGGGTCTTGGAAACCAAAAACCCCTAGCTTCCTACTAGCAAGAGCTTCACAATCATAAATTATGTAACCTGCAGTTTCCTCCTCCTTCCTGCACAATCTACACACGGTTTCTCCGTGGTACAAACCTATCCTGTTTATGTGCATCCTCAGACCACAGTGCCCTGTTGTGAGCCCCATGGTCCTCCTGAGTTGTGCTCTACCCAGAAGATCTGCTGTCCCTTTAAGTCCTCAAAATGGAACTTTACTTAAGAGACGTTTACTATGGGACTGCCCATGAAGTTGTCCCATCTTACCTGGTGTAATCCACCTATTAATGGCGGACCTGGCCAACGATAGAGAAATCCTTAAAGCCGGCTTAGGTCCGATAAACTCAGATGCAGATCCAAGTCCAGCCAGTCGGTCTGCCTCCTTATTACCCTCAACTCCCATATGCCCCGGAACCCAGTGAAGAGCGGAACCCGCTTACCCAAGGACAGAGCGTCAAGGTTCTTCCGACACTCCCAGACCAGCTTAGACTGTATTATAGGACCCGAAAGTGTTTTTATTGCTGCCTGACTATCGGTATGAATATGAATACGTGCCTTCTTGAAGTCCCGATCCAAGTTCTCCCTAACAGTCATTGACGGCCATCACTTCAGCCTGGATTACTGTTGTATGCTGTCCCAGGGTAATAACTTTCTTTACCCCCGGTCTCAAGCCGTACACCCCAGTACCAGTGCCTGACTTTGTCTTGGAGCCATCTGTATACCATACTATGTCTCCAGGTTTTTCCAACACACGATCTCTCCCCTCCAAGGCCAAGTTGACATCAAAGGGTCTAGATACTATGTGCCGTTTAACCATCTGATCAGTCCCCATCAACAAGATTGGGTCAAACATCTTGTCTGTGATTCTAGCATGCCCATAAATAAAGGGCAGCCAGCCACCACCATTCTGCAGTCTATAAGCTGCTTTACGTACTTCCCCCATGACAAAAAGGTCAATAGGGGGAAACCCAAGAATGATCTCCATGGCCGCCGTTGGCGCAGTGTCCATACAGCCAGTGATGCCAACCTCTGCAACTTAGAGACTCTCTGGCCCCCCTCTGAGCACTGTAAGTTACAATTTTATCATATTGTATTGATAGATAATTTACTAGATGCGGTTATATTGTAGTAAATTTATAATTTAGATTTGATATGGTTTTAAATTGTTTTTAAGATATTTTGTTTTGTAATTGCAACTTTTTTAAGAAATTTAATTTAATTAATCAAATATAAATCACTGATACACTTTAATTATTTGAACTTTTGACTTCTATTAACAGTTACCGTGACTGTTATACTCACAATTCTCACACTTTAAATGTACTTTGTATTGTAACAGAGTAAGAGGGTAGTAACAAAATAATTATCGATATAATTTTCTTTCTTACTCCAGGCCATTTAGTTGTCGAAGAAATGAGTTATTCTTACTTAAATCATTTCTTTAAATTTGTTCCGTGACCAACGCAAAACAAGTTGAAGCTGAATTTAAATATAAATACGTATCAGACCCTTGTGGGAACTCAAAGTTCTATTAAAGAACGGTTCCGTCTCGCTTGAAAAACAAAATATCTGAGGCGCCAAACTTGGCATCTTCTACCGTCGAATACATTCAAGTTATACCGTGAAAGCAAACTCATACATTCCGTGTTGTCTATTTGATTACACAGTTGTCGAACGATTGTTTTCAGTAAAACTGAATTGAAAGGTTTACATTGTAGTTAACTAGAAATTGAAACTTTTGTTTCGTAAAAAAGGGGATTTTTTTTCAAGCGAAGCTTTTAATGTTAGTTTCGGCGAGAGGAGTCAATAGAAAGAAAAAGCACTAAAAGACAGAATGTAACGGAAATATGAAACGAACGAGCAAACGATTATCGACTTTATATTTCTGTCTTTTTTTCTTCTTCCTTTTCGATAACAACCTTATATGAAAGCCTTGTGTTGCTTTGGTTTCGGTATTTTTTCTTAGTTGAAGAACACGTGCACGTTGTAACGGTTTATAATACATTCTAAATTAATACAACCGTTTATTATAATTGTTGTTAATATTGCTAGTTTTCAACAACATAACCTGAAACTTATAATAGCCTATCATCTGTTCAATGAAATCAGCTGATCGTTACGAATTAAAATAAAAACGATCTTTTACTATAACCATAGTAAATAATATCTAAGCTAGGTTCACGTATTTATTTATTTAAACAAAACAAGATATTTGTAAACATATCTTCAAACTTATTATATATTCAGCAAAGATATCATTAACAAAAGCTTGGATTCTGCCAGTAAGTCTCCGAGTTCTCATTTTTGTGAGTGCTGGTTTTTAAAAATAATCTAGATTTTATGATTTTGATTTACTTTGTAGTAAATATATATTACAAAATAAACAGTTGGCGTGAAACCTTGAAATAATTATAATCTCTAAATCACTTTTTAAGTGATAGGTTTTATGTAAATACTGTATAATTTAAATCATATTGGAAATCCCTGTCAATCCGTTTGACACAACTGTTTCCAGACGAACCACTGCTTAGACGTTTCCCCAGTGTTATCTGACATCTTTTAGGTAATTAATGCTGCAAGTCTAAATAGAAAAACTCGAGGTAAAACTGTAAGTTATTTTTCCGATTGTCTGAAAAACCTAGAAATAGTTCTGTCACACGAATGTGCATCGTTTTACTGCACCTTCTAAAATTTTGGTCCGATTCGATTCAAATTCTAGACAAAAATCAATTTTGAGTAGCTACGTCTAGTTTTGTTACCGATAAAAATAGGAAAAATCGTTTTAATGTGAACAAATTTTCTGAATCGTTTATTTTATCTTGCACCTTTTTTTGGAAATTTTGATTTCACCGCCGTAATTAGCGTTAAAATGTGTATCAATTAGCATTTCATGTGATCAAATTTAATTTTAATTCGTGATGTTCTAGTAATTTGTCGATAGTTTTAAAATTTTGTTTAGAAATTTAAATAATTTGTTGGTCTAATTATTTATTTACAGTAAACATAAAATACACGATCAATGGAAAAACTTCACAAAAATTCTAGTCTTTGAAAAAAATAATTACTTATAAACCAATAAAAATACAAAAATTTAATTTACAATAACTCAATAATAATTGACAAATACAATTATTAATACGTTCTCCTATTTTTTTTTATTTTATAACAGCCTTTCTGCAATTTTTCATTAACACAATAATTTATCCTTACTTTATTACTCTTAAAGCTCGGTTTATTGATTTAAAGCTCAGACATATCTATATTTACATAAATAATATTTCATAAATATAAAATAAAATTATTTTGAACTATATATATATATAGTTCTTTTACAAATGAATTTGGAACTTATTTATTTGTAATTTAGAAACATTTTCTGGGAATCTTCTCCTCACTCAAACTCAAATTGTAATATATGATTCATATTACCTTTTTATGCAGCTCAGTCTGCAGTTATCTTAAATTTGCAAAAAATTAATAACATTGAAATAAAACAAGTTTTCCCTTAAATTGAAATTCCATTCTTAACACACATATTTTTTGTAAGCCACACATATTTTTATTCAAATGGTACATTTGTTGTTTTTACTACGATTAAAATTTGTTAGTATTAATTACGTGACTTTTCTCTTATAACCTATTTTAAGCTACAACACAATTATTTTTAACAATATTTATTTCTTTTTGATCGTAAACATATATGTTGCTTTCCGTATTTCATTTCTCTTTACATTAATCACAGTTTCACTTGTTCATCTATGGCCTATACTTAACCTGTATCTTCTAATAATTTATTTTTTGAACAAAACAAACAAATAATGTTTTAAAACTCTAAACAATAAACTTTTAAAGGGTTCCCCTTTAAATATCATTGGAAAATATTCTTACATATTTCTAAATAGTTTTATATAATTTTTCGAATTGTAAAATGCAGCTATTTAATGACATACGTAAAACATTATTTTTTTGAAATGAAGACACATCACGCAAAAAGCGAAAGGGATGTTTTGTATGAAAGGGTGGCTCTATCTGTACGCTTAGGGCTGTGTATACAAAAACGAATAGTATTACAGTATGTGTTATAGGAATTATATGTAGATTAATGCATTATTTTTAATATTTACAATGTTTTATTAGTTTATTTATTGCATCATTGTTGCTGTTTGTTTTTTTTACAATAAGTAATAGTCAACTTTCATTTAATTAGATATGCTTTATGGTTTTACATAATTTTGATTTTTTTACAAACTTTTTAATAAGTAAACTTTTATAATAACTTAGAAAAATATGATATTTTTATATAGCATTTTAACCAAACGTTTTTATTAGTTTAAAGTTAATTTCACTTTTTTAATTTGAAAATGGATCTGTGAAACAAATGTTAAAATTTCAACCATAAAATTCTTAGATTACAATTAATAAAATTATATTAATCATATTATGAGTTTTATAAATTGAAAACGTAATTTTGGCACACGAGAACTTTCACACAGGGGATGTTCACGTAGGTACTGAACATGCTTACCCTTGCATGCTACCCGTTTTTCCACCCTACTTTTACTTTCTCCTTTTCTCTACCCTCTTGTCTTGGTTATGTGTGTAATCTACAAGCTTAGTATATCTAATCTAATCTATTTAATTCATATTATATTTCTGAAAGTTTGTGTGTTTGTTTGTTTGTTTGTTATTCAATCACGCTTTAACCACTGGACCAATTGAGATGAAATTTGGTACGTATATGGTTTAAGTATCAGAGATACATATAGGCCTATTCGCGTTTTACAAAACGTCATTATAATACTTACCCAGCCCAAAATAATTATAAGTTTTTAGTTTTGTAACATCTGTTAACTATAGTTAGGTTTAATTACTGTTTACTGAACATGAGATTTAGGTACCTGAGATGGACATAGATCTAATCCCATTTTACAAATCTTAATCTATGTTTTATTTATTGCAAAAGTATTGTTTTTAATGTTACATTTTCATCTAATAATCACAATCTGGTATTTTTCATTTAAGACTATTCAATGTTTTAAAGCAGAGTGCAGAATATATATATTATATACAATGTTATTAGGATACTTTAATTGTAAGGTAGTATATATATTTGTGTAATTACATTATATGAAAAAATGGTAAATATACAGTGCAGCATCTATTGGAGTTTTCGATATTTTTCTTACTAAAATGCTTTATTATGTGCCCAAAAGCAAAAATCCAAAATATGAAAGCAGGAGAAGTACGATAAAAATTGAAAATAAAAGTGACCAACATAACCTCAAAATTGCTACCGGCGAAAATCGGTACCGTGTTGTACTGATTTTAGACGTATTTTTATTGTTTTACTGATCTACAGATCAGTAAAACAATAAAAATACGTCTAACACGGGTTTGGGTGATAGGAAACCCATTTTTTAAAAGAATAGTGCATAACCTAAGTGACACGGTTGTAAGGGCAAACACGGTGATGCGTGAAAAAACCTTTATATTATTTTAAAGATTATTTGGCTACATATCCTAACTGTCACGGTTGTTAGGCCAAACACGGTGATGCATAAAAAAACCTTTATATTTTTTTAAAGAATACTGCATATCCTAACTGACACGGTTGTTAGGCCTATCACGGTGATGTGTGAAAAAACCTTTAAATTTTTTAAAAGAATACTAAGTATATTAACTGACACGGTTATTAGGCCTAACACGGTGATGTGTAAAAAAACTTTTATATTTTTTTAAAGAATACTACATATCCTAACTGATATGATTGTTGGGCCTATCATTGTGATGTGTGAAAAAAACCTTTATTTTTTTAAAGAGTATCCAAACCTTAACTGACACGGTTGTTAGGCCTAACATAGTGATGAGTGATAAATCTTTATATTTTTTTAAAGAATACTCCATAAGCTAACTAACATAATTGTTAGGCCTAACACGGTGAAGCATTAAAAAAACCTTTATTTATTTTTTTAAAAAGAGTACTCCAAACCTAACTGACAAGGTTGTTGGGTTAAACGGTGATGCAGGAAAAAAACCTTAATTTTTTTTAGAGTACTCCAAAACTTAACTAACACGGTTGTTGGTCCTAACACGGTAATGCATGATCTTTAATGTATATTATGATTGCGGGCAAAGCTGTGATGGGTAACAGCTAATCATATTAGGCTATATTTCTGAAAGTTTGTTTTTGTTTATTTGTTTGTTATTCAAATACACTTTAACTACTGGACCAAATGAGATTACATTTGGTGTGAACACGTTTTAGGTATCTGAGATAAACACAATACTATTCCAGTTTAATTGTATAATAATGACTTTTAATAATACTGTAGTTTATTAAAATATGACATGACCCTGTTTTAGCGTATCGAGTAGCAAAAATTTATGTCTTTGCCAAAAACCATAAATCATATAATATTGTATATAGCAATATATTAAAATGAAATGACCTATTCTGATTTTGATAATTGACTATAAATTTTATTGCTTACATTATAATTGCAGGCAAAGCCGCAACGGGTAACAGCTAGTATTAGTATATTTACGAAACACTACAGAGAATTAAAACTGTATTTTTAATAAATAAACTTTATTATGTTTGACTGTCACATAATTAAATCGTCAACATTGAAATTAATTAAAACTTACTTCAGTTGCGGGTGGTTCTAGTTCTAATTTGCAAAGAGGTGTAACTTAAAGTTTACAAAGTTAAGTTTATAGTTATATAGATTTAAACTTAAAATCTTCAAAGTAGAAAAAAATAGTTAGGAACATAAAATTGGAAACAAATTTCTATTTATCGTTTCATTTCTGAAAAGGGAAACGAAGACGTATGGCGTTTCTCTTCGTAAACGTGAAGACATACCATAAACAGAAACTTTTATGGGTCAGGAACCAATACGTAAAACTTGAACACGTCAACATAGGAAATTGTTGGAATGTTCGTTATAAATTTATTATTTAATCTGACAGAGTTTTTAATTTTCAGATTTGCTTGCTCAAACTTTACGTTTAATTGATGAATTTCGTGACAATGCTGAATTAAATTTTTAAAATAATGAGAAATAAATACATGTAAATTAAAATAAACAAATAATATTCCAACAAAGACAACATGATCACGTTTATAAATACTAATGCTTTGCAATATTACAAATTGTTTAATGCAGAGGGAGAGAAAAGAGGATTACATTTTATACAAACACCAAAGCTTTATAGAGATTGATGTATATATGGATGATTAATCGTTCTATCCAATACGTGACATTTTCCAATAATGTTCAACTAATTTTTATCTATACTTCTATTTTTCATAATAACAAAACAGACAAGATTGTGTTGGAATCATACATCAAAAATGTCTTCTAATATTGTGTGTACATGGAATACAGAATAATTCTTTGACTTTATATTGTTCAATTACTTTTTAATTGCAGGGAGAAAACAAAATTTTTTAAGGCTATAAATTTAACATGCCTTCGAAGATGTTAATTAATTTAGATTTTAAATTGATAACTTATGTTACAAACGCCCTAACTTTCTTTTGTGTTTCATTTAAATGGTAATGTAAAAAATATATTTGTTGACTTATTTTTTACTTTCAGACTTTGAGTATTCCGCTTTTCAATAAATATACGTTACATACCTTTTTTTTAATTCAAATAGCCCATTTAGAGGGCACGCTTAATCAACTTCTTAGCCCATGCTTCCTTCATTTTCCTTGAGTGGTTTTCTCTGTCCTCTTGCGTCCACTCTCTTCCTCTCCTGCACGTGGGTCTTTTATTCTCCCGCAACTAAAGTTGCCGTATTGTACTTCTGAATATTGCTCTGTCTCCTATAATTTCTGAGTCTATTGCGTTGTTTGCCAGGTCCTTGTCTATCTCTATGAACTAGGTCATTTTGTCCCTGTGCTTGTTTAATATTGTGAAGATCTGTTTAGTTAGTCTGGTGTTCTCCATTCTGTATATGTGTCCGTAGAATTGAAGTCTTCTTTTCCTGAATACGTCTATTATTTTTTCTATTTTGGAATAAAGCTCTCCATTTGACCTCTGTTTATATTCTAACCCTGTGTTACTCTTTGGACCCAATATTTTCCGTAAAATCCTTCTCTCCATCTTTCCTATTTTCTCTACGTCCTGAGCTGTATGCAGTTTAAAAAAACACACCTTTATATTTTAGAAAATAGTTAGAAAAAATTCCGGGTATTTTTTGTGATTTATTTCTTCATTAATGCTACAAATATTACTTAAAAGTAGAAACACGTACACAAAACAAATTGGATTTAATTAAAGATAAACAAAATTAATATGGTGTGGATTGAAAATGAAATCATTACTAGGAAATGTATAATTTAGTTTAAAAGAAATCTAAATGTAACTTAAACGTTATTGAAACATGAGCGTGGTAAAAATATAGTATGATTTTGAGGCAAAATAAATAACGCAAAGAACAATTTTCACGAGTTAAATTATTTTCTTTGAGAAAATTCGGATCATTGACTACCGACTAAAAGTTGATGTATAATTTCGGTAGTTGTTCACTATTAGGCAGTCACGAACCAATTTTTCGTATTGAGATATTTTTTTAATTTTACTTTCCAAAAATTAGGTTTATGCGTTTCAAAATTTGGATCAACAAAATAAAGAAACAAAAGAAAATAAACAGGGATCCTAAACCCGGTCAAACTACAAGTTAGGGTTGTCCAACTTCAAACAGTAGCCATGGAAACGTACAGTAATTATATCGATCTTTTTATAATTTTTACACCAAATACATTTAATTTTTTTTCGAGTGACTACTTTTACAAAATTTCATGTATGGTCATGATGTTTTATCAAAACAATCCGGAATACGAAAATGATAAATTTTTGTAATGTTTTTTGTTCAAAGGTCAGAGGGATATTGATATGTTATTTTTTTTTAAGATTACCATCAACTATTTTGAAACATCAACTATTTTTACGGTTATTTTCATCATGTTCTGAAAGATTAACTATTTTCACGGTTATATTCATCATTTTCAGAAAGATCAACTATTTCACGGATATATTCATGTTCTGAAAGATCAACTATTTTCACGGTTATATTCATCATTTTATGAATGATCAACTATTTTCACAGTCTTTATATATTCTGTATACAACCTTTTATGTTTATTTCAACTTGTAAAGAAACTTGTATACAATTTTAGATTTATGAGAAGTAATTTACTAAATAATTTGAAATATTAACGAATTTATATATTTTACTAAAAAGAGTAAATTATTTGCGCAATTTAACAGTAATGACAACTAAAATAATACATATAACTTCGTTTTTAATTAAGATAGCAGTTCAATAATGGTGGTCGATGAAACATCACACACAAGCAACTTGATAGTATAGCTGAACAACATTCATTCCATTTACGACTGAATATAAACTGGTCTATGACGAGGTGTGACATCGATTGATTGATGATCGAGTTATAAATCATTTTTCTGACTTTAACAAATCGATGTGGGAAATATTTAAACTTTTATTATTAGATGTCAACGATTGAGTAAATTCTAATCGTTTTTCTTATTCAAGGACTTGATTGTTTTAATTAAATTTAATTACAACAATAGAGAAACAATTAGATTCGTATAAAAAATCCATCCATTAATTTATTCATTATCAAAATTAAATTTAAAAACAAAATATTTTAATCTACTATATAAACACAATGGGATTAAAAATATTTATTTAGGAAAGTATTTAATTAATTATTTTTGTAGTAAGATATTTTCTGTAATAAAAATTAAAGTTCAATTTTGTATAAAGCAGATTCGAGAATTTTCAAAACAAAACAAATAGTAACGCTCGTAACTACATTGTCTTTCTTGGTACTTAACTGTAGCAAACATTTGGGCTAACAATATTTTCTCACTATTTTGCATTAAGCTTGGACGCCACCGTTTTTGAGGCAATCGATGCGGCATTGAGGCAAATAATAACAAGGCCATGGTTTAATAATAATATAGTGATATTAGTTGACTCTAAATCGGCATTACAAGCATCTACTGACAACACATCTGCAGGCTCTATGATAGAATCGATCCAGAAGAAATACAAAGTAGTTAAACACATTACCAAGGAATTGGTTCTGTAGTGGATCCCGTCACAAGTAGGCATACAAGGGAATGAGCGGGCAGACAAGCTGGCCAAACAAGGAACCCTTATAGTGCAGAAACCAAAAAGAATGCTCACACTGGAGGCTAGGATTAGTGCACTGAAGCGAACATCTTATCTTAAATTTACAAACAAAGTCAAGGAAGACATAAAGAACAAGCCTTATGAGAATGTATTCGACCTGTATGGGAAGGTCAAGGACCTCCAGTGGGGGGCATCTGTCGCGGTCTTTCGGCTGACAACTGGACACGACTGTCTGAATGAACACCTGAAGAAAATTAAGATAATAAACTATGACAACTGCACATTGTGTGAATGCCCAGACACCATCATGAACAAGGACCACCTCCTGGTCTGCAGAAAATTAGATGAAGAGAAGCAGAGAAGAGGAGACCTCCTTGGCCTCTACTGGGAAGCAAGATCAAAGATGGCGTGAGCCAGCGGAAGCCATTGAAAAACAATAACAACATATTTTCGTCAAACATAAATTTAAATTTATGTGTTTTCCTCATAATCACTTTTTTTGTTTTACTTTTTTTGACATGTATTGCTTCAAAATAATTTGAATCTTACTAGGGTGTTATGCAAAACGTTGTCAATTTTTGATAATAATTAAATTAATATTTTTATGATTTTACATTCTCATTTCAGGAAATATAAATAAAGTATTTTGATTGTATGAAAATCGACGTTAAGATTTGGATGGAAATTTATGTTTTCGAGTAAAAATGTGAAGCCCAAAAAACTATTTCAATTAAATGTATGTCCATTTATGTAACAAGCTAATTATACAAATTTCTGGAGAAAAACAGACTCTTTTTTTTAAATTTGTCATGTACCTCAATTTATTTTATCTCAGAACAATTATTAAATTATGTGCACTTAAAAAAATATTATTAATAATATTATAATCATACTAACTTAAAATATTGTTTACCATTTTTCACTAATGTAACACATAATCAACCAAACAAAATATAGGTAAGCTTAAGGGCTTTATCTTCAAGCGCTAGAAATTTCATTGAGAAGCTATTAAGTAGAAAAAATATTAAAAATTTGTTGTCTGATTTGTCTTACTTGTTGGTCACAATAAACGTTAGTGCCGCAAATTTTAAATGAAAAATATTTGATGTTTTAATAGTAAAACAGAAAAACTATACAAAATCATGACTTCAGTTTTTAAATTTATTTATTATTTCGAATTGGTTACCCTTATTTGAGTTAGGAATCTCCATATTTGATTAAATTTTGAACAATTGATGAAACTGTTATACAAAAAACAAAAAAATAAAAAAATTAATGTTATAAAGTTTCTGTATTTGTTTGTAAAAAAATTCTGTAAATTAACAAATAAATTGAAATATAATATTCATAAATATTGTACTTGTTAGTACGATATGGATAAATGTACACATTCTTTTTCCCCCCTAAGAAAAACTACGGTAATACAGAATAACTTTAAGAACAATAATTCTATAGTTTACATAAAGGTAAGGTAGTAGAAGAGGTCCAGAATGGATGGTAACTTCTTTTCAATATTATATTTATAGTAATGTTAATTATAAAACAAAATTAACTTATTAGGTAAAAGTATGATTAATAATAAATATTTATACATTACACATCGCAGTAAATACTTTTGAATAATGTTTATAGATGTTGTTTTAAATAACCAGCATATTACACATTACACTTAAACAATTCTATTAAGAAATTTGCGAGAACTTTCTTCGCCACTAATGTATTATGTAGCAGTACAGGATACGTTTACAGCATTTTGGAAAATTTTATTATTAAAATTTACTCATTTTTAAAAAAAAAGATACATCAGTAAATATATATTTTTTAATATGGATTGCTGTAATTATATATATATTATACATGATTCGGACAAATTCTACCATCTTTTTAGCCAAAATCGTTTTATTATTACCATACACTAGCCAAAATTGTTTTATAATTTGTCAGTTTTAACGCATTTTAATTTAGTACAAAATGTGTTAACCCTTGAAGAGGTGCATGCATGAAATATTTCTAAAATAGTGTACAGTATGCTATTTACAGAAGTTTTAAAATAGATTGATCTAAAGTGCATGTAACTTATTCAATAAGTTAAATAAATACATTAAGTTAATTTAAATGTGAATTATATATATTTAAATAAATAAATCAATTTCAAGCAAAAAAGAGTTTTATTACAACAAACAGTATTTTATATTTTTATGTATAAATCCATAAAGTAATTATTCTATTCTTAAGTGAAATACACTTTACTTAGGATATATAATTAGCAAAGAAGCTTGGTTAAGTTAATTGGGAGCCAAACCGTCCAGAGGTACTGCAACTGTACTAATTGCTTAACCACATTACCTACTGCAGTCTCTATTGTGTTCTTTGTTCTATAATTTCATTAAATTACACGGCAATGGTTGCATTCATTCCATTCCACGCTTGAATCTCTTTTTCTAAGTATTACTTCTTAAATTCTCAAGTAAGACATTACTTCCATTGTGTTTGATATGTATAGATCATAAATAATCACACTTATTTTACAAATCTACACCAGTAATAAATAGGAAATATATTTCTTATTCGAATAACTACTGAGGGATCAGAATGTGTTAGATTGCAAAACTTAAACAATGGTTGGGATTTTACAAGTAATGTTGACTATTTGTTTATTTTACCCAAGAATGTTGTTAATATAAAATGTTGACTAGTTTCTAAGCTACATTTTTAAATATAATTACATTCTTAGCATTAAAATATAAGCTATTTTACTTTAAACCAAAAAAAAACGTTTTTTCGTTAACAATACATCAAAATTACTTAAAACAGTAAATTTGTTTATAGTTTATATTGATTACTATAATTATTTACAAATTCTCTATATTAGAACTAATATAAATAATATAGTCCTTTCTCATAAATTGAAAACAATAATAATTAAACTAAATAGATTTCTGAAATTAAAATAATAGTACTCAAATAATTGTTTTTTATTGTTAGTCTTACGGTACAACTAATAAATAAGTTTTTTTTTATTAAAAAATATTTGTTGCAGCATCCGTCACGCTACACCCGAATAAGACCTTGAAATGTGCATCTGTCAATAATATTCGGAATACTTTTTGAGGGGGTTGCAATTTGTTTAATGAAAATGAATCCTGCCAAAGCTAATGAATTAAGGTATAATTTTGTATCTTTAATAAAAATAAAAATTTTATTATACATATCTTAAAATTTAATACCATTTTAAGATGGGATATTTGTTTTTTTTTGACATTTTTCACATTATTTGTATATATATATATATATATATATATAACAATAGACGAGATGTCAAGAAATCGACTCTTTTTCTCAATTGTCGACTAACGTAAAACATAAACATAAAATTATAACTTAAGTCTAGATGCCAAATTCTAAGTTAAAACACATTGTTGGTCTTATACGCATACTTTATCTGTTACGGTGTGTCTGCTTTAGGGATGGTTTTTTGATTCATTTTCTGCGTGAGATGCGTGACGATTTTTTCTTAGGATTTAAGAATTTAACTTAGGTCTCGGCATCTAGACTTAAGTTCTAATCGCATGTTTAGGTTATAAGTTAAGTACTTGATGACGGAAGTTGACATTTGCTATCGAAACATCGTGTATTGTTTTAATAAAAATAATTAATGGCAAATGTCGGAATAAACAGTAAATATAACGTAACCAAATTAAAATTTAAAATAACTTACTTTTCTGGTTAACCAATTTTCTTAAGTCATTACCTAAATGAATTTACTTTTGATTTGTGTGTCAAATCAAGTTGTATCTATTCAGATTTTACTAAATATTGGTTAGGTTGGATTTTACCAGCAAAAGAGCTGCATCCTGCGATGTGTTATATATGAAATATATTATCAAACTAAACAAATACAAAAATATTTTGATTTTCAACATTGTACTTTGTGTGATTTATGTGGCAACTATCGTTTCAACAATTAAGTACAATGAAGACACCACACATGTGATAAATCATTATGAAGTGAAATACTGGAATCTCAGATGTCAGCTGCCGAGAATGTATAAGCCTCAAAACGTGACTTGAAACTAAAACGTAAGGCACAAGAATCTGGACAATATAATACCGACTTTTGTTTGTTATGTTGCTGCTCTCAATGATCTTAAATTCATTCAAGACACGAATATTAAAGTAGGCTATTTAGTTACTGGCAATAATTGCAGAAAATCGGATATATTCTTCACAAGTTGGTGACTACCTCATTTATCCGCTACTTACTATAATCAATTGCATTGCTTTTTAGTAAATACTGTATCTTCGACGTTCCTTATTCCATGAACTCAGATCTTATACCAACTATATTTGTCAAAATTAATTTAATTCTAAAAACCATTTTATAAAAATTCTGTTTTGTAAATTAATACACTAACGAGAGTTTCCACTATACTTTCTCCACAGAATTTATTTTAGATATTTCATTAGTTCACACAACTTTGTAAAAAAAGTTTAACTTTTTCTATATAGTCTAAGTCTTACATTTTTTTGTATTTTATTCTCTATTCTAATTATACAATTATATTACAGTGCAGGTTGAACTGGTTTTTGTTGCAATAATTTTACTCAATCTACCAAAAATCTTTTTATTATTTAACCAAGGTATATATATTCACTAACACAAAATATACTGCAAAAATTGACATAACATTAAGTTTTTTGTTAAATATTTCAATACTATGTAAATATAACTATAAAAACCTGCTTCATTATTAGAAAATAAATGCATAGGCTACAACTTTTTTCAGAATTGTTTCAGGTTTTATTTTTTTTTTATTTTAAAATCTCATTTAGCCTACAGGCAAACGCCATATTTCTTTTGTTGTTGAGAAAGTACTTGACTTGCAACATTTTGAAGCAGTGTGGTTTAATGAGTTCTCACTCTTCAAATGCGTAATGAGCGTTTTTACCCTTCAGCGTTTCTAAGAAAATTAACTGAAAAATCTGTTCAAAGTCTACCTACGGTCTCTTACCTTTCTTGTAAGACTACTTGCAGTAAAATGTACTCATTAAAAAATTATCATTTTTTTGTTTCGTAATTATATTTTTCATATTAATAGTATTTTGTTATTAGACCATAATATTGTTTTCCGCGTTGAATTTAAAGAATATTGTTTCCATTGTTATTTGAAAACTGTCAATATGTAATAACATGGATAGGCTACGTATAATAACTGTGTAAACAGAAATACTCGATAGTATTGCACATGACATAAGAGAGATGCAATTCGTGACCTAGATTGAAAGACAAAGGCTATTATGTGGGAATAATGTTTGAATACAATGACTGTTGTGTCAAATGCAGTTTGTTAGATATGGTTTGCACAATATATTATAGTTGTAGAGAATTTAATTTTAGTAAAAATCGAAATATTACTGAATGCATTATTATTATATGTTATGCATTACTGGTTTCAATTAATTAAATTAGATTTAATCTAAAAATAAATATTAAAATATTAAATTTGAATTTGTTTTTTATTTTATAAAACAAATCCAAACAATAACACTTAAAATTACTGGCGTAGAATATTCATATATTAAATTTGTCAAACTTCAATTATCTGTTAATAGTGTTTTAATATTTTTACAGAGATTATAATATTTAAAATATATTGGAATCTGCTTTTGAAGTTATTTCTATTCCATTTACAATGTAATATTAAAGGTAAAATTATTTGACAGAATTGTGTGTTTTTATTTTAAAAAAAAATTATTAAAGAAACTTCATTTAATCATTATGTTACACAATATAAAGAAATTTTAGTATTTCTTCCAAATTTTAAATACATAACTTTATCACCGGCTCAAATTGAATAATTTTTTAAATAAACGCCTTCGGCTATTAGGATTTGTTATAATTAAATATTTACAAAGGATTTGCTAACAGGTAGGCAGTAGTTGACTTTAGCTACGTCTGCAAAAGTTATTTATAATGTAATAAAATACAAACTGAGTAATCTGTACCCAAGGTTCTTTTTTTATGTTCACTTTCCTTTCCTGCATTATCTCTTAACGTAGTATCTGTACTAAAACGCAAGTTACAATAGTGAAACTACACAAAATTGGTAAATATAAATCAATAACATTATTCATCTTTTTTATATTCTAATTTATTATGTTTCCAAAAAATAAAATCAATTACAAAAATAAACTCCTTTTTATTTACTAATTATTTTTATTATTTTAGAAATTTCTAATTGTTTACTTTTTATATTTTTTTCTTTGAAATTATTTAAATAATATTAAACATAATTTCATGTGATCTTATTTTATCTTTAAGAATATATGTTGATAATTTATTTAAAAAGGAAATGTAGACATAAAATCAAAATTAACTGCAGAATATTTGCTCAGGTATCCTAATTCCAACCTGATTACTACATGATTTGTAGAGAAACGTCACAAAGTATTTTAGTATATCTTGAAAATAACAATAAAAAAAAAAAAACAGATTTCTAGGAACAAGTGATGGTGAAAACCTATCAGATAAAATAAATTTGTTCTCATAATTTAAAAATTTTTAATACGTTTGTCAAGTTGGTTTTGTATTTATTGTAAAAACAAAGTGTGATTGTCAACATGTGTTGTGATAAATAAAATGTAATTAACCCCAAAGCAGGAAATGTTTGATGGCTTAAAGTAAGGAAGCCAAGAACATAAAACTGGTAATTCTAAATCCTTATTACTAGAGACTTACTAGAATAAACAAATATGAAATTATGCTTAATATTTTTCTTAAAAGTATTACTTAAGAAAGTAAAGTAATTAATAGTTCTTTAACATTTCATTAAATATTACAGTTACTACAGTTATT
Source organism: Callitettix versicolor (assembly GCA_022606455.1). Lineage (NCBI taxonomy): Eukaryota > Metazoa > Arthropoda > Insecta > Hemiptera > Cercopidae > Callitettix > Callitettix versicolor. The sequence continues at coordinate 43,127,039 of CM040191.1, read as the reverse complement.
ACAGTTATTTTATTACACTCACAAATTATATAGTTTTATTATTGAAACATTTCAAATATTATTTTATTAGTATTATGACAGTGACTTTTAAAAGAACATTAAATCTACTTTTACAGTAATTAAAATTTTATTATGTCTAATAAAAAAAAATTCTGTTGGTCATTTACTTATACTTCACAAAAGAAATGCCATTACTTAAGGCAACCATTAACGTATTCTTAGTACTGTTATTGTTCTGTATAGTGTTCAAATTATAGTTTTAGTTATAAGCCCAATTCCCATTAAAGGTTTGCACAAATCAGCTGAATATGTGAATATTTATTGTTAGAACAAAAGTTGTGTATCGGACAGTAGCCAAGGCTGTTTAATATCCGCCATTAACCTGTTCTAAAGGATTATGTACTAAATTTTGTAAAGGCAGACCATCCGACATGAAGGACATAAAAGTTTAACTGCCAGTACATGTCACAGTGGTTTACAGTTTAAAGATCTCGTCTTAAACCCTATTAGGGGGTTTATGACTTGCTATAAATTTGAATTAAAAACACTAGTGCATTGAATCAGACGGTTAATAAACTGTTTTTTAAATTATGTTTGTTAGTATTTGATGACAGTTTTTTTTAATGTCGAATAATACAAAATTCTGAAAGCGTTAAAACAGTTTGTTGTTTTTAAATCATTTTTAAAATAAATAGCAATAAATATATTTAATCTACATTTATAAAATCAAAAGTATTTAAGTAAAATTTCATTCGTAAAAATTAATGACTTAATTAATCATTAATTATCGCATTATTTAAGCAATTTTATATTGAAAAGCTGGCAGAAACATATTGTCCTCTATGCTCTGCTTGAATTACTGTTATCAATCGATCTATGGTATTGATCATTGATCATACGGTTAATTCGATTTCAAAGAATTTCAACATTATTCGTTTACGTTAACGATATATGTTAAACCGTTTGTGCGTTATAAATCAAACAGGAATTTTCTTAAAAATTAGGCCTACTATTTTTACTTATTATCCTAAAAATTCTCAACTATTTTTTTTAATTTTACATATATTAAATAGTGGTAATCATTTAAAAGCAATGCATGTATTTTTTCTATTCAGACAAACAGTTGATGCCTTCATTATATTCTTGTTAACATTATCAAAATAACTACGCCTGTATTATAATTTGTATTTCGTGCGTTTAATGCGTTTCATATATGAAAAGAATAAACGCCTTTGTTATAAATTTAAGGAAGTTTTATGAAGATAATTTTCAAACATTTGGCATTTAAATTAAAAAATAAACAAAATGCAATAAATATTTTGTATTATTTATATTTTTAAACGACCATTTATTTTTCTTATTCATATTATGTTATTATGCTACTTTTTTGTAGCCTGTATGTTTATATTTGAGCCAAAACCAATATAACACTATTTAATTATTTTAACTTTTTGTAGCAATAATATATTAGGATTTGTGTGCAATATTCAGTATGGAATATTATCTAGTTAAACTACATTTCTGCTAATTATAGGCCGTGATTTGATTACAGATGTATTCTAATTTAACCTGATTTGTAGAGAAACTTCTTACACAATAGTTTAATATATCGTTAAAAGAACAATATCAAATATAAAAAAGATTGTTAAAAATCAATGACGGTGAAACCTTGTATAAAAAATAAATTTATATTTTTATTGAAAAGTTTTTTTTATTTTATTTTATTTTAAGGCGAAAAGCACATTGAGGCAATTATCGCCTCCCTAAATGTAAGTGTGAGTGTAACGATTTTAAAGTCGTAAGTGTAGTGTTGTAAGTGTAAGTGTGTGAGTAAGTGTGTGTTACACTCGGGTACTGCAAGAGACGTCTAAATCCTCTCAATAGGTGTAGCTATTGCACCCCTTCGGGGTTATTTAATAGTAAATAAATTTAGAAATTTCAAATACATTTGTATTTATTGTAACAAAATAGTTCTAGTTTGTTTGCCTCTAATATTATACATTCTAACATTATATTCATCTAACTGTATATTATAATTTAATATACCACACTACAAAGGTTGAATAATAAACTCTTTGAAGCATAGAATCGTTTGTAACAATATGTGGAACAAGGTTAAATTTGATTAAAAAAGAACTATGAGGTAGATTAAACTGATTTTATTATTAAAAGTAAATTTATATTATGCTTTTAGAAAATTTTCACAAAAAAATTAGCAATTAGAGCAGTCATCACGGTGATACCCAGTCCCGGGACCTTGAAATAGCACCATTCCTGACCTCTAACAGTTTTTAGGTATTTCATTTAAACGCACAAAATTAATTATAATAAAATCTCAGATATGTTCGCTAAACAGCAACATGCTTTCTAGATTTTCAAAATGACTGTCATTTTAATTATTAAAAATGTCAAACATTTTGTCTTATTTTTTTTTTTTTTGAAACTACAATTTTTTCTTTGTAATTATCGTGAAAAACTACATTAAGTTTTTTTTATATTTTCAAAATCCGTTAAAATTAGGACATTTACTGACGCCGATCAGGATTTAGTTTGTATTTTCAGTGTAATTTGACAGTTTGAAATCGTAATATACAAAGATTTCAATGTTTATTATTATGATGGGAAAATATAATTTACTTTTGGAAATTAGTTTCTAATACCTCATCGAGATAGCTGTATGCAGAGATGATTTACATATGTAAGAGGGCTAGAATAAATTTAAAAACAACAATTAAAATTAAAAATAAAACCATTATAGCGGTCATTTCTGTAACTATTATGAATTTTATATTGTCTTAAACATCTCGTTTTCAGCTTATATGTAAGCTGTAAACGTTGTAGATATTTCGACAGAAAATATAATTATCATGGTGTGAACAGTGGTCTATAATATATTTTACGTAGTATTACTAAAAAATATGAAAATTAATCTCGTGTTATTTTATGCAGTAAAATATAACTAGAAATAATCAGCATCTGACTTCAATTATTTTGATACATTTTGATAATTTTAAAGAAATCATAACGTTAAGAAAGTTTTCCTTTATTGTTTATATATTGTATTTCCTAAAGTAAAGATAAATATTAATAAAGTTCATTAAAGTTATTTTTTATTTATCATTTTTATTATTTATAAAATTTGTTGTGGACAAAACCAAAGGAAAAATTAAATTGTCAAAAATATGTGTGATACAAAATCAATTTTTTTGTTAAAAACTATCTCTCCCTCTCCCCCTAAAAATAACTTTTTAAATGTTTGTTCCTACGAAAACCTTTTTAATTTCAAAGGGAATAAATAATAACATTAATATCTCCAATAAAAAAACACATCGGCAGGATTCTCTTTCCTAGAACTCGCCTCTAAATTTTATCATCTTACATTCGTAAATGAGGAAATATTAAATTTTGATAAACAATTCATTTTAAACGTCCAAACATTTACAAAATATATGAAAAAATATTCATCTTGGTATTTCATAATTTCAGAAGCGTTTGAGTTGTAAAATTTTTGGTAATAACTCAGTTTAAATGAAACGAAAATATGATTTCACTTTATTTAAAAAAAGATTATTAAAACCTAAGAACAAGTCAGATTCGTCAGTGTAAACGCAGACAAATGAAACAGGCGCCTCTATTTGTGTTGTTTTCACATTTTATATTTTAAAATAAAATATTGGAGCACTAATAATGGTGACTTGTGATCATGATTGAAGTATCTACCATTGTAAAATCAGATATCAAAAACGTTCCATACTTAAGGTTCTGAATTGTTACAATTTTTAAAACGAATAAACGAATTTCTCTAGGTAACAAACTAATCCCAGCTATACGAGATTACCAAGTTTGATTTGATTTTAGCTTAAAAGAAATGTTTTATGTGATGTTATTTAATTTGGGAAATTAATTTCCATTACATAATCTAGATAGCCATGTAGCCAGTCTAACAGCTTAAATAATAACATTATTTAACACATTTGTTTTTTTCAAAATAAAAATTAAAAAATGTGCAATAGCGTAATATTGCAATATTAAATTTTCACCTAACAAGACAGATACTTTTTTTGATCAATTTTCCTTATTTTTTTTCTTTTTAGATTTTATATTGCTATTGGAGGCAGCTGAGGTGGACAGTTTAACGATCCTATTATACCTCTAGTTCATAATTCTCTCATCCTTTTACTCAAGACACACACACACACACACACACACACACACACACACACACACACACACACACACACACATTCACTAATGTTTATAATATACCTTGCCCAATTCTAAAGTTTAAAGCGACGCGTGCTGAAGGAGGAATGGTACCGAGCTAATGATGTATCAAACACTGAACTAAAATAACTGGCAATCTCTCAGTGTACCTTAGCCTCACGGTATATAGAAGTTATATAGACAATTATTGTAAACTTTGCTAGATTTAGTGTTAGACTTAGCTATATTTAATGCTGACAATTTAGCTTTTAACACAGTAAGCATTTTCATGTACCTAGAGAAGAAAGAACAGAAGCTCAGTGTGAATCGAGGTCTCACTCAGTTCGCATCTCAATACATATGAGACGAACTTGAATAATTATTATAAGTTTTAAGTGGATATTAAAGTCTTATTTTAATTATTAAAAAAAGTTGTTTTTTTAAAAAGCGACGTCCCCGAAATCATACCATAACTGGCGCAGTCGGTAGGACACTTCGGGAAAATTAGTGCATATAATTTTTCTTCAGTTTCAACTGTTAACCGAAGTGTCGAACAAAAGACCAACCGTTCAATTTAATAAGTGTATATTATTAAATTGAACACAACCAACCGGTAAAGTGAATATTTGCAACCGTAGAGTGAACATCTACATCCGAACCAAAGTGAAGTGAAATAATTGTGTAAAAGTTCAGTGCATCACGCAATGAGCATAGAGTTTTGGATTTTGTAAGTAATACAAAGAAGAATAACCTTTGTGAATCTGTATACATTATCCTTAGTTATTTATAACATTTTAACTTTAAATATTAATTAAATTAAATTTTTACAATGGCAACTCCTGTTTTAAAGAAGGAATATCTAGATATGATTCCGAAATATTCTGGAGAACCTACAATGTTAAGTAGATTCATATCAATTTGTGACAAAATAGTTGCTAAATTTTATGTAGCTAGTAATCCCGAAGACTTTCAAAATGAGTATTTGATGTCGACGATTTTAGCTAAGTTAAAAGGATCTGCTTTAGAATTAGTTGTAAGTTCTAATAGTTATGATTGGTTAGATGTAAGGAAAACACTTTTATCTTGTTATTCAGACAAAAGAGATTGTTTTACATTAAATCTCGAAATGGCTGAACTAAAACAAGAAGTCAATGAATCACCATTTAAATTCTATGACCGAATACAAAAATTGTTAAACCTGCAAATAGCATATTTTGTAAATAAAGAAGTAGGCAACCATTTGGTACTATGCGAGTACGTCCAAAAATTAGCTTAATTAGTTTTATTAAGAGGGCTACAGGAACCATTAGGTTCTCTTATGAGAACGAAAAATCCACAACTTTGGGTGAGGCACTTAACATGCTTACAAACGATTTCCAGTTTAAAAAAACGGATTATTCCAAACAAACCGTTCCAACATTCCACCAAAAACCAATATATGCCAATCCGTAAACCAATACCTAACCATCAGTCTCAACAAAACCCTTACAAACAATTGCATCAACCACCACAACCCAATTCTAACTATGGACACAGACAACCTTACAATCAGACACAAAAACATTTCGTAACTAATTATACTCCAAAAGCAGATCAAAGTTATCGACCCACGCCAATGAGCATTTCGACTAGACAAACGGGCACCGCGATTAGACAAAATAAGTTATACCAGATGACCGGCAGGCAGGTTGACCAAGAAAGCGATGACCACGCGATGTACGAACTGACGAGGCAAATAACTAATTCCTTATCAGACCAGGATGTAACAGACGAAAATTCGGAAGAACAATGTTTTGACTACAACCACACTGACGAAGACTGTGAAGATAACCACTTAACCTCTCAATCCGAAGAGAATTATTTTTTAGAGATGACCAACTCAAAAACCGATTTTCGATAATGAATCTGAGGAGTGATAACAATCACTTACCTTTTATATACGATCCGAATACTAACTTTAAAATATTAATCGACACAGGTAGTACGCGATCTTTTATAAGAAAATCATTAGGCCTAGAATGTTTTAAAACAAGTATAATTAAAGAACCCTTTGAAGTAACCACTGCACATGGCGTTTCAAGAGAAAACTTTAGTTGTAAACTACCTTTGTTATTTAAAAAAGCAATGAAATTTTACCTGTTTGACTTCCATAAACAATTTGATCTATTGCTAGGTTTAGATAACATTAAAGATTTGGGAATACATTTAGATTTTATAAATAATAAGCTAATCTTGTGTGGTAAGAAGATTCCTATTCATTACTTTAACACGGAAGAAGACGTATCACAAAAAAGAACAGACTCTGTTAAACAACAAATTTCAAGTTACATAGTACAAGCTAGAACCAGTCAAATTATGAAAATTCCAGTAAATAATATAAATAAAGGTGAAGGAGTGTTAGCATATAAACAAATAAATGGGTTAGAAATTCCTCAATGTTTAGTAACAGTACGTAACGGCGAAGCTCTTTGTCCCATTACTAACAACACAACAAGAAATATTAAATTGACTATAAATGAAAGATTTAAATTAGAACCCCTAAGTGATTACAATATTTATGAACCAAAAACATTGGACAATAGAATTAATTTTAATATGACTGATTACAAAAGTCGAAAAATATTTTTGATTTGTCAAAAATTAGAGTAGGACACATGAATTCGGAAGAAAAAATTGCCATTACTAAATTAGTACAAGAGTACGCAGATATTTTTCATGTTGACGGAAATAACTTGACCTTCACTAATCAAATAAAACATATAATTCGAACCACAGACGAAATTCCCGTATATTCTAAAAACTACAGATATCTAGAAATTTATAAAAACAAAGTTAACAAACAAATTGATGATATGCTGAATCAGGGAATTATTCAACCTTCTCAATCCCCGTGGAACTCTCCAGTTTGGATTGTACCCAAAAAGCAGGACGCCTCCGGTAAACAAAAATTTCGACTAGTAATAGACTTCAGAGGCCTAAACTCAAAAACAATTGATGACCGATTTCCTTTACCAAATATAACAGATATTTTAGACAAATTAGGACGATCTCAATATTTCTCGACATTGGACTTAGCTTCAGGATTTCACCAAGTGGAAATGGACCCAGACAGTGTAGAAAAAACAGTATTTTCAACAGAAACCGGACATTACGAATTCTTAAGAATGCCTTTTGGTCTAAAAAACAGTCCTCCCACATTTCAGAGAATTATGAACAATGTTTTAAGGGGAATTCAAAATGAAACATGCCTAGTATATTTAGATGACGTCATAATTTATTCGACTAGTCTCCAAGAACATATACAAAGACTTAGGGAAGTTTTTGACAGATTAAGGAAAGCAAATTTTAAAATTCAGTTAGACAAAACCGAATTTCTTAGAAAAGAAGTAGCGTATTTAGGTCACCCAGTAACAACAGAAGGTGTCAAACCAAATCCAGATAAAGTGAAAGCAATTAAAAACTACCCAATTCCAAAAACCACCAAACAAATTAAGGATTTTTAGGTCTATTGGGATACTATAGAAAATTTATTAAAAATTTTGCTGGAATTACGAAACCTTTTACAAACTGTTTAAAAAAAGGTGCAACAATCAAAATAGACGATCCAAATTATATAAATTGTTTTGAAACTTGCAAGAATATATTATCTAATGAACCTTTGTTACAATATCCAGATTTTGAAAAAGAATTTAATTTAACTACGGATGCTAGTAATTTTGCGATCGGAGCAGTGCTTAGCCAAAATAAAAACGGAGCTGATTTACCTATAGCCTATGCGAGTCGAACGTTAAGTGATAGCGAAGTCAATTATTCGGCGATAGAAAAGGAATTACTTGCTATAGTATGAGCAACTAAATTTTTTCGGCCCTATATCTACGGAAGAAAATTCAAAATTTATTCGGACCATAAACCTTTACAATGGCTTTTTTCAGTCAAAGAACCAAATTCTAAACTTCTTCGGTGGAGACTTAAATTAGAAGAATACGATTACCAAATAGTGTATAAAAGGGCAAGTTAAATCAAAACGCTGACGCACTTTCTAGAATACAACTAAACGTTAGCGATACCAGTCCAGTGAACTCAGGATCAACGACCGATCAAGACATTCAGCAAACAGTAGCAGAAACAGTAAACTTATATTTTCCAGAAGTAGACGACGCTCAATCGATGTTAGCCAACATAGATGAAACGGAAGATATCTTAGTCGACTTGGCAGCAGCAGAAGATAACGCAGAAGATAACGCTGAAGATAACGACCAGACGTTACATTCAAATTATGAAGGTAACACAATGATTGAAATGCCAATTTTGGATGAACCTGTTAATTTTGGAAAAAACCAGATAATAATATCTCTTGTAAACTATAACCCCAAAAAAGTAAAAATACAAAAATTATTTAACAACAGTAAAACAAGATTCATTGTAGAGATATCTAAAAATAATTTCGATAATGATGCCGTAAATTTTGTAAAACAATATTTAATACCAAATATAAAATATAGTATATACTTTGAAAACGATATTTATGAAAAATTTGCAACTTGCATAGCCAGACATTTTAAAAATTCGCAACTATGGTTAATTAAATGCACCACAAAATTAGTGGACATAACGGACGAAGAAGAGGTTCAGGAAATCATAAAAAATTATCACGTAGGGAAAACCAATCATCGTGGAATTCAGGAAACATACGAACAAATAAAAAGGAGATATTATTGGCCAAATATAAAAAATCATATTCAAAATTTTGTAAACAACTGTGACATTTGCTTAAAAACAAAGTACGAGAGGATACCCTTAAAGCTAGAAATGAATTTAACACCAACAGCTACGAGACCACTACAGATAATGCACGTGGACAGTATTACGCTTGATAAGCAAAAGTTTCTAAGCATTGTTGATAGCTTCTCTAGATATGCGCAGATGTATTGTATTGCAGGTGCACAGGCTGTCGAAATAGTCAGCAAATTCTTGAGTTCTTTTCTCATCATGGCATACCAGAAGTTATAGTAGCAGATAACGGCGTGGAATTTAATAACAGGTTAGTAAAAGAAATGATGGATTTACACAAAATAAAAATTCATTTCATAAGCACACAACATCCACCATCGAATGGGATGGGAGAAAGATTACATTCTACACTAATAGAACATATAAGATTATTAAACAACCAATCTGAATTTAAAAATGAAACAATAAAAATAAAGTAAAATATGCAATAATCGCCTACAACAACAGTATACATTCTGTAACGAAATTAACTCCGTTTGAAATTTTAAATGGACACATAAATTCCAATTCACTTTTAGATATTGACGTTGAGAGACAAGTTATGAATGATTACGTTGCCACCCACAAAGAAAGGACACAAAGATTGTATTAGATTATTAGAGAAACAAACCAAAATACAAAGGAAAATATTTTAACTAAAAGAAATGTCAATAGAGAATTAGTACCTGAAATTCCATCTGATGTTTATGTCAAAACTGTACAGAAACAAAGTAAAACTAAAAACAAATATAATAAAGAAGAAGTTACTTCAGTAAACGCGGAATTAAAAACGGCAAAAATTAAAGGGAGACACCTAACACCAAACAAAAATCCATCTATCAAAAATTAAAAGACCAAGGAAAATCAGTAAAATTCCAAAATCTAATGATCCTTCTATAAATCCTGTTCCAGGTCCCTCCTCTTCCTTCAGGGAGTAATTAAAGATAAGTTAGAGACAATTTATGTAGAAAATAAAGTTAATATTAAGAAAACTAGGTATACTTCAACCAAGTATAATTTCCACAAAATAATTGTTCAGTGAAATATAAAAAATTCATCAGTTCTATAATAATAAATTACCATTAGAGCCATAAATAGAAAATATGTGGGCATTTGAAAGTGTAATAGACGTAAGTTGTAAAATTAGAGCTAAAGAAATAGTATATTTGCTGAAATTGCTTATTGTAAATGAAATAGAGTATAATATTTATAAGTTGTTATTTTTACCAACCAAATATGAATCAGGATATATAACGGTAATTCCTAGAGTAAAATATATGTTAATGTCTAAATCTAAGTTAGGTAAGGTTAAACTCTTAGGTTTAAACAGTAATTGTAAGAACAAAATTCATTCAAAATCTCTATGCTCATTGGAACATATAACTAATCATAATCTTGATTGTGAAACATCTATAATACAATCCGGCAAGACGGACAGCTACAAATATTCTGCATTGGAGATTCCTGAAAATTTAATATGGATTCCTGAAATGAACCAATATTTGGCAATTTTACCTCAAAAGGAAACTACAGCAACTACACTTCGAAAGATCTACTTAATCAGTCCCAACAATGATTCAATTCTTTATCAAGATAAACAATTGTATCATTTAATTTAGACGCTACATCAAAAATTCATCAACATTCAGTTACTACAAGAAAAATCAGCATTTGGACCATCATCATATTCGGAAGTCTTCTCCTGGTGATTATTTATATTGTGTTTAAAAGATTTTTGGGAAAGGACCAACGTCAACCCAGCACTCAACCACCCCCGGAAGTTTTGTTTAGGGATGGAGGAGTTATATAGACAATTATTGTAAACTTTGATAGATTTAGTGTTAGACTTAGCTATATTTAATGCTGACAATTTAGCTTTTAACACAGTAAGCATTTTCATGTACCTAGAGAAGAAAGAACAGAAGCTCAGTGTGAATCGAGGTCTCACTCAGTTCGCATCTCAATACATATGAGACGAACTTGAATAATTATTATAAGTTTTAAGTGGATATTAAAGTCTTATTTTAATTATTAAAAAAGTTGTTTTTTTAAAAAGCGACGTCCCCGAAATCATACCATAACTTAGATACACGGTAGGGGCCACGGTGGATGTGCGCAGTAGACTACCGCGCGCGTGACGTCACTGAATCTTCACTACTACATTCTGTAATTTCCCGTTTAACAATGCGGTGTTCTGTAAATGTAGTTTTAAGATTCGGTGTGTTTAAGTGAGTGTTTGTTTTAAGTAAAAGGTCTTTTTTGTGTAAATAAAAGGTGATAATTGTGTTTTGTGGTCGAGGTTTAATAAGTGTAAGAAAAGATTTAATTAGCCTATGTTTTGAATCCTAAAAAATACATAATTTGTTTTGTTTGCTGTTGTATAATTGTGTATGCATAACAATGCCTAATTGCGCTATTGCCAATTGCTATAATAGTGATAAGAATTGTAAAGGGAAAGGAATTACATTTCACAGAATTCCAAAAGACAAAGGCCTGAGAAAAGCGTGGGTTCATGCGTGTAAACGAACAGATCATTTTAATTTTGATAATGTTTAAGTCTGTTCACTTTATTTTAATGACGATGATTTCGAAAGGGATTTTAAATCCGAATTACTAAATACGAAACCTAAAAAACAGCTGAAATCCGGTGTCATTCCACGTTTTAACATTCCTACCGTTGAAAATAAATGTATCAATTCTGAACGAGCTGCAAGGATTAAAAAACGTGAAAACCAAGAAATATTAAAAAAACTTATTGACGAGTCCGATGGAAATCTACCAGGTAAATCACCTGTAAATGGAAATGACGTTGGTGCAATTGTAACGTGTAATTATGTAAATGAAACCCACCCTTCCGTAGTCAGTAATTTTAATACAAATATCGTTGTAAATAATGCCTCTGTAGAGGAAATGAAATATTTAAGAAATGAAAATTTACTTTTGAAGGAACAAATTCAACTTGCATTACAAGAACTGGCCTCGGTTAAAAATAAAAATGTGGCTTTACAAAGCAATGTTACTAAGTTTAAGAATATTTTTTCTGATAATATGTGTTGAAACATAAGTTCTAAGAAATACGTATGTTTTATTTTACTGTTTGCATAATAGGCATATGCCTATTTGCTATTTAATTTGTTGTTAATTTTTGATTTGAGATGTGCGTTTTCGCAGTCAACCACATAATTATCACGGAAAATCCGCAGATACGTAATTCATAGTGTGATGTGCTTTTAACTTTCAAACAAAAAATAACCTGGAATTTTTCAAGCTATGGACCTATAATTTACTTTACTTTAATATTATGTAATATTGTATAAAATAAAAAGTTTCTGTTTTGACAATGAGCGAATTCAGTAAGTAAAGTAATTAACAGCGTTATTAATGTTAGATATAAGGAATTATTATTGTAATTACTATAATACATTTACTAACACTAACATTACAAACTGTATCAATTGTTTTCTACTGAACACTACGTCTGAGCTAGATTCGATCAGGGATTCGATGACGTACTTCAGCCGGCAAGTGGTGGGGGGACATGCGCGTGGCCCCTAACGTGTATCTATATACCGCGCTTAGCCTTACCCACATATGCAGGGCTCTGGGCGGACCCCTTTTCCCTAGCTACTCATGTGAACATCATGAGTAAGAATGTAAAATATAACAAGCGGGATTTCACCAAACAACAAAAACTGGTCAAACGGTGCACAACCTACACCGTGATAAAGGTCAATAAAAACACACATTTAACAAAATACGCAAAGTAAGCATCTGGAAGCAACTCAATATCGAACAGTGGTGTTATCAATAAGAAGTGATACTCACTTCTATTAATGTTATCAGTTGGGCAGTTACTCACGTTGCAGCATATCCAAATTTTAGACTTTATGAAGAGACTAAGATTAGAGAAGGCGCTGTTACTGATCATTTCAGGAATATAGAAACGGAGCACAACAGATTTACAAAGGTAGCAGTAAACCTGAAACATTATTCAATCATTCAAATTGTTTTTTTAAGAAAAGAATATGCATGTAAATATTATTTGTATTAATTTAAAGTAAATATTATTTAATACAACAGCATTAAAATTCAATGTTTTTTTTTCAAAACACTGTAGGGCCTAATAGAATTAGTTTCAGCGTGATCGGCTGATCATTTTTAATTAAAAGCAAAACTTGGTAATATGATTGGATGATAATATCCACTGGGTAAAAACGAAGATTGATTATATCTGTGATTTGATCACGTTAAGTGCTTTATTAAAACACAACATAAAAGTGCTCTAGACTATAACTATTGTGTGAACACATCGCATGTCCGTTCCAAATAAGAGTTACCACTTAAGAAACAAATCACTCTAAAATTCATGTCCACGTTTCTGCACTAAATCAGTTTTATATTCTGAGGGGGTATCAAAGGGTTCAAAGCCGAAACCTCAAACATAACCTCAATCCCTTGTAATACCCTGTTCCTTGACTCTTCCACATCGAACGGGGTCGATACATGTTTATAGCGTGGATTTACAATGGTAAGGTGTTATTTACACTTTATTATTAGGGTGACAGAAAATGCAGTCAATGAATATTTTAAAATAAACAAATTATAACTGCTATTTCACTGTTAAAGATTTTAATTAGTTTAAAGTAAGCATTTTATTTTGTTCACTGGAAGAAGTATATTGGTGATTATGATCAAAATATACGTTCTGAAAATTCTGAGACCATAAATGTGATTTTTATTGGAATGTCTACATTTGATCTCATCAATGGAAACTAAACTTATTTTCTGTTATTGAGAAAATCGGAATACGAATGTGATTTATTAACAAATTTATACTGTTTTTTTCTTTATTAAAAATATTTTTATAAAATATTGGCCATTCACAAAACTTCTTGACTCTAACCAGAAAGTTAATTTAAAATTAAAAAATCAGGTATAAACTGAAAAAAAACAAAATTAAACTCAAACCGATGTTATGTTTGTTTAGTATTTAGTTTATTTTTAAAACACATATATATTTTTTTTATTTATAACTATATACGAGGTTTGTCCATTAAATACGCGAAGTGGTCGAATATGGTGGCCATTACGGAGAGTTAAGCCACGACCACTGGCCTCACGTGTTGTCTGGGACCCAATGAGATGTCAGTGCTTGGCAGAACGTTACGCTGTGCGGATCTTGCGAGTAGAGTTATTTTTAGTTTTGCATTATTTTTTTGTTCGTCGATATGGAAATTGACCAATTCACTGAACAACGAATTAACATCAAGTTTTTGGTAAAGCTTGGTAAAAATTACCAAGAAATTTCTGAAATGTTAAGAGTTGTTTATGGTGATAATTCTATGAAGAAAACAGCCATTTTCAAGTGGATTAAGCGCTTTAAAGAAGGTCGAGAAGACGCCACGGATGATGCAAGAATTGGACGACCTTCAACCTCTTGTGTGCATGAAAACATTGATCGTGTGCGGCGTCTTGTCCTTACTGATCGCCGAAAAACTGTAAGAATGACAGCTGAAGAACTAAATTTAGGAAAATCAACAGTGCACACAATCTTAACCGAGCATTTGGGCTTAAAAAAGGTTTGTGCGAAAATCGTGCCAAAACTGCTGACTCCGCATCAAAAGTTGAGAAGAGTCGAATGTGTTACTGACTGAAAAAATTCCATGGAAAATGATGTTGGATTCTTAAATAGGGTTATCACTGGTGATGAATCGTGGTTTTTCGAATATGACCCCGAATCGAAATCGCAAAGCATGGAGTGGAAAGCAACAGGTGAAGCTCGAACAAAAAAATCAAGGAAAAGCCGATCAAAAATCAAAGTCATGCTCCTGGTTTTCTTTGATACCAAAGGTGTTGTTCATCATGAATTCCTTCCTGAGGAAAAAACGGTAAATTCTGAGTTCTACCTTAACGTTCTCAAGCGTTTGAGAGATCGAGTGCGTCGTGTGCGACCACATTTGACTCAAAACGATGGATGGATTCTTCATCAAGACAATGCACCCGCACATTCGGCTTTGATTGTTCGCCAGTTTCTGGCTAAAAATTCAATCACTATCCTTGATCATCCCCCTTATTCACCGGACCTCGCCCCCTGCGACTTTTTTCTATTCCCTAAATGCAAAAATGTGATGAGGGGACAGCATTGGGAAGATTTGGACACAATAAAACAAGAAACGACGAGGAGACTGAAAAGCCTGACTTCCGAGGACTTCCAAGGGTGCTTTGAAGAGTGGAAAAGAAGATGGGATAAGTGCATAGCAGTGAATGGAGAGTATTTTGAAGGGGACAAACTCAATGTAGATGAAATTTTGTAAAATAAAGTTTTTATGACCTTAGTTCGCGTATTTATTGGACAAACCTCGTACACTAGCGAGAGTTATAATTATTCACAAAAAACAATTTTTTCAGAATATTTTATGTAAGGAGCATAAAAAAGTATTCTGAACACCCATAATTTTAGATAGCTTCCTAAGTAGGCTTTTTGAGAAAATAATTTCATTTTGAAAGGTTTGTGTAATGTTTCACAGGATTTATTATACTTGCAAATTTTTACTATTCATACCGTATTTAAAACGTTTATTTACATTATTCCATTCGTTTTATATATATATATAGCTTTTATAGCACAATAATAATAATATTATTGTAAAATATTAACAACATTTTACAATAATATTATTATTATTTTGAAATTTTTTGAAACAGCGGCCAAAACATAAACTAAATTTACCCAGCCAACGGGCAAATTTACAATATATGTATGTATGTGTGTGTGTGTGTGTGTGTGTGTGTGTGTGTGTGTGTGTGAGAGAGAGAGAGAGAGAGAGAGAGAGAGAGAGAGAGAGAGAGAGAGAGAAAAGACTTAATAAAAATAACAAATGATTGCAACACCTTTCCGTCATAAATAAACAAATAAACGTTAATGTAACCTATATTGGTTTCAAGCTTTATAAATAAACAACTTGAATAGAAATACGTGTAACGTCACTAATTTGTTATTTACCGTTAATTGCGTTGTTTAACACATGATTGTTGTGCTCTCTGTTTTTATGCTCATTTCATGACGATAAAACACAGCATAAACACTGTAAACTGTTAATTGTTTTATTAACGTTACGAAACAATTTTATTTCCAACGCTGCAGTATTTTAAATAACTTGCGTTATTAATAACATCCTGATTACATTTTTTTAATCACCTTTTTATTTATTATATAATTTTATCGCAAAAATTTTTTCGACGCGAGTAATATTTGGTAGGTGTTAACGTAAAATTGAATAACCACAAATCACTGATATTTAATTTCTTTAGAGTTAACTTATGTCGAAATGAATTGGTTATTAGTTATTTATAATTAGTTACTGATGTAAACTTATTATATTTTATCTCCGAAGTACAGTATATTTAGTGGATGCTATTTTTAATAATATTCTAATCTTTTTCATACGCTATAAATCATCCCATCGTCTGCATTAGCCCAAGTGTGCACAATAGTCGGATGTTAAACACAAAAAAAAATAATAATAATAATAATCATCATTTTATATATATCTATATATATATATATATATATATATATATAGAGAGAGAGATATATAACAGAAATTATTATTATCGAGCATGAAAATTGTTTCCCAATTTAAGCGTTACTTATCTTGCTGTTTAAATTAAGTTAGGTTACGTTAGGTCATTCTGTTCAAAGATTACTTTTTGGCTCACGGAAGCCCTAAATAGACATACAATTACTCCGTGGTGGAGTATCTCAATAGGTATAGCAGCATGAAGTTTGTTGGACTTGGACCTACACAGAGGTTCAAGTCAATCGTTGGCTTCTATAATGTTACCATAATCTCAGTCTAACTGGTATACGTAAAGAGGATAAATCACTCAACTAAAAATATTTCTACATAGAAATTCAACCCATTTAACAGTCTATTAACGACTTTATACTACGATGACTAAAGGAAACTTTTACTCAAAGCAGTATTAATAATGTAAGCGTCCTTCAAATCAGAACGCAACAAATTACGTATAAAGTATAATTAGTACAAATTGTAATATGATTAAAGGTTGGATTACACGAAAGCTCTGAAAAGACTTTGTAATGTCAGTTAGCTTCCTTTCATCACTAAACGCCAAATTCTTTTCAATTACAGTCAACCGCTGTCAATTAAGCGTACAATCTCAATGCCGAATCAATCATCAACTTCATCTTTATCGCATCCACGTGACGTCACGACTTCTAATGTTTGTATTTCGAGTTGTGTTTAGTTAGTTTATTTTACAATAAGATCAAATTTATTATCCTCCCATTAGTTTTATGTTCTACGTAATAATTGTTTTCGCTAATATACTCAGTTTAAACTGTATTTCTTAATTTAAATTATCCCAGGATAAAATAAAAATTGTATGAATTCTGATATTTTTTAAATTATCAAAGATATCAAAAGAAGTGACTTGATAACATTGGATAACATTATAGTGCTTGAGCTTTTTTTAATTTGTTTCTTGTGTTTTATTAGTGTCTTTATTTATGTTAACCCCATAGATTTTAAATACTTTTGCTACGATATTTTTGTTACACTTACAAAAACTACAGTTGGACAGGTGCAGTTAAAAGTGTTTTGAATCAGTATTATCAGTTTAACCACATAATATAAAATTATAAAACAACTAACCATGAGCTAAATGATTTTATTATTTTAGGGAAAAAACGTGTTGTATAATATAGGAAAATATGGCTATGCAAATCCACACATTTTTGATGGATTTAAAATAAAATTAACCTAGTTTTATTTTGCGCAATATCTACAAATAATTTGATTTCGTTCCGAAAATTTAATACTAAAACATTCTCTGAACATATTTCCTGCTGAGTTCACTTATGAGAAGCCAAGCTGTGTTTCTGTGACTTTCCCATATTTCATTATTTAATTAAATAACATTGACGTATAAACGTTGTTAGTCCTGCGACCTTTATTTACGTCTACGTCAAACTTTAGGTTGAATTATCAGTTCAAATAATTGTTGTCAAATAAAAATACTTAATGACAAAACTAATTTTCCACTTTCAATTATTTATACAAATTTAAATCTGATTCAGAAATTACGGACTGAAATTATCCCCCTCAAGGCAAATTTGACTAATTCCTGAAAATTAACTTTGTTTAGGATTTCGATTTGGTTTTATCGATTTATTTTTATCGCAACGGCACCAACATCAACAGACTGGCATTCAGTGTAAACAGTACAAACCTTTCCCGAACAATTCTAAACTATCTGCGTTAGTCGGCTTAAAAATTGAGTTAAGCTTTGCATGTGTTTAGATTACGTCCAGTTTTTAACCACAATTTCTTTTTATTTCAAATTGTATCACGATTGTACATTTGTATTTAAAGTTTGAATAAAACGTGTCAGCATGAAATTAAGAAGTCATATTTTATTAATTGTCAATATCAATACTTTCTGTTTCACTCATAGCTTTTTTGGCGTTTAACGTCCGACTAGTGTGCACACTTGGGCTAATGCAGACGATGGGATGTTTATAGCGTATTAAAATGCCAAGCCCTAGCCGGGAATCGAACCCGGCTCCTCGGGGTGAAAACCCAGTACGCTATCAACTAGGCCACCGAGTTCGATTGTTGAATTTACAACTATATAAATTTAATACGTGCAAAACATGTTTATAGATTCTGAAAAGTTTTGCAAGGTTTACATTATCATGTATTTTATTTTTTCTTCGACGAAAAACCTTTATGATTATCATCCCTGTATCGCGAAAATCATCCCTGTATTTCTCCATTAAATACGCAAGTCGTCAAAAATACGCGACATTTTAACGTTCAAAGAACCAGTCGTACGGGGTAAAGCTTCATGTTATTGAAGCAATTAATTATTAAATGATTATTATTACTATAAGCAGGATAAGGAGAATGTATTACTTGCTCTTTGTACAAGTACAAAGAAAGTTTGCTAATTTAGAAAAAAAGGATGTTGAGATTTTGATTGATTTAATAACAAATTAATTTATTTTATTCAATAATTTATTGAACTCAATAGAAACCATTGCAAAACTTACAAAATTAATGAATAATTTGAAGTTACATTTGGCGGAATTACGGGATTGAGCGAAATAAGAGAGCAGACGTGATAGTCAAGCTCTCTAGCTGATCGACTAGTGGGACCAGAGACCGTGTGAGGCATCAGTCGCACGACTGCAAGAGGAGCAGTGAGGAAATGAGCTAGGGATGATCACTACCCTGGAAATGATGGAAACACTACCCTAGCCAAATGTTAAAATTCCATTAAAAACTAATCTGGAGGCCACTAGGGTTCATTTTTTAACAATTCATGCAATTTAGAAATTTAAAATTCTAGTTTATACTGATTTAAATTCTCATTATATTATTAATTTACTATAAAAACTATTAACAAAAATTGCAATATTATTATTATTATTTTGAAATGTTTTGAAACAGCGATCAAAACATAAACTAAATTCACCCAATTTACAATATTTAGTGTTTTTCCTTTTATTATTACGTCTTATCTTTACGTACATACATATTTATTGAAACACTTTCGTTCGTTACAAAATCTAAAAATATTCTTGCTATATAAAAGTTGCAAAACAAATTGTTTGATTGAAGTTAAATTCGAAAAGTTGTTGAGGCTTGATAATTTGAGGCGGAGAGAGAACGCTCTACCTGAAATTTTTGACTGTAACTGAAATTCAATTTAAGAATACACGCTTAGAGAGAGAAAGAGAGAGACGAATAATTTGACTAGCTGCTTATTGAAAAGTTGTCCTTTTCCTTCGTCCTACCCCAAACACATTCAAATGTATTCAGGAAAGGTAGGCAACCTTCAACAGCCCAACTTCTGACTTTATTTGGTAGGCCTTTTTTAAGAAAAGTAAAAGAAAGTATATAAGGTTTAATATAAGTCCTGAACCACTATTTGAAATTTTTGTGAGTAATAATACCCATACATTGTTCAATTGAAAACTTGTCGATATTAACTAAAACACATTAATTTAAGAGATTTTTTAAATTTCAAATCAATATTTATCCACTGCATTATATGATGTGTTTAAAAGAACATATGTAATTAAAAATATATAATTAAAAAGAAAAAATTGAATAAAAAGTAGAAATTTCTGTCATAATACAAATTGAAACCTGAATATTTTTGTTATATTTCTCTTTTCTCAAAAACCCTTTTTTTCACGTTTTACTTTACTACATATTTTAGTTTTTCTTTGATTATACTTAAATTAAATTATACATAAATTAAACTATACTTACATTAAATTATACTTTAGTTAAATTTAACTTTTTAAATTTACAAAAAAAAATTATTAAAGTTATTTAATTTGCGATATTAGAAAATTATATGCAAAAAATCTAACTTTAACAAAATTTGTTTACCGTTAATGTATAACAAAATACAAACAATTTTTGTATTACACATAATCCAGTAAGTACAAATTTTTCCAAAACATTTCGATAAGAATATAGAACAAATCACAAACAAAAACAAAGTTGGTGTGTTAAAGTCAGGATGAAATTTTCAATCCAAGCAAATAATAGTATATGAAGAATATGTAACGGTCTTTTAAAAATTTTAATTAATAGACTAACGAAGAAATATTCAGTTAAATTTGTAGGAAACTCTCTTTACTTTCTCTATTTAATGGTTGTTTCTATAATTTTATAGTTATGTTTATTATTGTTTCAGTGAAACGTTTTACGACCGTAGCGAGCGAGTTTAACCCGCAGAGCTGGCAGGGTTATCAAACTGTGTTGATTAATTTGTGTAATACAACTTCTCTTAAAACTGTGTTTCCGGAGCTTGTTATTAATCCTTTCCCTAAAAATTTGTCGGTACCTCTTTATTAATTTTAATCCCTGACTTGGATAAGCCTAATCCTCTTTCTGCTTAAAATGTACAAAACAGTCTCAAATAATTTAGACAGAGGATTCAGTAAATAATATAGTCATCTTAAAAACAGATGTTGGATACAAACATGTGTACACTTAAAGTATCAGCTGTTATGTTTTTCTACGAAATACGAGATTAATATTACTACTAATATTACTAATATTGTTTACTAATATTATTTAATATTATTATTTCGTAATAATATTATTTAATACATTTTGTAAAATAACAAATATTTTTTTGTTATTTAAAGTTTTTATTTATATTACTGTATTTTATGTTAATTAGAACAGGTGATACAATGTTTACTTAAGGAGCCAAAGTTTTAGTAAAAGGAGTCCTAAATTTGTTGTAGGAAAACGGAAATACATTAATGTTAGTTTTAATGCTATTAATACTCTTAGTGAATGCCAATTGTTACATTTTGATTTCAAAATTAAATATTAAATATTTAAAAATTTTAAATTTTAAATGTTAAATTGTTGTTATTTTATAATTTTTTATGAAAGCCTTTTTCTTGTACGTATTTATATTTAAAATTTTTACATCTTTGAATTGTGCTGGTTGTTTTACAGTTGGTTACAAATAGCGGTACAAAAAGATAAAAATAACACGACTCTGATATTTGAACATTAGACATAATTAGGTAATAATAGAACTGTAACCATGATATTTATGAACAATATTTGAGAATGGGACATGATTAAATAAGTAAAAACAAAACTGAAACCATGATATTTACGGTTGATATTTGATAATTATCAATGTTATAATAAAACTGAAACCACGATATTTATGGACGATAATTAAGCATGATAAAAACAGAGATGATTAAGTAATAACAGAACTTCAAGTATGATATTTATGGAAGATATTTGAGCATTAGATATGATTAAATAGATATAACAGAACTGAAACCATGATATTTATTAACAATATTTGAGCATTAGCCATGATTAAGTAGATATAACAGAACTGAAACTATGATATTTATGAACAATATTTGAGCATTAGCCATGATTAAATAGATATAACAGAACTGAAACTATGATATTTATGAACAATATTTGAGCATTAGCCATGATTAAGTAGATATAACAGAACTGAAACTATGATATTTATGAACAATATTTGAGCATTAGCCATGATTAAATAAGTAATAACAAAACTACAACCATGATATTTACGGTTGATATTTGATAATTATCAATGATTATGCAATAACAAAACTGAAACTACGATATTTATTGACGATAATTGAGCATGATAACGACAGAGACGATTAAGTAATAACAGAACTGCAAGTATAATATTTATGAACGATATTTGAGCACAAGTCATGATTAGAACTACAATCATTATATTTATTGACGATATCTGATCATTAGACATCATGGTAATAACAGAACTGAAACCATGATAATTAGACCATGATATTTACGATATCTCTGAGCATGGAACTTAATTACGTGATAACAGAACTGAAATCATCGTATTTATGGATATTATTTGAGAATAAGTCATGATTTGGTAATAACAGAACTGCAACCATATTTACGGACGATGGAGGATCTCTCCACTTTTTCAACTCTGTGAAAGGTTATTTATTTGAATAATGTATACTCGTGTGATTAGCAATGTCCTAGCACCAGAAATCTCCAGAACTAACTGATTACAATGGGAATATTTATAGTTTATAGTGTACTGTACAAAAGCAGTAACTTTTGAAGAACTGAAAGAAAAAATTTTCAAAATGTATCTAAATAAATGGCATATTGTTTATAAATCAGTATTGCACTGACTATTGTTTTAAGTAAGATAAAGATCAAGGTCACTAAGAACATCTGTAATAAAAACAAACAAAAAATAAACCTGGCATAAAATCCAAAATTCCAAATGAACATGAGGTATTTGACAGGAACATCGTAAGAGCTAAAACCGAGAAATTGAATTAATAAATAAATGACTCTCTAAAGTTACTGTTGTCTTACGACCATTTTATTTTCTTTGGAGAGGATGGTGATAAATCCTCCACTTCTAAATGGTGACTTCCCAATTCATTATTGAGGTACTTACTAATTTCCTTTCAATTTCTCTCCCTTACATCCTTATCAAGGAGGTTGTGCCCCATTTGGCCAGCTTTTTGTTATGCAGTGAGTTCCCGCTCATCCTATTAACATTCTTACTCATATTAACGTGAATAACTAGGGAAATTATGCCGCCCGCACAGAGTCCATGCATGGGTAAGGTTAAGGTACACTGGAACATTGCCAACTGGCTCCATTTGATGCACCATTAGACCAGTGTCTTACACTCCATCACCACGGGTCGCTTTACACTTTAGAGTTATATGGGATATGTAAAGTAGTGAATGTGTTTATGTGTGTATCTTGAGTAGATCAGTGAGAGTAGTGTGAGCTAGACGTACGGTGGGATTGCTAAAACCATTCTGCTCATTATATCTGCTCATTATAGACTTAAAAAGACAGCAAAGTACTAGATATTTGTAAATACATGTAACTTGATCAAGTTTGATACTTAGCGAATTTCATTTAACATTTTTAAAATGGCGGTCTATCTAAGTTTTTAAAATCTCGTACATTTTATTTTGGAACATTTGTTTGTACAACTATAATATCTGCATACATTAACCTACTCACATTTTAATTTCTATTGAAAAAATTAATCTAATTATAGACAGGGTTTATTTTTCTCTCTTAATGGTATGAAAATTTAAACTGCTAATTAATGAACATTTGATTTCTAATTAATATTGTTGCAGTCATTTAAATTAAATTTAAGATGTAAAAAAATAATTGTGACCGTTAAATTTCAAAAATTCACTTACATCACGTCAGCGTGACATCTATATGCGGTGATTATTTAATAATTTTCATTTTAAGTTTTACTTTATTTTATCCTTTATTGAGAAATGTAAACATCAGTATTTTAAAGCGTTATATTACTTTTAATTAGAGCAGACGTCAAAAGCAATTAATGACATAACTACCAACAATATAAACTCAATTAAAATTTTTCTTTAAATACGGAATTGTTCATATTCCGAGTGTCTTTAAAATTACTTTTCCTAATAAAACAAGTTTTAAAAAAATATTTGTACTGCAGAAATATTTCTATAAATATTAGGCTGAGTGGCCACTAAATACAAAGCGGACTACGAATTCAAAATCTAACCTTTTTTTTTTTAATGTAAATGCGGCCACTGAAAAGCGAAGCAAAGCCATATGTCGCGGCTTGACTCAGCTCAGCTCAACTCCGCTTTGCGGAACTCTGCGTAGTCCGCTCCTCATTCGGTGACCACCTGGCATTAGTAGGAAAAAATTGGTTGTGACGTTCTGGAATTTAGCCCCCCATGTCTAGGCATATGTAAGAATAATTTAATAAAAATTTTCACCAAAAACCTTCTCTTTCAATGAGATGACAAAGATATCTCCACAATCTCATAACTGTTGTCGTATGTGGAGAGAGAAAGAACAGTACCTCCTTTGAAGAAACAGTACCATAAAATATTAGAGACTTTAATGCTGGTAGGGTAATCAGCAAGCGTCATATTTATTTCAATGAATTCTCCAACACCCTCGTTGGTTAGGATATTACACATTGCTTGTTACAGCTGTGTTTAAATATTCATGTATGTGATATTGCCCGTCTGCAAAACAGCAGGCTTACCGTTAATAATATCTCTTTCTATATAAATAATTTTTGCCACTTACAACTTTTTATTAAATTTATGAATTTGAAGATAGTGTTTGTGCTTACGACAAAAGAAATTTAAAAAATACAATTTTATTTCTTAACATTAGGAAGAATAAAATTGTGTTGTGATTATGAAAAAATGGACCATGGCATTTAGTAGATGTAACCGTTTTCAAATCCCTTCATTATAAACAAGTGTTTTTGCTTTAGTTACAAAAATGTTATAAACAATATTTTTTCAAAATCTTCTACAACTATTTTAAACACATTCGGTTCGGACATAAGGAATATGTATAATTGTTTCGGCTAAACTATTTAATAAAATTACTTTTTGTATTTTACGTTTGCTTCCAGGATGAGATTTGTTAATTTTTCCTATCATATGATTTCAAAAATTCTAGGTAAAAACATCAAGAAATCTATTTGTTCTTTCAAAGACGGCGTATTTGATTCAATAAGAAATCTGTGATCAATAATAAATTTTGCATTGTTATTTTGTAAATACTCTACAATGTCTTTAAAATAATCAAGTATCTGTTACGAAACGTTAAACAATAAATAATGTAACCTAGTCTTTATAAATGATTTTACTGACCGTTAAATACGGCATTATTGAGAAACCATTTTTACGTACTTCTTTACTCTATAAACATAAAAACCCAACGTCTTGTAGCCAACAAACATATTGTAACTCGCTAGGCTATAATACTGCGGTAGTGGGGTTGAAACAAACGATAATCGAAACAACTGATTTCAAACCAAAGTTGTATTATTGACAATATTTTGTTACCTGCTACTATACAATACTATGTTAAAAACATAGTTTACGATACAGATAAATAAAAAACAAAATACTGTTTTATTCTAATTATTAATTGGAAAACACCAGGAAAATCATTTGATTATGATAATGATTTGATATGATAATGATAGGGGGGAAATGATAAAAAACGAAAATGAACCTAATGGTTATAATCAATTTTCGTATTTTCAATTAGTTTTAAAATTTTAAATACAAATTTATGCCAATTTTAACGCTAATTATGACAATTCAATCACATTTTTTAAAAGGTGAAAGATAAACAAATTATTGTTATTTGGCAAACTGCTTCCATCAAGTCAGCAGGATAGTGCGAGCTGCGATTATTTCCTGTTCTTGGAAATCGGACAGGACAAAAAAATACTTTTTATTACCAAAACTTTCGGGATATAATTGTAAAAGCAAACTAAAAAAACTTCCCTAGGAAGTTATGTCCTAAAATGATTAGTTTTCTCTATGTATGTAAGTATGTATATGTAAGTATATTATAAAAAATAATGTGTTACTCAACAATCATTTATATTAAAATGAAATTGCATACTGTAAAACAATATCACAAAAACACATTTCTAAAATATTTCATTTATTTTCAAAATGGTGGCCGTGTAACATTTTTAAAATAAAATAACTTAAAATCGAAGGGGTTTGTTTATAAAAACCACCTTTTTCTGTTGCTTTGTTAAAAATATAGACATGTTTGTTTCAATAAAATCAGATGTAAAACAACCAAATATTGTTATAAAACGTGATGACATGTTTTATTCGAATACTAAAACAATAGTGTAGACTCACTATACAGGGATATTTTGCAAGTTTCGAAACAGCTAATTATGTCCAAATTATTATTATTTTTTATTTTAAAGCGAAAAGCACATTGAGGCTATTATTGCCTCCCTAAATGTTAGTGTGAGTGTAAAGTGTTGAAGTCATAAGTGTAGTGTTGTAAGTGTAAATGTGTACTAGACTCGGGTACCGCGAGGGACGTCTAAATCCTCTCAATAGGTGTAGCTAGTCTGCACGCCCTACAGGATATGTTCAAATTAATAACACCTGATGTTATATTCAGTAAACGAAGCATTTTTGTAACAACTGTAAACTTGAACTAAAGCAATTAACAAAGTAAACACATTTAATCTATCGCTATATGGTTCCTTAGTTTATTTCTTCTTCATGTGTTAATTTATTAGGAAATTTTATTTATTTCACCGTGGCAGGTAATCACGTCACCAACTCGGTAATGGCTGATAAACAGCTAATGGCTTTCACAATGCAATAGCTTGTATCACGACCGTTTTACAAATCGTATAATACCTACTTACACAATTTTTGCTACAATTAATCAACAGCTTAAGGGAGACGTGAAGTTTAAACTTCAGAAGCTTTTTAAATCTAAAAGAACAAGTTTGATAAGTAAGCCTGAAAATGTTTACTTGTTTCATGGTTAAACTACCATTTGCTGCACTCTGTATTACTGAACAAAATTAACATGTAACAATAAAAACAAGCCTATTTTGAATTGTTATCATTAAATTAAAACAGTTGTGAATCATAACTATACATATAACAATGTTTCATTAACTGAATACAATATCATGTGTTATTATTTTGGCAACTAATCAGCTGTTTTGTATCTAGCAAAGTCAGCATTAATGTTTCATTATTAGAATAACATACCCGTATATCATCGTGTTTGATAACACTTTCTTCTTTTACATCCGATTTTTTTTTAAATTGTTAGGTTTGTAACAAAACAACACACAAAAAGTTGTTTATCACACTAATTGTAAACCCCTTCGATTTTATGTTATTTTGATTTAAAAACTTTAGACGTCTGCCATTTTGAAAGTATATGTTTTCAATGTTTTTCCCTAATATTTTATTGTCAACATAAACATATGAATAAAATTTAATGTATGTAGTATAAAATATTTTGAGTACTATTTTTGTAACTTATACAGACAGACAGAAAACCAATCATTTAAAAACCTACTTCATAGAAACTTTTGTCGTTATTTTTGCATATACTTTTGCAAATATTACGATATTTTTAGACTATATTTTAAACTACACACACACACATATATATATATATATATATATATATATATATATATATATATATATATATATATCATATGTATTTATAATAATAATGTATATATATATACATTATTATTATAAATACATATGATATTAAGATCTTAAACGTAATGTTTTGCAATAAATATCCCACATAAATGGATTATTTCTGTTATGAAATCTAAGAACAGAAGTTGTAAAATCAATTTTAAAACGAGACTTATGAATAATAAATTCATGCAGAGTCTCCTATATGCTGTCGTTATTATTACGAGTATAACCTAGAGTACCTCCAATAACGGAACTCTCCTCCCCTGAATTTACTGAATTTCCGTTTTGATTGCGTCACAGACATTTGACCTACTTTTTACATAAAACTTGCTTCAATTTAACTCGGAGGCGACCATATTGCGCGTCTATTGTTTCTATTCCAGATCTGAAGTTATTTAACTGTGGAACTTGTAAAACTAATTCAATCTTCGTTCAAATTAAAATACTTCACATTTAATTATCCGTTTTTGAAGAGGAAAAAGCTTACGAGTTTTATAACAATTTGGAACTGTAGTAAAAATTCTAATTTTTAAATGTAAAATGAAAAAAATATAAAGAGCATTATTACAGGGTTAGCAAAAGTCGTATAATTATATACAGTTAACTGTAAATTATTCTATTAAAATTGTTTGAAATATTTGTTTACCATTTATATGATGAATTGTTTAGAAGCTAGACCTACGATATAGGCAGACAGAGAAATTGAAAGGCGTACAAAAACTTTCAACACTGAAACTGAAAAGTTTAAAAACACAGTATTATTACTCCTTAATTTTATTTTTATTTTTGTTTTTATACAGACCTAAGTTATGAAAGATATTTGTAAGTCATAAAGTAACTATTGTTTATACGGGTCGGTAATTTGTCAGTGTCGACAATCAATTTGTGTAATTGGTAAATGGTCACTGATTAATGGGCTGATTTCGCAATTACAATACACTTTCAACTCCGTTCTCCTGTGCGATAGACACTGATCTTTAAAAAACAAAATCTATACCCTACGAAATTGAAACAATTATTTATTAAGTTTATAACTCTTTAGTAAAATAAACATTTAATATAGATGGTACAAAAATGTTTAAAGGCTGTTAAACAATCCGGTTAAAGGGCTCGCTTTAAAACAGAATAGACATATTTTCTCAAAATAGGTTAATTGTATTATAATTAAATGTAGCAACTTTATAAGAAAAGAAAATACGATTCGAGAATAAATTGAGAACACAAAAGAACCTAGACAGCTGTTGATTTATTTTCACGTGTTAATTGCATCCGGAGAATTTTGCAATTTATTACAACAATATTTTTTCAACTGCCACAATTGCAGTGTCATATGCAAAAGTAGTTACGGTGGTATTTGCTGTCTTTCGGATGATTTGGGTGATTAGTAAATATAGTACACGGCCTTGTCGCACTCCATCTTTTATGTAATAGTTTTGGAATGTTCATCCCATATTCTAATTTAAAATGTCGGTCTGTGATATAAGATTTTAGGATTAAAAACCAATCTTTAGATAAAGTATTATGTCGCTTAAAATTTAGTACCCAGTGTCAGACTTTATTAAAGGATTGGGTAATAAATTGAATATGTGAAAACGTATGGAGTATTTTCTTACAGAGTCTGTAATTTTGATGGTTTTAAACTGCCTCTATATTGTACATTTTCTTTTAAATATTTAATACAAGATTTTAAACTTCAGTTAGTTATAAAGAATAATTACGAAAATTGATATATATATATATATATATATATATATATTTATTTATTTATTTAAATGTTATAATAATATTAACTAGCAGCAGAATCTCACTTACACCATTTTCATAAACACATAACACACCCTAAACAAAGCTCCCCTAGCTTTATGGTAAAGTCACCCTTTATTACATACAGCTTTCCTCTCTCGGGAGTAATGCAGGTATAAATTCTAAGTTCTGTCACCTAGTGGCTAATTACTGACATTTGCAGGATTAACGTTGTCTGTGCTGTATCTAGTTAACTTTCACAAACTTAAATAAGCATGCAACATTAATGAAACATTAGTTTCAGGAAAAATATGGGCATATAATAAAATTATTGATGAAGCAAACGCATAATTTTTTTTACATGCAAAAAATACTTTTCAAGATATCGGTAAAAAAGAAAAGAAAATCAGTATAATTTTTAAAAATCGTTACTTTAAATTATGTTTAAGTTTTAGTTAAATATGGACACTTTAAGGACACTCGCTTATTAATCAAAACTACGTATCCGTTACTTATAACTGTGTATTGCCTTTTTCATGTTTGAAAAATATAAGAGCTGCAATTTTTGCATTTAAACCTTTCCATTTTTTGCACTTGTGTTGAAATCTAAAACAGAAATTTTAAATTTGTTTGAAATTTATTAAAAAAGTGCTTAACATTTCAATTAAGTGACACATATTTTATGCAAAAAAAAGCAGAGGTAATTTTTTACTATATGAAATTCGCCATGTTATATTGCTTGGTTGAACACTCTTTGAAAAATTGAATTTTCAGAATGTCTCACCACATCAGGATTTATAAATACCGCTTTCAGGTTCATTATGAAAGTAATTTGAAAATATTAAATTCTAATTTAAACAGATTTTAAAACAGATTACTGATATGAAATCATTTTGTTGTGTAAAAAAAACACTATTTTAGTTTTTGCATTTTGGAAATTCGTTTCCATCACCTTATCGAGACAAGCATTATTATTTTAAAATAATACGGCTCAAAGTAATTCTTGAAAATTTGTCAGTAGAAGTGATAAATGCCTTACTTTCATACTGTTTTATTAACTACCGCGTTTAATTTTTAAGACTTTTTAAAATATTTTTACACAACAAAAATTTATTAAACCTATGACCCGTGAAAACGACAGCCAAGAATTTCTGATTTGATTACCCTGGGGAAATTACGTGCAAAACGCCGAACAGCAATTTTATGTAAAACAAAATTAACAGTGTTTGAATATTAAAGAACCAACATTATCAAAACAATTGGTTTTATGTGTTGTAGATATAAAAAACTTATATTTTTTATATAAGGAACCACAAATATGTTTTCAAGCGAAAAAGTAATTTTGATGAAGACTATGAAATCGTTATTTTCTATTTTTGGTAATAGCTTACCTTTTGTATACATATTTTAAAAAATTCTTTTGAAAAAAACTTTAAATTAAATGTAACATAAATCCTATTTACCACTAGAAACATTTTGTTAAAATATCGATTATTTTGTTAACTATATAGTTGTAGGTGCTTTTCACATAGATGTTGTGAAGTTACATTAGTTAAAATTAATTAAAACCTTGTTTTGCCAAAATTTTGTTCAATTTATCTTTTATAATGGTTTTTTATGTTAATATTTTTTTTAATTCGTTTGTTTTACATCTTCCCTCTAGATAATTTATTTTGGCTAAGTACTAATGTTTTTGCGATTATAAGTAACACAGAAACACTTATAAATAAGCACGTGCCAATTTATCTGTTTTCTATTGTTATTACACCTTTATATGTAAGCAATATGGCCGATTATTATACAATTTTGAAACAAATTATCTGTACAACAACCTGAACACAAAAAAATATGGGATTTGACGACAAAAAATATTTAGAGATAGTTAAGCGATATAATATTAAAGGCATTTTTCTTTAATTTATTTAGTGTTGAGTATCATTTTACACTATAAGTGATACTTACTCGGAATATATATATATATATATATATATATATATATATATATATTATTATTATTATTATTATCTGCGTATAGACCCTGTTGGATCATGCAAAGCACTCCGACTCATGTCTTGCTCCTTATAATCCTCCACACCTCCCTCATCCTGTCTCCATGGATCCTCTTCCGCTCCTCCGTCCATTTTACCCCTGCTCTCTTTGGGATTTCATTCTCTGGGACCTTCCAACCTAGCATCTTTCTCCTGTATGCGTTCCTGTCTTCAACGTCTGTTGAGTCTATTTCTGGAAGACTAGCTGTTACCCGTCACGGCTTTGCCCGCAATCATAATATACATTAAAGATCACGCATCACCGTGTTTGGACCAACAACCGTGTCAGTTAGGTTTGGAGTATTTATTTTTTAACGCATCACCGTGTTAGGCCTAACAACCGTGTTAGTTAAGTTATGGAGTGTTCTTTTAAAAAAATTAAGGTTTTTTTCACGCATCACCGTATTAGACCCAACAACCGTGTCAGTTAGGCTATGAAATACTCTTAAAAAAAATAAATAAATGTTTTTTTAATGCATCACCTTGTTAGGTCTAACAACCATGTTAGTTAGTTTATGGAGTATTCATTAAAAAAAATATAACGTTTTTTTCACGCATCACCATATTAGGCCTAACAACCGTATCAGTTAAGGTTTGGAGTACTCTTTAAAAAAATAAAGTTTTTTTTTCACACATCATCTTGATAGGCACAACAACCGTATCGGTTAGGATATGTATTATTTTTATCGTACTTCTCGTGGTTTCCGCGCTTTTATATTTTGAATTTTGCTTTTGGGCACGTAACAAAGCGTTTTAGTAACAAAAATATCGAAAATCTAGGACATGCTACACTGCATATTTACCATTTTTTCATATAATGTAATTATACAAATATATATACTATCTTACAATTAAAGTATCCTAATAAAATTGTATATGTTATATATTCTGCACTCTGTGTCGAAAACATTGAAAAGTCTTAAATGAGAAACACCAGATTGTCATTATTTCATCTAATGAAACTTAAAATAACAAAACTACAAACAATAAACAAACCAGACTTTCACAAAGAGAAAATACTTACAATTATAGTAATTTTTAACGTATCGTAATCTGCACTCTGCGTAGGGATTTTTTACATTGAATATAGAAAATGCAAACACAAAGTAACAAATTGAGTCAGTTTTGAAAAAAATTCAACTAAAATGTAACATTAAAAGAAATAATTTTGCAATAAATAAAACACAGTTTATGATTCTTAAAATGGGATTAGATCTATGTCCAACTCAGGTACCTAAATCTCAGGTCCAGTAAACAGTAATTAAACATATAAAACGTCACTATTGTACAGTTAACACATGCCACAAAACTAAATACTACATAATTATATTGGGCTGGGTAAGTAGTATAATGACGTTTTTTAAAACGGGAATATGCCTATGTTAATCTCAATATCTAAACCATTTTCGTATCAAATTTCATCTCAATTGGTCCAGTGGTTAAAGCGTGATTGATATTCCGAGTATATATATATATATATATATATATATATATATATATATATATAGAGAGAGAGAGAGAGAGAGAGAGAGAGAGAGAGAGAGAGATATAACAAATTTACATAAACCACATCTTTTCAAGTTTACAATCCACCTCTTATTTCGACATGTTATGACAAAAATTTTTGAAAAATTATTAACCTTGCTTTTTCAGGGTTTTTTCCATATCTTACATATTTACTAAAAAATGAAAATTACTAGTATTTTTGGACTTCAGAGAAAGCGTGTATGAAAAATCCACCAACTTTAGAAGGTTTTTTTACGCCCCTCGGTATTATCCAGTGTTGGTGAAAAAAGTACAACCCAATCCAAAACACATTTTTATACTTGCACTAAACACACTTTAAAGGCGAGCACTTTTATTTCAGTCGTTTTTTATTTCAACTAATTTTATCTAACTACAAGGATCTAACCTACAAGGATAAAAAACAATGCACAAATGAATTTTTAAAAGTATACATCACAATATCAGTGGTATCTATTAAATTAGTACGATTTAATAATACGTATAATAATTATGCCATTACGTATTGTTTTTAAGGTGTTTAAATTTTGATAAAAACCCAACAGGCTTTATGTGTGACTGGGTGATGTAACTTAAAGTATCGCCTACACAAAGACCCTCCCAACAAAAAGTCCAATGGAGCTTTGCGTCACACAATGAATCTGCCTACACAAAGTATTCTCCTGTCAGTTACAGAATGACGAAGAATGACGAATTTGTATTTTTGTTTATGTGTCCTATCAACAATGTATTAAATTTAAAAACAAATGTTTCTGAAGATAAAACTTTAATCCATATTGTTTGGCTGTAATACTCAATATCTTTGGCAATTGGAAATTGTTTTTGACATCGAAATTCTGTATAAAGTTTGTTAAAATGATCGTTTTTATGGCTTGTTTTCCCGGTTGAGAACATTACGTCAAGGTCAACAAGACAATGAATGGGGTAAACATAAAATACTCTGATGATATAACTAACGTTAATTTTTAAGTAATTTCCTGTACCAGGCCAGAATTTCTATGATATTTGTAATCTCCAAATATATAGTTGTCGTAATGGAAAATAATTTACCTAAAATAAAACAAATTATATATATTTGAAAGTAGGCCACCACTTGAACTTATGTCCCAGGAGCAATTACTTGCACAACACTTGATGTATCACATGTCACTGCTATAAATTATTTATGAAGTTCGCTTGACACGAGTGGTTTTATAATAACTAAACTTTTTAGCCGTTGACATGTTTGTAGAAATAACCTGTAATAATTTTGACACTTT
Source organism: Callitettix versicolor (assembly GCA_022606455.1). NCBI lineage: Eukaryota > Metazoa > Arthropoda > Insecta > Hemiptera > Cercopidae > Callitettix > Callitettix versicolor. Next base: position 43,092,882 of record CM040191.1, on the reverse strand, counting down.
TATAAGAAAGTATGGTGTTTTAAAAATATTATTTTAAATATATGTCAGTTTATGGGTAGCTCGAATTTTATAAATATTTGTTTACGTAAAAGTGTAAATGTCTACCTAACAGTATTTGAAAGACACTGGACGCTTAACTTGAATTTAATGCAATTTTTTCACTACCTGAATTTCTTATAAATCTCAGAATAACAAATGAATGTTTGTCTTTTTTATTAACGTCATTACTTTATGCCAATTAGTCTAATGACAATGAGAAATCGGCTTTATCGGAAACGATACAGACGTTCCGGCAGTAACTACGAGTCTCAAACACACGACCTCGAGATGAGCAGTTCAAAGCAGACTGACTGGTGTCTTAACCACATTGACTAACGAGCTCTATTTTTTTTAATTTAATTTTAATATTAATTATATATATATTACTGTTTTCCGACAATTTTGCTTAAAAAAACACTTAATAATTAACAAAAGAACTTATTTTAATAACATCGGTTATACCAATTTCATAAGATGTATAAGTCGTTTTAAAAAAAAGATATGTTATTGTATAAAATTTTATGCGTCCATGTACAGAAAGCAAAAAGTAGCTCAGTTATTAGAGAATTATAACTATAATTTGTTAAAATTTGTTTTATGTGCATATTCATCTTTTTCAACAATTTCTATACCATAATTTTGGTATCTTTATTTTTTTCAAAATTGATTTAACATCGTAATTAGCGTCAAAGTTTGAATATAAAAGTATTTTTATTTTCATTATTTTGCATGAAATCAATTTTAAGTGGTTAAAAATCCATTTTTTTTATTTTTAATGACATTTTTTAACGAATATTGCTAATTTACGCAGATTTTAATTCTGATAACGACAGGATTAATCGGTTTTTACAAGATTAAAAAGAATTAATAGCTTTTTTGAAATATATGAATGGAAATGTGTATAAACTGTTACCAAAATAAATTATCGTTCTAAAGTACAATAAAAACTATAAAATAGCCCGAGGTACTATTATAGTTTATTAAAAATGTTTACTACATCACTTCAAAGCGTGACAGAAGCGATGCATAATTCATTGTGCTATGGTCGGGCCCAACCGTGTTGGCTATTACCATATAAATTAGTTAATTAAAAGTATTATCCATTATGATCAATAAGACAATAAACACAGATTCGCTTTCTTAGAACCTTAATATTCTTATATTCTTGTATTAGTCCCAGAAGCATCGTGCATGACTCCCTCATGAATAATTTAAACAACTTTGGCTGCTTAAATAATACGTAACATTTTGTTGAGTATATACAATTAGCCTTTCTTAGCTTCAAACATTCCTTTTCATGTTGAATCATTTCAAAATGTCTCAGTTATCTAAACTTTTCGCTATAAAGCCATTACTCTAAAATTGAAACTTATAAAGAAACAACTGCGAAGACCATTTTAAAACAAAGTGCACCGTTTGATGGATCACTTTTAAGACTAACAAGGACAAAGTGAATGGATACCTTTAGTTAAACCAGATATGTTTACTAGAGTAATTGGCAAGATATATTACCCTACAAACTTGATGTTTACAATAGTTCTAGAGTATGACTAACTATGTTTACTTACAATAAATATCACTGCTGTATAACTAAGCTTAACTGCTGATACTAACACGGCCATAAAGCTCTATGAACACATACACACACACACACACACACACACACACACACACACACACACACACAAATTTATATTTACTTATATAAATATATATACTTTACACACAAATATATTTACTTATATGTACCTGTAACCTATATGATCTACATGTGTATGTATGTGTGTGTGTGTGTGTGTGTGTGTGTGTGTGTGTGTGTGTGTGTGTGTGTGTGTGTGTGTGAGAGAGAGAGAGAGAGAGAGAGAGAGAGAGAGAGAGGAGGGAGAAAGAGATAAAGACCTAATGTGCATTATAGTTATTGTCCAGTTAAAAAAAAAAAAAGTTATGATTCGAATCTTGAAATTGTATTGAAATTGTTGAAATTTATCATTCTAAAAAAATTGATTTATAAAGAAAATATATTTAAATTCATCTTCTGATTATAGTAAAAATAAGTATATTATTTTAGATTTATGTGTTTAAAAACACTGTATTCATTTAATAAGTAGAAGTAAATGGTTTTAAAGCATTTACAACTGTAAATGACCGATGACATTCTACGCAAGTGAAATGAAATCTTAAACAAGCATTTACTTTTTAAGACAGTTAATATCGTATAAGTAATATAGTACCTGATAACAAGTATTGACTAGTAATCATATTATTTGAAAAAGTAAAGCAGTTAATTATTGTTAGTTAGATTGTAAAAGAGAAGAAATAATAAGGAAAAATGCTAAACATCAGTCTACAAAAATAGTTAAACAGCATTTATTTTTTTTTTAAATTTATAAGGCATTTTACTTTCTAAGATACGAATTGCGTAATAAATATGATGACTGTGCAAAAATCAATTTTGAAAAGTTGATGAAAATAACAATTTTCGCTTACTTTGAGTCACAAAATTTGTTTTTTAATTGGCACAAATTATATTTTTTTATATAATTCTGAAATTTTATTTTGTTAATAATAATTTAATTTAATTTATCGTTAATAAGTAATCTAAGCATTTACTGTAAACAATAAAATTCTCTTAAAGTCTTGTTTATAAAATACACTGCTTTCTCATAATCTTCGCACAATACATTGTAAAATCATGTAAAATTACAATGAGTAAAGAAATGTTAATGTGAATTCGTAAACTCATTTTCACATTCATATATTTTAAAAACATTTAAGACAATAAAATTGACGAAAAGGCTTCGTCTAACACCAGTTTAGTTAAAACGTTTTAAAAATCTATTTATCCAATACACTACAAATGCAAACGTTTCAAAGCAGTCAGATTGCTATAACTGAGATTATTATGTGTATGCGTTGTTGTTACTTTCCTCTCCAAACCTGACCAATTACACACATCTGTAAGGTAGTTTTAACAGCTTACCCACAGAAAGCGTACAAGGAACACGGATTCGAAAATATTTCTTTCATTCGTTATAAATTTCGAATAAACTTTGTTTAACATTTTAAAAAACAGTTACTGAGCATCCATTGCTTTCTATATAATGAGGAAGCTAATTGTGATAACCAAATTCAAATTTATTTTAAGCACACATTTTGGATTTGTAAGTATAAAAAATCTCTAATTTCTTGAAATCGTTTAAACAGTTTTCATGACACAATTATTAATTTTGTTCTATCTGAAGACTTATATTTGAAATCAGAATAAATAGTTTAAAAAATAGTAACATTTCAGGATAAAACCTCTGACAGAGATCAGGTTTTCTTGTGGTTCATTCGATTTACTTTCGAAAGAAAAACTATATCATTTATTCAATACTTCGACAACAGTTAATTAATGATCTTCATTTATGACCAAAATTTGATCAAAACGTGACAAACCAGTTTTGAGAAATGTTGTTAATTTTCCAGTTGTTTCATATTTGTGACCCAGTCAAGGGGTAATCACTGTCACATTTGTAGATGACATTGCCATAATGGCCTCCAGTAATGATCCTCAGACAGATTCTCAAACATTGCGGCATAGTTTGAAACTAGTTCAACTTTGGATGGAAAAATGGCGTATAAAAGTTAATGAAGCTAAATGTCAACATAAAACCTTCACATTAAGGAAGCATACATGCCCAGCAGTATCCTTAAATAAAACACTGATACCGCAGACCTCAGAAGTGAAGTACCTGGGAATTCATTTGGACAGACGTCTTAATTTGCAGAAACATATTTTTACTTGGCGTAAACAACTTGGTATTAAACTCAGAAATATGTACTGGCTGATTGGGCACAAATCAAAACTTTCAACCTATAACAAAATATTACTAATAAGACAATACAGAAACCAATATATACGTATGGGATACAACTATGGGGTTCTGCTTGCAAAGCAAATATTGCAATTTTACAACGCTTCCAATCTAACATACTACGTTTAATCTTATCAGTTCCAAAAATAATCACACATGAAATAACCCACAAGCAACTCAATATTCCGACCATCACTGAAGAAATTCAAACTAATAGCAATAGTTACCTGCATCGAATATAAGTCCATCCAAATGTTTTGACTGAAAATTTAATGATGAGATCAACAACACAAAGACTCAAGAGGAGAATACCTGCCTGACAATTAACAGGCAACCTGCCTGACAATTAACAGCTCACCTAATAGATATAACATTATATAATAATATTTTATTATTATTATTTATATTATCTCATTATTTGTATGTATCAATGGGTACATGCTTTCATGTCATTATTTTAGCCATACAATTTACTTAGTGTCCTGTAGATAGATTGTAAATACTAAAACAAATGGTAACCAGCTTTTGAGGGCTCTAGAGGCTCACACTTTTCGTTTAAGTACTTACGAACATGTAGGACAAAATTTTATGAAAATCATTAATGACGATTTTGAGAAAATCCAATGTTTAACATTATTTCGGTCTTAAAAAAAGGCTTCAAAAGGTTACATCGAGCATACGAGACCTACACGCCAAATTTCATTTAAAATTAGTAAATTAATTACAGCGATGAGTGCACATACACGCGCGCGTGCACGCACGATTAAACAACCAAGTAAAAACCAATTTACGGAGACCTGAAAACAGAGGATCCAGAAATCTCTTCACAATCAGCAAAATAACAGTTAAAAGTAGCCTATTAATAATTATTTTTTTATTGTATTTTATTAAAGTGTGTCAATTAGAACATATGATATTTGTTAACTTTCGAACAAAAAATTTGCTTCGACTCTGAACAGGAATTGCCAGAAGCTAAGGAATATTTAAAATCATTTTCATTTTCCATGTACGCTTTATTCTTTTAAAGGGTGAACCTTGTTTTTAAAAGTATAAAAATGTTGAAACTCGAGGAGTCAAATATTTATCTTTCTTTCATCTCTGCCATTGGATAAACATACGAGATATACACCATATTTACTTAGGAGTGATTCACTTCCTCTTCTTGGAATTCATTTCATGTGTCGTTTTTTTTTACAGTATGTTTGACATTATTTTTTAGTAAACACGGCACACCATTCACAATGCTACTTGCAATAAGCTTTTCTTTAGTAGTAATTATGTAGATAAATAACAGTATCATGTTTTCTTTGATTTTTAAGTAAGTCAAATTGTATTACTAATACTAAAATGCTACAAGTAACCTAAATAAATTATTGTTTTTAAAGTAACAGTTTTATGTTACGTACTCAGTACGAATATCACTGATAATTATACAAATAGATTTAAAGTTATAAATAATTAGGCTATATGTTTTTATTTTCATTTCAAAAAGAAATATAAATAGAAACAATTTTATTAAAATAATAGTTTTAAAAAATAAACAATATATTTTCTCGACATATGCTTTTTAGTTCCCTTGTTTATGTTAGCTTTTAACTTGATTATATTATTTCGTCAGTAGTAAAAGCAAATTCAATGAGATACTACCAGATATCAAAAATAAGATTTGTGTTTTAGTTTTATCTATCGATTTGAATAAAAAAAATCATCTGAATTAAATTATATTTATGCAACTTTATGAAAATTTTGAATAAAAAGAATGTTGTACTCCAGTGTAAACATTATAACAATTGTCGGTGGTTAATAATTCCTTTATCAATTTCCAAGTAGAAAATAACCGCTTTGAAGAAAGACGGCGGAATCTTGTTAAATTCATTGCTTTTTTTGTTTAAAAAACATTGTAGAAAACGTTAAGTTAAAACGAATTCTTAATATGTAATTCAGTAACTTTCAATAACCGGGAAATTACTAATAATATTAATTGGAAAATGTAATATTTTATTGAAAAATATTACTCTACTTGAATAGAACTGGGTATTTTATTAAAGTTATTGTTTCACAAGTGATAAGCACATTTAATAAAGAAATAGATTTTTTTAAATATTTATGCAATAGTATTTAATTTATATATTATGGAAAATAACAGTATCATTTATAATTTATTAATTATACATGAAAGTGTTGTTACCATTAGTTAGATAAATATGGTCGATATTTTCATTTACAAAAATAATTTCCCATATTTGCTAAACTGAATTGTTTATTAAAACAACAGTTACCAAGGTGATGTGACACAATAAAAGCATTTATTGTTTTACCAAGAGTCTCAGGGTTAGTACAAGAAAATGTCCAACCAGTTTTACACGAGTTACAAAGGCGCCTTAGTTTACTCACGTGTTATAGGCGCCACGGTACTTTCCCACAGCAAAACGGTTCTTTCGAAGATTGGTTACTACTACACAAGTGTTCTCCTAGTGCTGGAAGTTGTTTATAGTTTCATTTTGTTTTATACTACATTACACCAAAGTACACATTTTTTTGGAAAATTATTTTTAATTTTAAATAACATAACTGTGCGAAGTGTATTGGGCCGGGCATTTTGGATGACTTTAAGAAAATATAAGAACTTCATTCGAATTTTCGAACACATAAATATCATGGACGGATGTTTGGACAGGCTGGGGTATTCAGTGCATCACAGAAATAACAAGACAATTGTGCATTTCTATGTTGCTCTTCATGTTGCCGCCGCGACAGTAATACTATATTTTCTAGTTGTTTCGCCGTACAAAACTTTTTCATGGTTAATTATCGTATCTGACATGAACAAAGTAATTATACATTTCTTTATATCTTTCACCATGTTAAATTTCTATTTGATGGTCTTCTTTGTGCGTCAGCGATTCGGAACACTGCAAAAGTGCATCGCAGGTTTAGAGACGACTTCGCAGATAGCGCCACAGTACACTTCAATATTCAGCGTTTTACCAGCAGTGGAGTGCACGGGTCCTCAGCTTTCAAAATACTCCAAGAAATACCGACCTCTCGAAAACATCAAACTAGCGTTCAGTGAAGGATACAAAGCAATAAAAGAAATCAATGACTATTTTGTTTCGTTTTTGGCGCTGAACTCTTTCTTTGTGGTACTTTCCTTTCCTTACATTGTTCAGGTAGTTGCAAACATGAAAACTGAAGAAATCAATTTTCTTCCAATAATCTGTGTAACTATATGGAATATATTGTCTGTACTTTTAGCTCTTGTGTTTTGTAAGAAACTGGAAATAGAAATGAGGAAAACTGCTCAGACAATAATCAAAGCTTTGCACAAAGCAAAGGACGAAAACAC
>CM040191.1:42810640-43080640 GCA_022606455.1 Callitettix versicolor | reverse complement strand
GTGTGTGTGTGTGTGTGTGTGTGTGAAAACTAAAACGTGAAAGTGCATTTTTAACACAATAATTTCAAAGCCACTATATTATAAGACCAAAAAATTCCTCTTAATATTTTTTTTAAAAAGCCAGTTGTAAGCCGGGAAAGCAAGAAGGTTTATTTTATTAAAATAATATCTCGATAAACGAATATTTTATTTTTCTGCAAACCTCCTCTAATTAATTTTTCGTATTGAAAAACTCCGAAAGCTGAAGTGTCGAGTAATCTCTTAAACCCTTTTAGGGAAAACTACAAGTAGCCATTGTAGTTTGAAAATGCGGGGGAATGAAAATCCTGGAAATTTTCCATCGATAAATGAATTTATCGTAACGAAAAAACCCCTAATATCACAGATTTAGGAAAATCTTTTTGGAGACAAAATTTACACATTCGCACACAATTGTTGCTTTTTTTTAATAGAGGATAATAGGTATTCAATGCATAACTTTTTTTATTTCAGTGGTAATGTGAGTACTTTTTCAAGAGCTATTTATTTACATAAGTTTATACAATGGTTTCAATAATAACTTTTATAATTAACTATAAAAAGATAAGGTTTCCTGCACTTATAAATGACTTTTAAAAAGTTTTAGATTCTAGTTAACTACAAACTTTGTATTAATTAAAACTAATAAAGTAATACATATTTTTTTTAAACATAAATTAATTTGCTTACTGTTGTAAAAATAAACTGTAACAATTGCAGTCTAGTACAATAATAAAATACGATCAATATTATTGTATGTTGAAAAATTATAAATTTAGTTTTATTAAAATTATAGCTAATGTTACTTATATTTTATATTTAAAATGTCCTCCAGTTTTAAAAGAACTGTATTAACTTTAAATGTAATAATACTTCTGTTAGCTTCTTTATACATAAATTCTAAGAGTTATTTTTTTTATTAAATAAGTTTCAAAATTGATTCGTTAAGTTGATATTTTGTAAAAATACAAGGAAAGATTTTAAATTATGATTATTATTTATCTAAAAAATACATACAATTTTCAAAACTCTGACAACACTCAGTAACATAATATCAGGGAACATTTCATTTAGTAAAAATCGAGCATTTCACACTTAATATTATCTGAAATAAGTATCTGGAAAAATTCGTTCATCATTTTAAGAAATGGTAAAACTCAATAGTTTAGTATTTTAAATTGTAAACTTTATTAAACATCCGAAAATAAGCCATAATAAATTTCTAGATATTTTGAATAATTTCGATTAATTTTAGTAATATTTAAACGTATATTTTTAACGTTTATTATAGTTAATTAACGTTTTTGTTAAAAATGTTATTTTTTTAAAGATTTTAAATAGGAGCCTTTTATTTAAAACAGATGAATTTGTTTTCCATACTTCAGATTTTTTTCAAAATTTTTAAACATACTGAACAGTCGTTTCTTTGAATACATATTATTATATTAAATTTCACAAAACATTATCGCATTTATAATGTTTTTATATATAACATTAATAATTAATACTATACACAAATTTTACTTTCAATTATTATTATTATTATCACTGAGTATCACAGTTTCAGACCAGGGTTTAACTACAAAATCCCAATAACTATTAAGAAGATAGAATGGCTACTAAAAAGCTCAATTTTAATAAAAGCTTTCAAAAGAAACACACTCTAATAACGTGCCTTGTTCCCACTATTCAATGGTTAATGACAATACCTTTATTTAGTTTTCTTATTTTATAGTACTATACGGATATTTATAAGCACTAAAACAATAATTATTAAAGAACAAAAAATATAGATTGTAACTAAATTTATCAAAGAAAGAACTATTAAATATTTAAAAAGCAATTCGAAACCACACTGAAATGTCTAATAGCAAATTAGACCTATTTTTAGGCGAAGACATGCTTTTGCACGTCTGTTTCTCGCAGTGTTCTGCAATTGAGTTCTCACGTGACACAAATTAGTCCCTACCCCTGTGTCTCTTATTTCCAAATGGCTGCCAATTTGTACATGCTTTTGTCCATCTTCTGTCATCCATTCCCGCTATATGTTCATTCCAATTCCATTTTGGACTTGTTTTCACTATAACGATATTTTCTGATTGGGTTGTTTTCCTTATTTCAGTATTTATTATTTTATCCCGTAAAAACATATCCATATTGCTTCGTTCCATTACTCTCTGTATAACTTCTAACCTGTTGACTTCTTTCTTTAATAGAACCACTGTTTGAGCTCCAGAGGTCATACAGGTAAACATTTATTAACTGCCAGAGTCTTAAGTTCTTGTGGCTTACTGCTTTTAAAAATGAATTTTATGGACCAGTACTTCTTCCATGCCAAAGTTTTTCTTATATTAACTTCCTTTCTGCAATTATACTGTAAAGAAATTATTTGACGGAAATATGTTGCTTCTGCTACCAACTTTATTTTTGTTTTATTTAGGAATATATCTTCTTGTTTCTCGTTGCCTGGAGTACAGTAACTTATAAGTCCGATTGGGCTGCTCTCACAAAATGAAATTTCTTAGCCAAATCGATTAGAAAATAATATTTATTACCTACAATATTCAATAAAAATTATTTTAATTTAAAAACCAATAAACGTACTGCCTTGTTGATTTGATAATCCTCGAATTTATCTTTGATTGCTGACGTTACAATTACAGTCGGGACGTGGGCTTAGCACGCACGTTGAGAACAGCTGGTGCGTGCGTGAGATATGGCTCGTACGTAGACTATTCACATGTGGCAAACAGGATTTAACTAATTTGTCTTGCTGTTAGAATTGAAAGTCCCTTCGGCGCTTGTAACTCATTTACAAAATCTAATTAAGCTTTAACATATTTCAGCAAAGGGGATTAAAATTTGCCTTCTGTTAAGCTCTACAATTGGGTAATTTTAGAGATGGGTTATAATTAATTTATTTTAAAATTCTTTACCGAAATTTTTATTTATACACTCTCTAGTTGTAAAGTAGTTTTACGCTTTGTCCACCTATTTAAATAAATTATCATTTAGGTAAATTTCGCTCAAAATTTGTCTTGCGAAAATTTGTCTTTGTAAAATTCAATTTACAAAGCAATCATTGTTCTTAATTTTTTTAATGTTGCAATAATAAAATACATGGAAGGTCGATTTTCCTCATGATTGTTTGGATCTTTGGTGGTTATGTTTAATTTACTTGCACAAAAATTACGGTTATATGGTACAACAAAAATAAGGGTAGTTATCAGTAAGAAATAATCGGGTTATCGAATTTTTGTTATAAAAAGCAAATATTTCATGGTTACAGTTGTACCGGGTTAAAAATTAACCCGGTTACTAAAACGCACGGCTGGTCGTAAGTAGCCTGAGATCAGGCAGTCAACCGTAATTGGGCATTCCGAATCCTTAGAGTAGCTAGGATTCCGAGAGCTCGAGAATAGCAAACACCTGGAAACCTAAAAACTTCCTTATGCTCGAGAATATTGAGCACATAAAACTTCCTTACGCTCGAGAATATTGAGCTCCTAAAGCTTCCTTACGATCGACAATATTGAGCACCTAAAACTTACTTTCGTTCGAGAATATTGATCACCTAAACTTCCTTACGCTCGAGAATATTGATCACCTAAAACTTCCTTACGCTCGAGAATATTGGGCACATAAAACTTCCTTACGCTCGAGAATATTGAGCACATAAAACTTTCTTACGCTCGAGAATATTGAGCACCTAAAACTTCCTTACGCTAGAGAATATTGGGCACATAAAACTTCCTTACGCTCGAGAATATTGAGCACATAAAACTATTTGAGCACCTAAAACTTCCTTACGCTCGAGAATATTGAGCACATAAAACTTCCTTACGCTCGAGAATATTGAGCACATAAAACTTCCTTACGCTCGAGAAAATTGATCACCTAAACTTCCTTACGCTCGAGAATATTGATCACTTAAACTTCCTTACGAGAATATTGAGAAAATTGATCACCTAAACTTCCCTAAAATTGAGCTTCCCTTACGCTCGAGAATATTGATCACTTAAACTTCCTTACGTTCGAGAATATTGATCACCTAAAACTTCCTTACGCTCGAGAATATTGATCACTTAAACTTCCTTACGCTCGAGAATATTGGGCACCTAAAACTTCCTTACGCTCGAGAATATTGAGCACCTGAATCCTTGATCCAATAAATTTTCGCAGCTATTCAATTTTAAAACTCAAAGTCCCTTTTGGCGATGATGACTTAAACATGGGTGAGCAAAATCATGAAATACTGATTTTTGTCAATGAATCCAATTTATACTGAGCCAAAAACCTTACATTAAGTTGAACGCTGGACGAAGCCTATGAATGCGGACGGCTTATCCGGCATTAATGGAATCGTTTTAACGTTACACAGTAATGAATGTGGAAAAATATAGTTCCAAGTTTTATCTTGAAATTTGTATACTTAAGTATTTGGACGTCAAACACATCCATGTTTAGAAAATAAAAGCACAATTTTGAACAACTGTAAAGCTTTCTTCCGGTTTCGATGTCAGTATACATACAAGTTACACTTGTCAACTTATTGTTAACCTAAACGTTAAATTAATTTTGTAAATTATACATTACAAGGTGATTAATAATAATTTCTAATTATTATTTATAAAAAAGGTAAATACAAGAAGTAAAAAATATGTGTAATATTTCAAAATCGACAAATTAGATTTTTTTTTCAAACTTTTATCACAGATCTATGACAAAAATAATTTCGTTATAACGAAAAACTCTACATTGTTTCTAGTTTTTAACCTTGCCTTAAGTTTGTTTTTGTTTTCGTTTTTCAATTTTCTCATAAAAAAGTAATTTTGTTCTTTAATACACACAGTACAGTTTAGTACATGAGACACTTGAAAATATTTTTGAAATACTAAACGTTTAAGGGGTTATAGACGTTTTAGTTTACAGATAAATATAATTTTTTAGAAACACAGTAACTTTTACGATTTTGTTTCATAAATTTTGAAAAAATACATATTCAAAATGAAAATAAAAAATACAAATATTAATCGAGGCATTACATTTTACACTGAAAACATTATAAATAAAATTAATTACACATTTTAAACAACTTTAGAACATTGGACTTCTGCGGTGTTTTGAAACTTGATTTCATTTTAATTAAAAACTAAAATTCAAATTAATTTTGAAAACTTTACATTAAAAGTTAATGAATAATAATTTTCAATTAATATTTATGAAAGAAGCAAATATTAGGTTTGATGTAATAATTACGTTTTGGCAAATTTTATATTCGTATTAATATTTAACAGGTTGTCTACTCAACGAGAACGTATTATACATATTAATGTATTTGGGAATTGGTGAAAGAAAATTTTAAAATTAACAAACCCTGTTATTTGTATTCACATTCTGTGCTAGAGTTTACATTGTCTCTATTTCGTTAAGCAAATGTCTTATTTTAATAAACGTTTAGACATTTTTTTTAAGAAAAAGTGTTCCAAAACTGTTTTTAATACTTTAATCAAAAAAATTGACAAATTGCAAATGTCTTTTTACATTTATTTAAAAATCTCTCTCGATCGTTGTAATTAATGTTAAGATCGGCATTTATTAGTTTATAAATTTTCCATCTGACATGGACTTTTAAGGATCACGATAAATTTTTGTATTAAAAACTTTTTGAAAAATTAAAATATTAATTTGTTGCAGATACCACGTTCAGAAGTTAAAATAAAATGTTTCTACGTGGAATTTTTTTTTCGTAAATCCTCATAACTTCAATGAGACAATGTGTTCTGTGGTTATTTAAAAACAAATAATCAGTTTCAAAGTTTGGTGTAATTTTTGGTTATTAATATATAAAGTGATTTTTAAATATCTCTCATAAACGTTCCCTATAATTCCTTCAAAAATGTTAGCAAAACTGTAAAATATCATAAATTCTAATGCTATATCTTTCTTCAGTTATGTTAAAAACAATAAAACGATTTTTATAGTGTGCTCGCAATAAAATTTATTTGATGTCACCATTTATTAAATTTATTTGATATCATAGAAATTTCACATTTTTTAATTATATTTTAATACTCAAAATTGTTTGAAATTAATATTTACTTTTTTCATATACTTTACTTTCAAATATATCTGATTTACCAGATCATGTGAACTTTTGAAAAAAGTGAGTTTATAGTTTTTTAACACTACTTCACATACTTGCTGTTTGATTTTAACAGCTCTTAATTAATTACTGTAATTTAATCAGCACAAAAACAACTAACTTTAGAAATAGAAAAGCTTTATAAAATAAATTCAACTCTTTATCAATGTGTTTCTTTTTTAACTTGTTCGAAGTGCAGAATTATGGTAGTCACAATTAAATCACGGAATCACTGGATGATACCTATTTTATTCAGATATCCTGAGTAAATAATGTGTTTTTTGCTTGAAAGTATTTTTATTTGTGTTCGATTTTCGTAAATGGGTAAGTGTATTAGTAATTTTCCTATATCTTTAAGACACGTTTTATTTTTTTAATTCATTTTCCGTTTAATGCCTATTTTGACCATAAGACGCCAATATATATATATATATATATATATATATATATATATTCAGCTATGCTCTAAACAAAACACTAAAACTAATCCGTTTTTTACCAGGCAAAAATAAATAAAATATAGGCCTATGTAAGTATTTCAACATTTTTCAAATGAAATATTTCAAACTACGGTCACTGATAGATCAGTGTAACGAATTTACATACAAAAAGTAAGTTTAAAATAAACCCTGACCGCTGTAAACTTAAACATTTCTTTAACCGGTCACGTCTGTCGTTTGGCTTTTTCTAAACGAGTGACGTTATTTACCAAGTCGTGCTGTAAACTTGGACGATAAAAACTTGTCGCCGTATGGAACGACATAAATGATTGTAGCATGTTTATTTATGCTAACGTGCTGCGATTGTTTAGTCATGCTTTTGGGCTTCACAAGCATTCTTATTCACAACATGCCATAGCAAATAATTTGTTTTTATTTCACAGAATGCTTTTAGCATCTGAATTTTATATTTCAATGATAAAATATTAAAGTTACATTCAGATAAAAGAAATCATCGTTATTATTAGTATGATGACAAACAATGAAATATACTTTTTTCATTTTATTTGAATTATTATTATTTAATACGTTTTACTTGAACTTATTTTAAAATTTTTCAAAATTAATGTTGCTTTCTGTACAATTTTCAAGTAACAACGTAAATTGTAAATGTAAACAACTTAAATAACAAGTAAATCTAAAATTATCAAATAAATACAGCATACGTTTGCAGGCTGGAATTTATTTATAAAAAAACACATTCTTACGTGAAAATAAAAAGGTATTAAACTTATTTTTATAATTAGTGTTTCCAAACCTTAATTATTTAATCTTTCCAACCTTAATTCAAACTTTAATTACCAATCAAAATCTTTCGTTTCTTTTAACATTACGACATTCGTAAACTTAAAAAACTTTACCAAAATTTGAGACCACTATTACAACTCAAACAACTTTAAATCAACACATTTCGGAAAAATAGATTAATAGATTTTTTTCAAATTTCAGTCGACTAATCAATAAATCAAACGAGAGTAGTGTCGCTGAAAATTTGAGAAAAACTAAGCAGACCCGATAAGGTAAAGGGCTAGTTTTGTTTGTTTCCTTTTACTTACTTAAATTATAAATCTTCATATAAAAGAAGAGTGAATGTTTAGTAGAATACTGTTTACCGATTTTGAGAACTTAGGCCAACTATATTTTTTCAACAGTTCCTGAGCCGGATTTTACGTACAAAGCAAACCAAAAGTTTTCTTTTGAGCACCCACTGACTGTTTGATCAACATCCTTAAAGCCAATTTAGAGGGGAAAAATTCAACAAAAAAATTTTGTTTTACGAAAATACATATTAGAAGTTAAACCTTCTCAGTAAAAAATATCTGGATATATATATATGAAAGAAATATTGAAACTTTCAATAACCACGCATATTACGTGAAACGAATGTCCCTAGTTCGTCTGACTGGAAAGGAACTTTTAAAAACTAGTAGGTAATATTAAACAACCACATGTGTTTACAAATAGCTGAGATGAATTCGTTCGATACGCTGCGAATTCTATCAATTTCATAAAACTGTTATTTAATTTTGCTTAAAGAAATTGCTTTCGAATGTATTTGTCAACATATATTTATTGTCGTTAATATTTTTTTTTATTTTGAAGCTATATTAAAAACCAAGACATCCATCTGGTATACTTTTAAAAGGATTTGAAAGTTTAAAATAATGATGTATGTTCAAATATATGGTTTACAAAAACTTTTCAATAAATACGATACGATTTTGAACTGTTATATTTTTGAATGTTATGAAGGGATTTTACTTCATGTTTGTACGAGTATTATTCAAATAAATGGGCTATTGCGCCAAGTTTCAGTCAAGTTGCACTAAAATTACAAACAAACAAACATGCACGTCTAAATGTAATTACGTATGTCATGGTGCAAACTGGTGCTAAAATAGCTTAATTTGTAGTGAGCGTTCCTTAATGACATTGTTTTAAGATCAATGTCTTAAAGATTGTTTCCTAATAATTAAAACTAAATGTACTTTATTTTTTTATATTTTTTGAAAAAGATTATCTTTACTGATTATGGTTTTACACTATACTTGACCTTTTCATGAAGTTGATGAAGTTAAGTGTGTAATATTTTTATAAGGAAACTCTTTTATAACTACGTTATTTAATCCCAGGTGTTTTAATTTTATTTAAAAGTTTATAAACCATACTAAATTTGCAAACCTTATTAGAATAAAATCAGATATTTTGATTAACCAAATAAACTATTAATATAGGTTAGGAAAACTTGAAAAACTTCTATGAAAAGCTAACAGTTAAAACTTAGTTTCAAGAAAACTTTATGAAAACAAAATAATTGGAAAATACCTTAGAAAAACTTTATATTGTCTCAAAACCTGTTCATAAGATTTGCTTAAATTATGATTATACATTAATAATCGTGACGTAAATCAGTATAATAAATTTGCAATAAAATATATTTATAGGTTGTGAGTAAATAAAAACATCTATTTTTTTATTTACTTTAGTGACTTTGATGATTAACTACAATGGTTTCAGTCATGAATTTTATATTATCGAAAATTAAGCATAAACATAGGAACCAATTTTTTTTAAACTAAACATTTTTTTTTGACAAACGGTATTTGTTAAAAGCATAGAAATTAATAGGTTTTGTTTATGTACTTGTGTAATAAATCAGCTGAGGAACATTTTTTTACTAAAATTGTTATATTTAAATGAAAAATAAGGTAGGCCTATATACAACAAAAATTGATTCATCTTGTCGAAGACAATTTTGGCTATTCTACATATTGTATTAAAAATATGAGAAAAACTAACAAATTTCAAAAATATCAGTCATACACACACACACACACACACAGAGAGAGAGAGAGAGAGAGAGAGAGAGAGAGAGAGAGAGAGAGAGAGAGAGAAGATTCAAGTGAAATCACTTTTTTTCTACTCAGGGATGTAAAACGTATTGATCCATTAGTATCTAAAATCGATATTTTTACTATCCGAATACATTATAACTTCTTAAAAAAAGAAAGTGATTAAAACCTACTTCACAATATTTAACATAATTTTACTTGACACAGTTGTTTAGGGTACAAGAAAAACGTGTTTATTATCATGATGGTAATGAAAACATTTCATGTTCTTTATAATGTATTTAAGCTAAATTACGATTACATGGCTGTTGCTCTTATTTGCTGAAGTTTTAAGTAAATATCTTATAACAGTAATTAATACATTACTAAAATGTAATAACTATCACTTCACTGTTCCACATTCTGTGTATCTCTCCTTCTCTCCCTCCATCTACTCTCTTTACATAGTAGGGCATACTCTTATGATCGAACATAGATTGAACTTATGAATTTACATAGATAACTTATTGATCTTGTTACGTTGAGAGCTTTACAAACAAACCAACATGGTGCACTTTACAGACTACTTGCAGTAACATGATGTTACATTTACTGATGTTACATTAATAATTAAATAGTTAAAAAATATTTAATGGAATAAAATTTGTAATTTCTTCTTATATTCGGGTCTACTTTATTATTATATAAAACTACTGTATTGATATAAGCTATTTTGGAAGAAGGGCCAGATACTTTGTAGCCCCGAAGCACCCATTTAGCATTTCGAGTATTTTTATTTTAAGGAATTAGAATGTCAGACTTTTACTTTGAATCATTTTCATTTTTCTAGAGAAAAATAATGGAATTATAATATTTTCAAAATTTCTCTAAAGGTATTTGGCTGTTATTGTAAGTTTTGAATATAAATCCAGCGTTCCCCTGGGTGTTTGTGTAACATTGGAGGCAGTGTCAGCATCTGCCAGGCGACTCCCAACTGACATCGGCTCTTCTAAGTTGTCTAACTCTCAAGATAGCCTGCTTCAGCATTCTTTACTAAAACATCTGGACACTGAGAATCGTTAAGCCCACTGCAGCTGTCGCCGACGGTTCCACTCAGATCAGCTTCGTGTTACGATAAGAAACATTGTATTTTATGTCTTTAAATGTTTGTGTCCACAGGTGAGGATAAAAAACAAGTAGGTATGTTGTTGAACTTAAACGAATAAATCAAAAAGTGTTTTTTATTTCTAACCCAAAGTAACGATAAATGTTATAAAAAGCTTTTTGTATGCCTTAATAAGTTATACATTTACTTTTGTATAACTCATAATCATGCTTTCTAAATCATTGCATTACAACCCCTTACCACAATCGTACGATATTTCACGTTTTAATCGTTAAAGTAGAAATTTTTCTTTCTTCTTTTATCTAACGAAATACGATAAATTGGACACAACATCACTGATAATAACACAAGGAAATGTTTGAAAAAACTAATTAAAAATCAAGGGTTTAGAGTATTTTAACATGAATGAGAAATATAAATGTAAACAATATATAGTGTAACTTAATTGTATAGGTGTATAGTTTAAAAAATAACGTGTTTATAATCTACGAGTTTCAGATACATTTAATAAAGAATAACAGGTTTAATTTAAAGCAAACATATTATTAGGTAATTCAAATTAATGAAATAATTGCAAAAATTATGAAAATGAGAAATAAATAATCACAATGTTCAGAGAAAAAATAAAAAAAATCAGATAAGTTTACTCACTGTAGTAAGAAAAAATCAAAACAAAAAGTAACACAATTATTGTTACTCACAAAACGAATGAAGTTCTAAAATAATCTTAGTAAACAAAAACATTATAACATTTACTAAATTGTATTCATTGTTTATCGTAATCTAATTATATTTTGCATTGTGCTAATTCTGTCAGTTGATTATATAACACATCTTTGTTTAAAAAGAAATTTTAATAGTTCTATATTTCTTGAAATTATTTTCTGTTATTTGATTTTTTCTAAAAATTAATGCATTCTTAACCCAAAATTGAAACTCCCTGAATTTTTAACTTTGAATTTATCCTAACTTTTATCAGCATTGCTAACTACAAATATTAACATATTAAACTGCAAAATTGCACTTAAATTACAAAAAATAACCCTGACCATCGTCTAATTAAATTGCATAATTTCAACAAATTTTTAACATTCGAAATGCTAATTTATGGAGTTTTAACGCTGATTACAATGTTTTTTTAATGTACGAGACAAAATGTTATGAATTTTTTAATTTTAAATCTGCGCGGTTTTGAAACTTTAAAAAAACTGATTTGGGTAATTAACTTGACTAAGCAATTACCAAAATCTAATAAAATCGTACCTTATACATACATAAGTTTTAATTTCCCTTCTCAAAATGTTATCTAGCTGTCATTATCAGCTAGCTCATATTCCAATGGACATCCATTATCTAATTACAGAATATATATATATATATATATATATATATATATATATATATATATATATAATATAATATATATATAATTAATAGTAAAGAAATAACTGTAATGATTAATGATTGCAAACTATTTTACACATAAATTTAATATCAACTTAAACATTACTATTTATATGAAAGTTTTTTAATTTTAATTATTGTTTAAAAAATTATGAAACACATCAGTGAAATCAATATTAAAATTTTAATAAATAGCCAATAATTAATAGAGTACTTATTGATTTATGTTTAAGCAAATCGTTTTTAACAAATGGTAAAATGACAAACACAGATATATAAAGAACTGGTTTCTATTCAGCTATCTACTACAAGCCAATATGTATTCAGAGTTTTGTTTGCCTTTGGTTGCTTTCATTTATAGACCCAGCTCTTGTACAAACATGTCAGAAGCCAATGTAAATATTGCTTTTGTATATCTTTGACAACCATATGACCACGTGTTTTCCATAAGCATTGTCATACATCGAGATCTTTTTTTTATATTAAGTTGTGCAATATTACCTTTTAAAAGTAAATTTCAATCTGGCCATGAGCTACAGAGTTGCGAATATAGGTAAGCCCGGTGTAGGACAACACCGTATCGATCTATCTATCTAGAAAAAGATGGATGGAAGACGAATGTTTTAACACATCGTTTACATTTTTTGTCAATTTTTATTCAAACCTAACATTCAACAATTTATTCGGGAATAGTTTAGAAAAATTTATTACTTTTAAAAATTTATTTTATATCTATTGTAAATTAAAAAATATTGGAGTTAAAGAAGTGGCCGGATAAGAGGAAAAATTTTAAAAAATGTTATTAGTGTGCATTCCTGGTTTATTTTTTGTTAAATTATATAATTTTATCAACTGAATTTGTACTCAATTGATGTAAAATATAATGGTCACTTATCTACATTAAAAATAATAAATCATCAGTCCTACACAATATATATATATATATATATATATATATATATATATATATATATATATATAGTGCAAATTTTAAGTGTAAAAAAAGTTAATATTATTAGCTGGTTTTGAACCCATTTCATAAGCATAATTCATAGCACTCAGTCACGATCGCAGTAAAATAATGGTAGACATAAATTCACTTTAAGAATATAAATTACTTGATGAGTTTATAGATATTTTAAATGCTCTTGCGAGTTTTTATTTTTATTCTAATAAAATGTAATGTTAGGGCTACCAAAACATTTTCACTTCACAAGAGATATTTGTATTTCAAAACAAAATTGATATTAACTTTCTTTTGAATCAAAATCAATGTTAAAAGCTGCCTAATTACTGTATTAAATTTTAAAATTACATTGAAATTCCTGGAGTGAATCTTATTTATTTATAAATAAGAGATATAACTTGAGAAAAAATACATTTTTCAATATATATTTCCATTTATTTATTTAAATGAAATAGTGTTTACTAACTTATGCAATTTTAAACACTATGGCAATAAAAAAAGATTAACATCTTGATTAAAATTTAGAATTAGGAACGTTCTAATATGAAGAATTTTGTGTAAATATTTTGCAATAGTCTATGTTTTAGAACACAATAGGGACTTTGATGAGAAATGAAATTATATAGGCCATAATATCAAAATAAATGTAGGTGCCAATTACTTTTCACGTACCGTAATACCCAGTTGTGACATTGTTTGTTATTAAATCTAATATTTACATGTGTAATCTGTAAACACATCAGTGTTATATGTTTACAGAATCAGTGTTTATGTAATTACATTAATTTAAAAAAATGTTTCATTGTTGAATGTTTTTTTAATGCATTTAACTATTGCCAAGCACAGATTTCATGTTAGGCCTATATTACCTTCTTACTAAACAATTCAGTTAGCTTCAGAAAATATTTTCTAAAAATTAATTAATACACTACCGAACATTTAACCAAACCTTCTCTGTATTTCAAATTGTCATGTTTTAATCTTATATTTGACTGTAAGTGTACATACGAAGGTTATTTTTATAATAATGCTTGAAACGAGCATTCGTCATTTGGTATTCTGTATTTGTTATGCAGTTTTACCCAAACGCATTGCTTTGTTATTTGGTATGAGAGTACCAAAATACGTTACTTCGTATATAGCTGAAATGACGTATGTGTAAGATTGGTTTTCCATTCACTTTCGTTTCAAGATGGCGGCACTTGATTTAACGATGAGGAGTGAACCCAATTTTCGCTAAACGTAGAAACCGATTATTTTGAAATTTCGTAAGAGTACATTTTATAAAGCTTAAACAAATATGATTTTCACGTTCATTTCCATTTCAAGATGGCGGCCTTTAATTTAACGATGACAATTGTAGTTACTGGTAATTTCCTGTAATATTGGCTGAACTGCAATACCTACTGTAATTTTTACCGCTTCATGTAGAAATAGCATAAAATTGCCAATAAAATTGCTTCAGGAATATGTTTCCTAATTATTACTGTTATCGATTTAACCGCCTACAAGTAACAGAAGCCTGACTTGGAGCTGTGGTCAATTAATTAAGAATGTACTGTTCTTGGAACTACTAGTAATATTCTTTGTACAAAAGATGTCAGATAAATTAAAAATAATTAAGGTCATAAACTGAATAAGATTAATGGCAAATAATAGACGAAGTCTACAGGGTATTATTAAAAGATTTGGTGAATGAACTTCTAAGGTTACTATTGCATTGCAACTGTTGTAGATCTATTGTGCCTCCTTTCTATAGTCATTAGATGCTCAGTTACAGCTTTCCCTCCAGCCATATACTATTCATAAAGTATAGGTTTTGGAAAAAATTCAAGGTAACTTCCCAATTTTAATTGGTAACTTCTGATGTACTTTTTGTGGTGCTTGCAGACGTTTATTCTGCTAATTCCCCTTTGATTTTTTCCTCTTTGACCCTTATCACAAAGTTGTATTCCATTGAGCCCGATTTTTACAGTGTTAGAAGATCCTTCTTAATCTATTATATTTAAAGTAGTTAGAAAAATTGTTTCCAAGAGTAGTTAGAAAAATGAGGTCTGCCTATATTGAACCATATGCTTAATTAAGAATAAGGTACACACACACACACACACACACACACACACACACACACACACACACACACACACACACACACACACACACACACACACACACACACACACACACACACACACACACATAATGAGATGCACAGTTATTTTAAGGTTTGATACACCATTAGGCTTGTGTCAATCACTCAATTAAAACAGATATCTTTCCATTACTGATAGAGTTAGCCAAGCTATGCTGACTAGTGTTGTGTGTGTGAGTGTGTGTGTGTGTGTGTATGTATGTGTGTATGTGTGTTAGTAGCTAAGTGAAAGTCGATTATAAGCTAGAGGTACGGTGGCATCGCCGAAACCACCAGCTGCCTCTTCCGGAATATAATCGAGATGTTACACTTTATTATTTATTTTAACAAAACTACATAAGCTACTTTATCTGAAAAAAGTTGACGATTTTCAGCGATTTATCGACTCAGATTTTGGAACAATAGAAAGTTAGAAAGTTGCCTAAGCTATTGCTAAAACCAATTGTTGGGCTAAAGTTTATTTTCGAGTGTTGTAATGTTGTTTTTTATATTTTAAAAAAATGAGTTTTCTGTTTTCAGCGGAATATTTGCATTCAGTTATATTTACAATGATAACCATGGTATACATAGTGTCATTAACATAATTAAGGAGTTATTAATTAAAGACTATAATTAAAGACACATAATTAAAGACTGTGTGTTAAAATTTAATAAAAACAATATTTTTTTATTTTTTACGTTCATTTTATGTTAGAGTATTGAATACTACGAAATAACTTTATTGGTAAGGTTAAAGCAGCAACAGAACTTTGTCCCGAACTCACGACCTTTAGATGCACAGTTCAGAAACGCAACAATGTGACTATTACTTTAGTCATCAATAAGGTATATATCTTATATATAAAAACTTCTAGCATTTAAAAAATATATAGTATATTTATACCTTATACATACTAAACTATATATGCTAAATATTTAGAAAATATAAGTGTTTTGAGAATAATGAAAATCATACTGTAAAATTTAAAAAATTGGAAAAGAGTTTATGCAACAATTTATGGCCTGATTAATATGGCATCACTCAAGATATTTAAGAGAAGTTCCATTTATGTTTAAATCTTTATAAGAGATCTAGATTTCTTAAACCTTTAATTCATTCCAAGCTATAAAATAAATACATTTTACAGTATCTTAATATGTATTTTACTAGATTACAAATTCCTGACTAAAGATTAATTGGTAGTAAAAAATAATTACTATTAAATTGTCTAGTATTTGATTTATAAAGAACGCTTTTATTTTTCCCGCTGATTTTGTAATGAACAAAAATATTTCGAGTAGATGAAAAAGACCTTCTTTAGCAACACTTTAAATGAGTAGTTTGAACTTGTATTTCCTTATAAAACAATATGAATAATATTTACAGGATAACAATGTATAATCTGGATATATAATATTCATAGTTTTATATCTTTTAAAATGTGTGCGTGCGTGTGTATGTGAATATGCGCGCGCGACACAGTATTGTTGTAGACTAAAGTTGGCATTCAGATCTCTTTTGCCTAGTTTTGGAAACAATATATAATTTCAGTTTTCGTTTATCGCAGCCACGTTTTGGTAATAAAAAATATTAAAAAAATCATTTTTTTCAAAATCTAGTTCAACAAGTTCATTAAAGTTTCCTCAAATATAGATGGTATATTAATTAACCAAATAATCTCGCAAATTTGAATTAAAGGAAACTTACAGTTCAGAACTAAATGGGGAAACAAACTAAAAGTAAACCCTGACCGCCGACCAGTTTGTCTTGCTTTTTCTACTTAAAAGGGAACATAAATTTCGTGTTTTTAAATTTGTTTCACAACACTGTAATTGGTTACTCTCCATGCACAACCGAAACTGGATCAGAATCTGATGACGGTTTTGAGAGTTACGCCGGTTTTCCAATTATGTTGTTTGTAGTTTAGGAATGCGATTTTTGGAAATAACTAAAGGTAAGTTTTCTTAATTAATGTTTATGTGTTATTAAAGAATTTCCATTATAAAATGAGCTATTGAAGCAGCCATAATTGTAAAACCCAGAACCGGGATCTTAAAACGAACACCGATTCTGACAACTAGGTCACTTTTTGATGAGTTGGTAAATTTACATTAAAATTATTTTTGAAAATTCACATATATCACTTCATCGAGACAGCCGCGTGCCTTAATTATCTATTTTTCAAATATAGCTTTAACGAATGAGTAAAACGACGAGACCTTGCACCGCACTGGGTTGCGCGCTTGGTAGAACTTCGAGGTTAAACGCTAAACTGTAAGTTTAGAGATTAAAACTACGCGAGAAGTTGAAGAATTGAAATAAACAAGGTGGATAAATAAAAGTTTGGCGACAAGTTGTAAGGTGGACTTTTACCGTTTAAATTTCATGACGGAAAATTATGAAACCCAGTTTTGACTAGTTTCTATTTATGATAGAGACGTTGGGCGTTTATACTGATTTTCCTTCTAAAATGTCGAGGAAAAACGTCATATATTGTGATGGTTCTTTGCGCTTTCTTCTGAATCCAAAAAGTGTTGTTTTTTACTCAGTTTGTGTTTTTTTAACTTTGATGTTTGTGTTGTTTTTTTTACACTAATAGCGTACTGGCCTTTCATACCGAGGACCCGGGTTCAATTCCCGACCAGGGCTTGGCATTTTCATACGCATTTTCAATCATCCCATCGTCTGCATTAGCCCAAGTGTGCAAAATAGTCGGACGTTAAAAAAAAATTACACTAATGTTTATGTTTTTACTGTGTTTTTTTACTTTGACGTTTAGGTTTTTTACTGTTTTTTACTGTGATATTTTTGTTTTTTAACCTGATATTTATGGGTTTTCTCTGTTATATTTTTATTCTGATTTTTTTCACTCTGATGTTTGTGTTTTTTTCACATCACTGGAAACCGTACTAATTGACCATATCTTTAAGCAGTTTTTTGTCGTAAACTATTGAAAATTAGATATTCTTTAAATCGGTTTAGGCGGTTTTCAACAAATTTTGCTCATAGATCGACCACACTAGTTTAAATAAAGTACATGTATCGGTCTATTGCGAAAAATTTGGTTCTTAAACTATTGACGAAAAATGAAAAATTGACATACTTATTTTTAAAATTTACTGCCGTCTGTTTTTTTCTCTCAAACTGTATTTTTTTAAAATTTTGGTACACTGAATTGAGTTATGCTTGTGTATGTGTCACCAAAATTTGAGAAAAATATGATAAACCTGATTTTGAAAGTTATGCTGATTCAAGTCAAGAGGAAACAATATGGACGTATAGATATACTTCATAATTCATGAAAACGTACATTTTTCTGCAGGTATTTACAGTGCATACGAGTAGTGATTTTAGAAGAGCTGAACTGTTACAATTATACAAACACTGTTCTCGTGGGTGTCCTTGAACATCGCCTCTGTGACAAAAGAAGTGATGAGATTTTGAGGCCGAATCAATTACGATAATGGCAGTAAATTTAGCAAGGGAGGGTGAGAGGAAGAGCGTCGGTATAAAGTGATGTACTTAGATGTAAGTAAAGTGCTTTAGACTTTAGTGCTGTATGTGGGCATCACTCTGATATCAGTATAATTATAATAAATTAATAAAGCATAAACGTGAATACAAACATTTTCTAATGCAATTATTTTCCCGAAATATCCAGTTGGAAATATATCGGAAGAACACTGATAAATAGCATAGTTAAATACGTTAAGCATATTAAAATTTCCGACATTTGAAACGGTTCGATTGATTTAGCTGGTCCGAGCTATTACCAAAAGTGATTTTAATGCCAAGTGAGGATTGGATTAATCTGTTTCCGATTTCTTCTTGTGGTGTGTCTGATGAAAAGTATATCAAAAACATGTAAGGCAGCAATGGCAACTAAAAGAAGCCATCATTCAAGAACTTGAAACCAAAATCGGAAACACTGCAACATAGTTCGGAAACTTCGTGAGGCGTCTCGAAGAATGAATTAATAACAGTGGAGGCCACCTTAAGGATATTATGTTTGTGAAATGATTTTTTTAATTTTTAGGTACTAACTGGTATATTTTCACTTTTAATATGTTTTTAATTTTTGCTACCTATCTTCTGTCACTAGATATAAAACTTATATATATATATATATATTAAGCCGCTTCGGTGGCCTAGTTGATAGCGTACTGGGCTTTCACTCCGAGGACCCGGGTTCGATTCCCGTCCAGGGCTTGGCATTTTCATACGCTATAAATCATCCCATCGTCTGCATTAGCCCAAGTGTGCATAATAGTCGGACGTTAAACACAAAAAAACACAAATTTTTACGACATATAAAAACTTAAGACGTTCCCGAGTTCTTCTCTTACCATGATGGCCACTATAAAGTAAAATTTTTTAGTACACTTTCGCTACAAAACTCCGCTTTGGCTCTATAAAAAAAATAAAAATATATTCCATTTTTTTTTATTTTACCGTAAATATTTACTTCAGCGGGACGCAAAGCCGGGCTATTCTTTTAAACCTTTTACCACAATACTAATACATTTACGGCCTTATTTTAACTTCAGTACGTCGATAGATTTACCCACAAGAGTATCGATCGTTGATAGAAATTAATAAAGTTGCCATACTACGAGGGGGGCCGTTTGACCCAAATAATTGAAGTGTTAAATTATCCCCCGAACTAGGGAAGTTAGACATATGGTTGTGTAGCTAGCTGACAAAAACATTTTCCACTTTTTTCTAAACGACAATACTTTCAACAAAAACATTTATTTTGCATATAACTCAAAGTTGTAACCGTTTTTTATCTTGTAGGTTTTATATGTTAAAATATTTTCCAAATAATTGTATCTGAAATTTATTACTTCAATTATAGCTTTGAAATATATGGGCTCAAACATTCTTGATGTGAATTTCAACTTAGAATGAAATTTTCATTAGAATTTAGAATATTAGACTATATTTTTGAATTATTAAAAAGTAGATTATAAAATAATTCCCGGCACGCAACATTTTATATTGAAGCCATTTAAAAAAAAACTGAAAACCACTGAATATAATAATGTCACGTAAACGACATTTACGTACGCAAAAACAAAAAATTATATTTTGCTAATAACATGTAAAAACATTTTATTTCTCTACGAAAATACACCCATTCGTTTTAAAATCGCTGCCAAACAAATTCTATAAATGAAAAACGTCTAACCTATTTCCATTAAAAAAATAATCTATTAGAGCTACAATCGTGGTAAAATGTTTGTAAGGTGTTATATAAATGAAAACTACCAAGTACTAAAAAGTTCTCCACCAAGTATCAATAAGAACTAATTGCTAAATTACCTTTGAATTCCGCCATTAACCAGTCGCCTACTTACGCATTTTACTGAACAATATCAGTTTTCCCACCTGGCAGAGTGCTTTTCTGCGTCAAAATAACTATCTGCTTTCAGTCACTGATAATTTCATAAATAGGTATGTAAAAAAAGTGTAAAAATTTTAATCAACTTAGAGTGTAATTTTAAATGATTTTGTTAGCTGTAAAAATGTAACGTATGTTATTTCGCTTCTTAAAATGTTAAGAAACGAGGTATTATTCATTTTTTTGGAATCGATTTCGATCAATTTAGCTAAAGCGCTGCAAACTGTCATAATTTATATTGTAGTATTTAGTAGTGTCTGTGTCAGCAAAACGTTTCATATAATTTAAATGTTAACTTCAATTATGGATCTTCAATTTTGTGTGATACCAAGAGCTACATTTTCTCCAATTCGATGAAACTGATTATTATAACTGTTCTTGATTGAAGTGCTTTTAAAAAGTCTCGAGATATGGTGCACGTTCATACAGTACAGGCGGATTGTTAGTATTCATTAATGTTACACAAAGACAGGCCCATATGGAGTAAATCTACTTTTTTATTTAAGAGCTGAATTGCAAAAACTTAAACTTTCATAACGGTTTCTAAATATTTCGTATAGTGATGACGTAATACTAGAGCACGTGTATTAAAAACTGTTCAGAACAGAAGGAGGTTTCGAGCCATTCCTCTCCTCTCTTATGGCGCGCAAAGAATAAACCCTTCAGACCAAAATCAATTAGAGTAATGGTTGTAAATGCACTAAGACAGAGAGGAAGAGAAAGAGAGGATCACTTGAGTAAGGTATTAAGAGAGAACACAAGAGAGGGTATACAAGAGCTCCACAATCGATTAAACACGTGGCTTTCATTTTGAAATTATTGTTGTAGAATCTGGAGTATGTAGGTTAAGTATTTGTAGCAACAAATATTCAGTTCCCAAGCAATTTTAACAAGTATTAATACACTGCATCATGTTTTTTAATATTATTTTTAATATTATTTTTTAATTAAATATTCAATGAATATGTTGAAACTCATAGTTTATAAGATATACGACAAATAGTTTTGGTTTTTTGGCGATTTTTACTCAAATATAAATCTTAAATACTCGAACAAAAATATAGCAGCAATTACAAAAAAGAGTCGAGAACCGGACGTAATTTCTCAAAATACGCTCATCATAATTTCTTAATATATTTATTACTGATACATCATTTATGCTAATAATTCTTTTTATATTCTTCTTCTTTTCTGATAGGATTATTATCAGTGTGTTGAGTATAATGATCTGCCTTCCCTAGCTTCGTCAATTCTACTTTAGTTGACGCGTTTCGGAGAACCTCCATCTTCAAAAACTATATCTATACTCCTCGTAGGACCTCGTTTCTTAAAATTTTAAGAAGCGAAATAATATACGTTACATTTTTATAACTAACACAAGAGTATAGATATAGTTTTTGAAGATGGAGGTTCTCCGAAACGCATCAACTAAAGTAGAATTGACGAAGCTATGGAAGGCAGATCATTATACTCAACGCAGTTTATGCTAATATTTTACTTTAGCAATACAGGGCTCAGTGGTTGATGAAATTGATGCATCGGTCAGCCTGCTGTGTTTATGAACTGTGCACCTCAAACCATTGACACTGATCCCTCGTCCTCATTAATCTATGAAATTTAAACAACAAAAGACAAAAAACAAAAATACCTCGATGGAAACCCGATGGATATACGAGTTTCTGTATTTTGTTAAAGTAAGTCAATATAATTTCTTGTAGATAGTTTCTGAGTAAATTTTTTAAAGACATAAATTATACGATTCAATTTAATGCTTTAGTGTTTCAATTATTATTATTTAGAAATGTTCTAGGTGTGTAATTTCCTCCTAAAAATATAATTTTAGTTTTCTATATTGATTCATGAACTTTCTTTACTCTACGGTGGAAGTTAACTGAAATTACTATGATAACAAAACCAAAGAATGAGCAAAACGGTAAGAATATTATAAACCAATTTCGTTACTACCGGTAATTTCAAAAGTTATTTGAAAATCTATTACCGAGAAGACTTCAGCCTATTATTGAAAACAGAAACCTTGACCCTGAACCATCAATTTGGCTCCAGACAAAGACATTCTACGTTGAACTAATTTCACATGATCATGAATGTTATAGAAAATTCACTAAGGAAAGAAAAATGTGCAAGTTTTTTCCTGAATGTGTCAGAGGCCTGTGATAAGAAATGGCATAAAGGTCTGGTGTTACAATTCTAAAGAGACCTACTTGAATAATATTATCAAATATATGGCATAAATAACTGACAGATATTTTCTAGTAAAGAACTGACTAAATAAATAAATAATGTGAATTGAAGAAAATATCGGATGGAGTTCCACAAAATGTATTGGAAACTATCTTGTATTTATTGTATAAAAGAGACGTTATAGTCCAGCAAAGGGAATCAACCCTGTAAAACAAAAGGGTTATTGAAATATTACTTTGTTTGAGAAAAAATATATGAACAATAATCGAACCTCAGAGAGCCACTGAAGCTGTGAGCAAACAGACCAAAATCAGGATGAAACAAAATCAGTAAATTTAAATTTTACAATTGTGAAGATTGGTAAAAAAAATACCAATTACAAATAACCCATTATCACTTTTAAATGATAATTTGCAAAATACTTTAGACTGGCATTGGATGCAAAATTAAAATGGAAGGAGCAAGTTAAAAAGAAAAAACTATAATTGAATTTAAAGTTCAGAAAAAATGAATTGACTTCTGGGAAAGCAATATCAGGTCGTTGATTCATATTAAACTTCTTATATATAATCAAGTTTTAAAATCAACGAGAAATTATAGCATACAACATTGGACTCAAGTAAGTAAATATAAATAAAACTAAGACCTTCCAAAATAATATACTGAGATGCATTGTTCATGCACCGTGATATATACAAAATGACGGCGTAAATATGGACTTGACATTATGCTCCGTTATCCTTGAAATAAAAAAAAATAGTAAACACAGACAACGTATATTGCAACACAAAAGTCCTGAGCTGCGAAGACACACGGATACAACTTATGCAAAAAGAAGATTCCGACGTTTCTCTTACAAAAGTTTCGTATTTAGAAAATCTAAATTATCAGATGGATAAATAATTAATTTGTATAAATTATTAATTAATAAATTATTAATTATTAATAAATAAATAATGAAATTATTGTGGAAAAATTGATACCTTTACAGGCATTAATGCATCAATAGCCAGAAAACATTCTTCACCTAAATTAAAATAGTACATTAATATTATTATTATTGTTATTGTTATCATTATCATTATCATTACCATTATCATTATCATTATCATTATCATTACCATTATCATTATCATTATCATTATCATTATCATTATCATTATCATTATCATTACCATTACCATTATCATTATCATTATCATTATCATTATCATTATCTTTATCATTATCATTATCATTATCATTATCATTATCATTATCATCATCATCATCATTATTATCATTATCATTATCATTATCATTATTATTATTAATATTAATATTAATATTATTATTATTATTATTATTAATATTATTAATATTATCAATATTATCAATATTATCAATATTATCAATATTATCAATATTATCAATATTATCAATATTATCATTATCATTATCATTATCATTAGCATTATCATTATCATTATCATTATCATTATCATTATCATTATCATTATCATTATCATTATCATTATCATTATCATTATCATTATCATTATCATTATCATTATCATTATCATTATCATTAATATTAATATTAACATAATATGCCATGGTCATTAACATGAAAGATGGTCAAACACCATAATATGCCAAGTCTGCCTACCATAAGTCTTCTGATGGTAATAACTCTGCAGTCCTTACAAATCTATGACTCAAGCCATCCTTCTTCTCTCTTACAGCGCAAAATCTCTTCTATGTACCTTGAGATACTATCCCAATTGTTCTTGAAAACAACATCTTTTCCACTATATTATCCACCGTTTCTCCGATCTTGTTATTTATTTCTCGCCGTTGGTATGAGAATCTTTCACATTATCGTCTCTTCTATTTTCACAGGTTCGGCAATTCATAGAACTCACTTTACCCATCTTGTGAAGATAGGACCGGAAGTAACCATGCCCTGTCAGAAACTGCATGAGGTAGAAATTAACTTCACCATGCCCTCGCTTGGTCCAGATGCGCACGTTTCTTATGAGACTTGCTGTCCATTCCCTTTATTCTCACATTATTGCCACTCCAGCAAAGTAGTCTCTCATTATTATTATTATTATTATTATTATTATTATTATTATTATTATTATTATTATTATTATTATTATTATTATTATTATTATTATTATTATTATTATTATTATTATTATTATTATTATTATTATTATTATTATTATTATTATTATTATTATTATTATTATTATTATTATTATTATTATTATTATTATTATTATTATTATTATTATTATTATTATTATTATTATTATTATTATTATTATTATTATTATTATTATTATTATTATTATTATTATTATTATTATTATTATTATTATTATTATTATTATTATTATTATTATTATTATTATTATTATTATTATTATTATTATTATTATTATTATTATTATTATTATTATTATTATTATTATTATTATTATTATTATTATTATTATTTTATAACTACATTTGAATAAACTTTTAAAATAATAGTTTGAAAACGTGCCAATTTTTATTTCTTTTAAGCAAAATAGTGCTTTAAATAGATTTTTATAAAAGTAAAAATTCTCACGTAACTGATGTTATATAACGAAAAAATCAAATTAATCATACCATTAAGATTTCATGGATCTTTATTAAGTTTGTTATCCCTACATTATAAATTTAATTTTCTTACGACTGTCTCTCTTTTGTTATTTTAAGGCGAAAAGAACATTGAGGCTATTATCGTCTCCCTAAATGTAAGTGTGAGTGCACAATGTTAAAGTCGTCAGTGTAGGGCTGTAAGTGTGTGTTAGACTCGGGTACCGCGAGGGACGTTTAAATCCTCTCATTAGGTGCAGCTGATGAGGGGTACGACAATCTTATAACTTTTTTTAAATTGTTTTTGAGCAACTTATTATTATTGAGCAAAATATTATTGAGCAAAATATTACTGAGCAAAATATTATTGAGCAAAATATTATTATTTTTTTTACAAATTAAAGATATTTCTGTTTTTAAATGTATTATTTAAAGATAGACTATTGATTATCACATTTATCTTTTTTCCAATTTGTTAATTTAACTT
Organism: Callitettix versicolor; assembly: GCA_022606455.1. Taxonomy (NCBI): domain Eukaryota; kingdom Metazoa; phylum Arthropoda; class Insecta; order Hemiptera; family Cercopidae; genus Callitettix; species Callitettix versicolor. The sequence continues at coordinate 43,054,811 of CM040191.1, read as the reverse complement.
TTCATTGGTCACGATAAGTGTTAACGTTATGTTTTTATCACACACATTTCTTAGCCTTGAGTATTGTCTTAGCTATTTAGTTTTTTAACATTGAGCCTTCAGCATCTATGTTTTTCTATGTTAGGCACTTGAGAACTATAATTTTCGACATTCCCGAAACATTGTGCAGCCTGTTGTTTATAAATATATGATAGCAAATGTTTGAATAAAAAAAAATGTTTATTTTATTTTGTAAATAGAAGTTCCTATTTAATATAACTTTTTCCAATAATATTAAACACATAACCTTAAAATCAGTTTTAGAAAACATCGTATTTGTATTCACGATGTATGAGGTTCAGTGAAGTTCCGATTTAAATGCAAATCAACCTACTTCACGTAATAATGCTTTACCTTCACACAACAACCTACTTTCAATTACGTTTATTCTAGCATTTGAATTCTAATACCGTATTTAATCGAACTATTTTTTTTATTTCTTTTTAATTAAATGTAGAGTTTAACTGGTAGTGTTGTATCTGCAAAAAAGAAATCATCTGTAAATAATTAATAAGATATTATACATAAAAGTGTGCATTTACAAATACACTTGGGCAACTCGTCTTAGTTGTACATCATAAAGTAATACGAATTTTTACTCGGTTAAAAAACAGTATTGCCTTTTTACGAGAATAATTATAAAAAATATAAATTTTTTAATTATACTTGGGTCATATTTATTTTATTAGAAAGAATTTAAAATGTATTATTTGCAACTATTTTAGTTTACTTTACTTTAATATTTATTAATACAAACTTTGTTTTGAGAAACAATAAGTATTGTTTGGAAATTGTACTCTCCTTTTGATATAGTTAGAGCCGCCTCGGTGGCCTAGTGGATAGCGTACTAGGCTTTCACCCCGAGGACCCCCGTTCGATTCCCGGGGAGGGCTTGGCATTTTCATACGCTATAAATCATCTCATCGTCTGCATTAGCCCAAGTGTGCACAATAGTCGGACGTTAAACACTAACAAAAAGAATCTAGAATGTTAGAAATTGTTTCTATATTAGGAGAAAAAACAATTTTTCAACATTAAGAAAACACAAATTTTAGCTCAACCCAGTTCCATTTTAACATTGTTCATATATTGTATATATATATATATATATATATATATATATATATATATATATATATATATATAAATTAAATGTTGACTTTTACCAAATCCATAGTGGATTATAGACAGGATGATAGATAAGGGTTTATTTATTGTACATCATTTGTTTCTTGCAGACAAGAGCTTCACAATCGTACATTATGTGATTTGCAACTTCCTCATTCATCAGGCATAGCCACTGTTGTATATTCTTACCTTATTCAGCTTTGCCCTCAAACCACAGTGTCCCGTAATGAATCCATGTTTTTTTGATTTGCCCTTCCTCTACACAGAATCCTTAATGTTTACCTAAATCCACAAAGAGGGGCATTTTTCGTAGGATACTTACTAAGGTAATACAATCGATCCTGTTGTTGCTTTTAGATCTATGCACACACGCACGCGCACGCATGCACGCGCGCGCACCACACACACACACACACACACACACACACACACACACACACACACACACACACACACACACATACAATATTTTCTTTTTAATTTGTATGTCCCTCAGGTTTCTGTAGAGAAATAACTTGCCCAATGTTTTTTGAGTGAATAAAATCGGACTAAAATTGCAAACCTGGGAATGCTAACACAAGCATATATACATATATACATATATCGATTCCTCAATAAGTTATGACGAAGCGCTCTTTCATTGTTCGGGTGTGAGATTTACCACAATGACCGCTCCAATAGTTAATCTCTAATGGAAATTCGCTAGCAAGGAAGTGACTCCAAGACAAATTGAGTTTCGAATCTCAGCTTGCAAAGTTAGATTATGCTGGGAGTAAATAGAAGTTCTTTCAGATTACTGATTAATCAGAGGAGTTCAAAGAAAAGTTTGGTTTCCCTTCTTTAGTTTTGTTCTTTGAGTTACTGTTTAACTCCAAAAATACTTATCGTTTGGTATTACTTTTTTCAAATTAAATCTGATTGTATTCTTCAAATAAGAAATCCTTTAAAATTATTTTTATAAATTTAAAAGTATACTTTATCGTAAGAATTTTTAAAAAAATAGAAACGGGAATGTTTTAAAGAAAAATATCTTACTACATGAAAAGTTAAGTGTAATGATAATCAATAAAGTTAACGTTACTGAATAAAAATCTGTAATATAGAATTTTTATTGAAAATGAGCTATTGGAAAAATCACTATTAAACCGAGACCTTGAAATGAGTACCGATCCTGACCTTTAAATCATTTGTTGAGGGATAATTAAAATGTGTGTGTGTATGTGTGTGTGTGTGTGTGTGTGTGTGTGTGTGTGTGTGTGTGTGTGTGTGTGTGTGTGTGTGTGTGTGTGAGAGAGAGAGAGAGAGAGAGAGAGAGAGAGAGAGAGAGAACGTTATTTGGCTTGTACGTAATTGGCACATAATTTTTTTGCATTAAAAAATAATTTATATTTTCAAGACTTTTTATCAAAAATCTTTTACAACGAAAATCAGACTTCTCAAAGTTATCAACGATGTAGATTAAATCCTACTACAAAATAATCCATGTGTATCCAAAAGAAAAATTCCAACAAGTCTGGTTTTTAAATTACCAACACAAATTTATAAATCGGTCAACAAAAATATGTCTTTTCTTTTTACTTAAACTTTTTTATAAATAATACATAATTTTTGTAAATCAAATTTCATTTAAAAGAAGAAATATGTTGTAGTGGTAAACAAAACAAACTAAAATAATCGACGATTCTGTATCTTTTCCATTTACAATCAAACAGAAACTTGTTTACTTTAAATTTGGATTTATTGAATTTAATAATGAATGTCCGTATACTGTATGACAAAACTTTTGTTTAACAAATTCTTTGAGAAACTATTTCAAATTTCCAAAATGAATTTAGGAACAGTCCCATGGAACCAGATATCTGGAAAAATTTATAAATCTAGTAAAGTGTTTGTGATGTCTTCACTACTGATTCAATAAATAAACCATTGCCACTTTAAGCGCATTTGCTTTCTTATTAATACATCTATAACTACTATCAAGGTACAACTAAGTTATAGTTGTCATTGACTGGCATGCAATTTATTACAATATAAAATAAACGTATTCATAGTTATAGATATGACTTAAGTAATATTGACACTGATTGCATGTAAGAACATATTCCATTTATCTAATTGTACTTTCTTCTTATTTTCGTTTCACCCTCTTTGGGGTACGCTGAATCAATCATTTCTTGCGCGCTGTACTTTTCTTTGTTCCCAGTAGCTCTTCATTTTTTCCGATCTTCTTTTCCTCTCATCTTCCGAAATGACAGGTTTAGGTCTTATTTTGGTTTTATCTTGGAATCTTATTCTTTCGTCCTTGGTACTTATCTTAGCAGTTGGTCAAGTTTGGTACAAATAAATATAAATATAAATAAATATAAATAAAGTTTGGTACTTTATTATTTGCAAATATATTCTCATACTCAGTAAGCAAGTATAATCAAACTGTAAAAATAAAACATAATATTAACTTAGTAAAATCAATTTGTCTTTACTTATTGACAACTGGACCATCAGTTATTAATTTAGTTTGATCATCACTACCATATATATATTTATTATATATATATATATATATATATATATATATATATATATATAGAGAGAGAGAGAGAGAGAGAGAGAGAGAGAGAGAGAGAGAGAGAGAGAGAGAGAGAGAGAGAGACTTAAGCTTTTGTTTATTTGAAACCAATTTAAAACGTAAAATTCTTAAAAATATAACGAATTTACTGAAGTAAGTGGCCAGCCGACATCTCAGGATGAAGCCACATAGTGGGCAGGCAACGTGTCAGGATGAAGCCACATAGTGGCCAAGCAACGTGTCATGATGAAGCCACATAGTTGCCAGAGAACGGGAATTATAGCGGCTGATAAAAACCGCAGAGGTGAAGCCCCGTATTATTATTAATATTATTATTAGTGCATATCTCTGCTCTTCCTACCTTCAAACATTGCTTAATTTGCTGATGCGTTTCAGTATTTTAAAAAGTTATTTTATCCCGTCCCCTGTCTACTATTATTGTGGGTCTCGTGTTAATTAATGTCACTTCTGATTTGTCCTTCCAGCGCTTTCTTTTTACGGTCGGCTTAATTTTTATAATTGATAAACATTTTTAGTTTTTGAAAAATAATGCAAACCTTGATTTTAAGAGCCTGAAAATGTTTACCAATTACAAGGTTTAAGTCGACCGTGAAGGGAAAGCGAAAGGAGGACCAATCAGAAGCGAGCATATCGATAAATAGAAACCGGACTAAGCAAGGTGGTGAGGGGTTAAGATAGTATAAAAGAACAAACCTGGATTTGGGAGATCAGTACAGTAAAAAATATAAGGTGTCAACAAATATAAAATATTTGAAGTTATAAAAGTTACAGATATGTACTCAAAAAATAGCAACATTTCTAGCGGACAATAATAAGATTACATTAAGAATTCTGTTTATTATGTACTATATATATTAAGTATATATGTAAGTATGTTATGTACTTATATATTTTGCGTTCTTCCTAAAATATCCATAGTGCTAGCGTCTTCTCGCCACCTGTTGGTTCAAGAATTTCTCCCAGATATTTGAAGTGCTTAACTCTGTTTATCTTACCACATTTTGTGTTTAGTTCTTGAATATTTAATTTTGTACAGAGAAGAATTAGGTTTTTAAACGAGATCTGTAGACCGACCCTCTCTGCACATTCCTTTAGGACTTCTATCTGTTTAATCGCTGTTGCTTCATTATCTGTGAGTATGGCCAGGTCATCTGCAAAAGCTAGGCACGCGATTTCTGTGTTGTCCTTAGGTCTTCCAAGTCGAACTGGTTTCCAGTGCACTTCAATTTTAAAATCTTTCTCCCATTCCTGATAACTTTGTCCAACACCAGATTGAAAAGGAGAGGCGAGAGTCCATCTCCTTGGCGAACTCCAGTTGTGATCAGGAAGGGTTTAGAAATTTCCCCATAAATTTCACCTTAGCGATTGTTCTTGTCAGTGTTTGTTTGATCAGTCGCAGTGTTTTAGGATCAAGTCCATGTTCTTCCAGGATATTAAACAAGATTTTCGATCAATGGAATCGTACGCTTTTTTAAAATCTACGAACGTACAGATCACTCGGACATTCCTTTTAGCTTTTACTTGCAATATTGTTTTCAGGTTGAAAATTTGTTCTGTGCACGAGCGACCCGGACGGAAACCTGCCTGGTACTCACCAATTCTGTATTCTATCTGTTTTTGTGTTCTTTGAAGAAGACATGTTGAGAGTATTTTGTAAGTATCTTGTAGTAAAGAAATTCCTCTGTAGTTGTTCACATCTGTTCTGTCTCCTTTCTTGTGTAGGGGTGAATAAGAGCACACTTCCAGTCATCCGGTAATTTTTCCGTTCGCCAGATATCCGTGATGATATTTGTTAATTCCTGTAATGAGTTCGGTCCGAGATTCTTCAGAAGTTCTGCAATGATTCCATCTTCTCCGGATGCCCTGTTGTTTTTCAGTCTATGTATGTGATCCTCGATTTCTTCTTGTGTTGGTGGTAACGATTCAGGGTAAGTGTCAGCACAGTTTTCTTTAGGGAACCGTTTGTTGGGTTCAGTGCAATTAAGGAGGTCAGAAAAATATTTTGCTAACTCCTGACAGTTTTCGTAATTAGTTAATGCCAATGTGCCGTCTTGTTTTCTAAAGCACAGATTTTGTGGTGTGTACCCACGAATTTTTTTCTGCAAAGGTCTATAAAAATCTCGTACGTTGCAGTTGCGGAAGTTCTCCTCTATGGAGTCAGTTGTTCCTTCATATACCTCCACTTAATCTTCCTAATACTTTTAGCGACCTCTTTTCTAATTTCATTAAAACGTTGTTGACTTTCTGGGGACTTTTTACTGTTGTAACTTTGGAAGGCCCGTTTGCGTCTTTCCAGCGCACTTTCACATTCCGAGTCCCACCACGGGTGTTTCGTGATCTTTTTCAATGGGATTAATTCCTGTGCTTTTTGTGTAATTTTTGTGCAAAATTTCTCCCATGTGTCCGCCTGTTCCTTTTCCCACTCCTCCCTTATGTTGGAGTCTTTGGTAACTTTTGCATCAAATTTCTGTATACATTTCTTATTTCGATGAAATTTCCCTGGAGTGAACTTGATTTTTATTCGTGTTAGATAATGATCTGAATTAATGTTTGCACCCCTACGGACTTGGATATCATGTATCTCTTTTTGTAATGGGTATGAGATCGCCACATGGTCTATTTGGAATTCGCCCATCTGCTGTATAGGTGATCGCCATGTCTTCTGTTTTCGTGGTGATTTTCTGAGTGATGTTGACATGATTTTCAAGTTGTTTTGCTGGCATAGCTCAATAAGCCTTATTCCATTCTTGTTAGTAAATTTGTGTGCGGGGTACATGCCAACGGTTTCTGATGAATTTTTCTTTACCGATTTGTGCATTAAAATCACCAAGCAAAATTTTACATCGTCCTTCGGCACCCTCGACATTACCCTCTCTAATTTTGCCCAAAATTTTTCTGTTGACTTGAGGTCATTTCTATTACTTACGTTTGTATATATATATATATATATATATATATTCAAAAAGGAAATTGAATACATATCCCACAGTAAATCTAAAATGTGTTAACCTTTTTTAAACAAACTTAATTTACATATGTTACTAATTTGTACTTACATTACTTACTAAGATCAAATATTTGTGGATGTTAAAATAATTAATACCCTATAAAAAGAAGGAGTGACACGTTAAAATTAACGGCGTTTAGTGTAAAATTCATAATTTCGTAGTATCAGAAATAAATGGTGATACTACTGATGCGTTTTTAGTCCAAAAGACAAATAATCGTTACAAATAAGATACCAGACATTAGAATGAATCACAAAAGTTCAGGTGACATAGTAAATACTTTTTACAGAAAATAGAAAATGGGAAAATGGTATAAGTAAACGCCCACAAGAAACTTTAAAAATATTTAATTATTACATACTTCTTTAACATTAGAATAAATTAATATAATTTTGTTTTACGTTAACATATGGAGTTTATTATTGAATATTGCGAGTAGAAGTGAAATATCGATTATTTGTTCAGTCAATATTTTATTTTTTATATTTTTATTATTAATATTATTATTTTTTATTATTATTTATATTTTCAAGAAATCCAGCACGACCCAAATGATGATTATTATTCAAAAGACGTTAATAATTAGGGTTGTCGCAAGTAGACTTGGTATAAAAGCCTGTAGTCAATTAAGGGAATAGTCTGGAACACTCGTTGGGTTGAATTATTTATGAGTGACACATATTGCGTTCATGTAACAGCTGAGTTCGATAATTCAGGTGAAGAGTCAACGATTATACATTATCTGCAGGTGTTAGTGCCACTTGTATTTTTGTGTTGAAATATTAAAAATAACTTCAACAGGAAACACTTTTATTTTCTTGCGTGTAAAAATTTCATAAAAATAAATGAGGCGAAAAAAAATTTTTTTTTGAGAAAAAAAATCTTCTCACGTTCTCCAAAAAATATAGTTCGGAAACTAAAAAATAAGTATATTACATTTTTTCGAGATTTTTTCAGAAATAACACGTTGAATTTTGAGGAAAAATATAAAAATTATATATATATATATATATATATATATATATATATATATATATATATATATATATATATATATATATATATATATATTTGTATATATATATATATATATATATATATATATATATATATATATATATATATATATATATATATATATATATATATATATATATATTCGAATCGGTATTAGTTGTACTTTCAAAAGATACTCTAAACTACATAAAAAAATTAAAAATATAATTATTTTTTATTAATAGAATCTTCTTTATTTTTGCTAGAAATGTTGTTATTTTATTGGAAACTTTCGTCTGCGGTATGCACTAGAGGTAAATTTTTATAACAGAGGCAAACGAAAATAAATTAAACGTTTACAAAATTTATAAAGACAGATGAATGTGTTCACTAACATTCAAAAAACCATAACAATTTTACCCTTTGATTTTTATGTCGTCAAACCCTTAAATTTTTCTTGGCTTCGGTTGATGGAAAAACTATTTTCGCCAAATTTTATAGCGATCGGACACTCCGCTTAAAAGTATGTAGACACTTACAGTTAAACAAATGGACTTGAATTCGATTTTATAATATTCCATGGTTTTGTCTACTTAGCCTAATAATTTGACAAACTAATTAAACTTGTTTTATGAGTTTATGTACAAATTCGTGTATACAAGAAGAATATAACTCAAGTGAGTCTGCAAAGGAAATAAACGAAAATTATATTTCGAACGTAAAATTTTAAAAAACGACAGATATTATTTGATTTTTTATTTTTTTAAATTTACTTTAAACCCTTAAATCACTCTAAATTAAGGTATATCTTAATTTAGAAGGTACTCTTTTTAATGTATTACTAAATTTTAAGAACTAATTATGATAATTAATGCAAAATTTTCATTTTTTAATTTTTAATAAATAATGTGTTTTATTTGGTTACTTGTTGATTTTATCGTATATTTCAGGAAAATTGTGTTAAAATTATTAGTGCAACCATTTTGCAAAACTAATTTTCAACAATTTTTTAACAAAAATGAGCATCGATTTTTTTAAAATTTAAACAATTGTTTGAAAACAATATAAAATTAAAGTAACATGAAAAATTTCATCGAAATCAGTCTCCATATACGTGCACACGATCTAATAAGCAAACAAAACCAACTTAGAGGCCTTGAGAAAAAGAATGTTCATCAAAATTAAAAATTTACCATTACGAACTTTTCTTACTTCGTAAAGTAAAAAAATAACAAAATATAATAAATTATAAATAAATAAAATAAAAATATATAAATACAATCTACAATAACATTTTTTTTTTAATATATTATAAAAATTTACCTCTTGTGCATACCGCAGACGAAAGTTTCCAATAAAATATAAAAATTGCTAGCACAAATACAGAAGAATATATTAATAAAAAACAATTATATTTTTATGTTTTTTATGTAGTTTGGAGTATCTTTTGAAAGTACAATTAATACCGATTCAGAATATATATATACAATTTGTATTTTATTTTATTTGTTTCTTTTTATTTAAATATTTTATATATATTTATTATGTACTTATTTGTAAAAAAGTCAGTTGTGTTATTTTCGTTCATTTATTGATTTTACATGCACGCTGCATTTTCAATTTGTAGTAAAACACCATTTCTTTCATACTGAATAAATTATACATCTATTGACTCTCTTCAATCGCTTTTGTAAATTAGACTTACTGGAAATGCTTTATTAATTATTCTTAAAAGATTTTTGTGTTGGTTCTTTACATACTTATTCATTTTTTTAATATTTAATATTATGTGTGTATAATTTTTAAAGACTGAGTGACAAACTTTACACCAACAATAATTTCGGATACAGTTAATCAATCTTGTATTAATATTTCTTCTACCGTTGAGTTAAAATATAGCGAAATATTTGTTGCAATTTTATGTATTTTTAATAGAAATTATCACTTCTTGCAATTGTTTCGCTGAACTGAAAAAGGAAAACCAAAACATTGAAGAAAATTTGAATACTCTAAACATTGATTTTGAAAATATCCTAAACAGATTCGTTACGTAGAAAACGTCGTTTCAAAATAGCGATTGATTAATTAAAATTTTATTACTTATTTATTTTGATCTAATATTTTCGTCATAAAATCGTTCAAATCTTTTTAAATTTTTAATTTTCAATCCACGTTCTTAACACTTTTCTAAAATTTACACAATTTATGCAGCAATTTATAAGCAAAGTAAATTTTGTACTAAGTATGAAATAACAAAATTTTTAATTTCGAGTTTTGGATGCGCTCATTAAAACGTAGAAATAAATGTTTGTGTGATATAAATAATGTTGTGTTTCCATGATAACGAGACAGCTGCGTGCTGTGTTTATTATAGCGCGGATATTTTTTTAAAACATTGAGCAATTTAATTTTGTAGAGAGAAACATATTCAAATAACAAAATTAAAATCCTATATTTTTTAACAAGCGTTAGCTCCCTTTAGTGTTTGGCGTTGATTAATTAACGATGTCAACGTGACATGTAAATTAATGGAATTTAGCATATTCTGTCAAACGTTGTACACTTAGACACCGTTATTTGAAATACAAATCATGGCTATAAGCGTTATTTCAGGTGGTGTGAACGTGTTTCTAGAAACTTTTTTTTTATTTGTGCACTTTTTAAAAATCGGATTTCACTATTCTTATTCAGTATTAAAGTTATAATGGAAAAGTGTAAATTTTAATTTGCTGAAATTCTTACATTCAATGTTATCGTAAAATTTCATTTTATAAAAAAGTGTAAGATATTAAGGATACGGTTATTTTTAGGATTTGAAATGGCTATCATTTTAAAACTCTTAAAGAGAATGATTTTGGACATATTCACTGGGTAACATGTTCAAAATATTTCCAAAATCTATTTTTCCAACAAATTGGATCAATCTGAAACAAAACGTGAAAATACTAAAATACACACACACACACACACACACACACACACACACACACACACACACACACACACACACACACACACACACACACACACATATATATATATATATATATATATATATATGCAGGGGTTCAGACTAGCTGCACCTATTGAGAGGATTTAGACGTCCTTCGCGGTACCCGAGTCTAACACACACTTACACTTACAACACTATACTTACAACTTTAACACTTTACACTCACACTTACATTTAGGGAGGCGATAATAGCTTCAATGTGCTTTTCGCTTTAAAATAATATATATATATATATATATATATATATATATATATATATATATATATATCAAAAGATATATATCAGTATAATATACTTGATTAAGATCAGAAAATATTACGACCTCTCAAAAAGTGATCTAGAGATGGATTGGGTTGTGAAATTCAAATGGAAATTTTCAACAAAATTCACCATTTTTGAGACAAAAAAATATATTTTTTTACAAATTTCAAAGAATTAAATATCTAATTTACAAAGTAACTATCATGTTTATCTCATAGGACTATGATTGTACTAAATAATTTCATTTTGAATGAATAATTTAGAACATATTTTCACGCTAACAAATTTGTAAAAACTTGTTGTTTGATTTGAAACTGTTTGTTTTACGCTAACAATTTCATACCAACTAAAATATGTGGAAAATATGATTTGTATCTTTAGTAAAAACTCTCGGTTGTTTTTCAAAATTTTTGGACAAAATTCGAAGTATGCACCCCTGAGACCTAGAAGAATATATATTTCAAATTTGATTGAGATCGGCTTAAAACTGTGGAAGGAGTATCATGTAATGGAATGCATTAAGTCGGGGATAGAGGGGGCTTCGCCACAATTAAGCAGCAGTGAACGTGAATCAAACTTTGCTCCAAGCTTTAAAAATCTGCTGCAGAAATAATCTCATGCTTGTGGAAGCATTTAGTGACAATGCTGTCAATCAAAGTAAAACCTTTTTTGGTTCAAACTCCTCAAGGAAAGACGAAAGTCTGCAGACGACGATGAGCGTTCATCGTTCATCGACAAGTACAACACCGGAAAACACCGCAAAATTGCTAAAGGCAGTAGTAGTAAAACATTGTGCGGACAGTAGATGAACAATCAAAGATGTTTGTGCAATCGTAGGAATGTTGTATGGTTCCGTGCAACCCATCTTGTCATACAATTAGGTTAGGTTAAACGCATTTCTGTAAAATGTATACCAAGACTGCTGACCAAAAAGATCATCACGTAGCTGTCTCCACTGAATAGAAAATTGTAGAAAGAGATGACCCCCAACTCCATCTTAAATGTCGTAATGGGTTTACAGTTATGACCTTGAAACTAAGCGACAGTTACGCAATGGAGGGTCTCCATCTTCACCGCGGCGTATGTCAAGTTTGCAGCAACGTGAAGTCCATGTTTATTTTTGTTTACATTAAAGCATTATCCATAATGACATTTTCCTCCATGGTCAAACTGTGAATGGAAAGTTTTAATGTGAACTTTTGTAGCGGCTACATCAGAGCATTGGGCGCAAAAGTTCAGAGCAGTTCTCAGCTACATGTGTTCTAAGGGAGACTACTTTGAAGAAGATTTTAGAAAATGATGGTTATAAGCAATTTTTCATAGAAAACAATCCCCGAAATTTGGGTAGCACCTGGTATATATATATATATATATATATATATATATATATAATTTTACACCTCTCTCGCTTGTGGTCCCTAGCGAGTATCATTTTACCTGTCATTGTGGTCCACAGGGACTACAAATCTGGACCCACAATAGGGGGTATCCAGCTGCATGTCATTTGGCAGCATTACTTGACGTTGCAGGAGTTTTTCGCGATATTTGGCTCCGCCTTCCGGCGTTGCCGGTTTGCCTGTGGCTATCTTCCATTAGATTACCTGCTTCTCTGTAGAGTAGCCTATGTTTGCTACGAGGCAATGCCCCACCGGACTGTGTTTTTGAAGTTACCATGTACAGGAGAGTGAATTCAATTTTTTCAGTTGATACCAGGTAAGTTTGAGGAAATTTAACTATTCTTGTCTTTTAATCAAATACAAAAATAATTTTTGATTAACACATATTTTTTTGACCTCAAAGTCCTCCTTTTTAAGATTGTTCATAAAAGCTTACAAAAATGTAGGCCTATATTTTTCTTTCAAACAATCAAGTTTATTTTATTAATATATGCAGTTTGCCAAAATATATTTTATATAAATAAATTATAAAAATAAATTTTATAATAATAGATAATTTAATTCAATTTCAAATTTAAATTGAATGCAATTTAATTTTTATTTTATTGTAGTGAATTAATGTGATTTAAAAATGAATACCATCATGTTTTAGCATTTTAAGCGCTTTTTGAAACCACAATTCTTTGCTTAGTCTCCAAATATTTCGATTAAGTTACAGAAAGTACTTATATGTCACGTAGGCCTAAAGGTAAAATTACAAAGTTTAGTTGATAACGAAGACAATTAAAATTATCAAGCCAACCTTGATAAAAAAGTAAAAAAAAATGGCTAACTTAATCTACAGAATTTCTAACAACTGGTAGAACTGAATGTAGGTTATACAATTTAAATTAAAACATGGTTCTACAAAGTGTTTGAAAATACTTTAAAAAGATCGCTAACAATAAAACTCACTTCCATATTTTTTTCATAAAACTTGTTACCGAAGACTTGCTAATATTAGAAGAATGACGGTTAGATTGAAAAACGCCGTACGTTGTAGTTTGTAGACACATCACGCCGGAGTCATGCACTAAATAAATACATTGTCAATACACAGCTTACCTTATCTTGTAAAGGAATTTGTAGCATACATTTCTATACACTTTTTATAGTTTTAAAAAATATCGCTACATAAGTTATTTAAAAAGTTATTAACAAATTATTATTTAAATTATTACTGTGAAGTTTGGAAAGCTAATTGAAAAATTCACTTTTACCCAATTGTATAGCCCGCATTCAGTACAAATACAATTATTTATTACATTTTATTTTTATTTCATTAATTCAAACAAGTTTTAACCAGCCCAGTTCATTCAAAATTGGTATAGCCTGATATTCATATATCTGTTTTCTAAGTAGTTTTAAATTTTATCATTTCTGTTAAAATTTATACCTTTATTTTTAATCATTTCACGAGAGAAATTCACATTCCCTGATCTAGTTTTTTTGAAAAACTTCGCCTGAGGCTACTACTGCCTAAAAAGTAACTTTTAAATGGATAGCAACATAGGATTTTACAGATATATGAATATGTTTTAAAGTTAACTATTAAGAAAAAATCAGTTTTTATAAGTTTTGTAGCAATATTTTGTTTGACATATTAAAAAGTATGAAAAGAGTCTGATTTTTTGTATACTTAACAATTAACTCGTTAAGACCATTATTTACCAAATCACATTTTTCATTCTTTGTTGTATATAGGAGTTTTATTTCTTGTTTAAAAATATAATATTGGTTATGGCTATATCAAGTTATTATTTTAAAAAACCAAGACACTTAACTGTTGCATTATTGGCCTCCTTTGATTTCACTTGATAGTATTGAGTGGTTACACATTAGGCTTCTACTATGACATAAATATACCTAAGGACAAAATTAAAAAATTATAATTTTAAGAAAATGATTGGTCATAATAACAATAATGATATTATCCACATGTTATAATTAGAATCTATTACCTAATGAGTGATTCAGTCAATCGCTGGAAGCGCCGTTACACGGATTATCACTGACGTATTTCGGCACACGTATCGTATATGTGTTTGTGTGTGCGTATGGATGTGCAGTATGTGATTGATGCACAGCACCTTTCCTCTCTTCCTGCGATTCTGCGAAGCCGCACAACGCGATACTGGCATCAGCATTTTTAAAAGTCATAATGGCTTTGGGTTGCGTTTGTGCCAAATAAGGACATTCGGAGTAACTCTAAATAAGCACAGCTCAGACTCTTGATATCTAATAAATACTCTTGTGCAAGCAACAAGTTTTAGGAGAGATAATATCTTTGGCATATAAAAACATATATCAGCATGAAGATTTTTTCATTAAGATGGTAGACAGTAAGATTTATGAGACTAATGAGACAACTGTAATTTTCTTTACCAAAAAGTGCAGAACTTCTTGCAGATTTGTCGGAGAAATATAAGAGTCAATTTTCTATTTCAACTATTTCTGTAGTGCAACAAACCTATTCTAGGCCCATCCTGAATTACACCTAAATTAAGTAAGAGACAGAAATTTGTTTGTTTGCTCATTTAAAAAACTAATTTGAGGGGAGTTTAGCACTAATATTGCTGAACAGCAAAGAATGTTGTTTTTAAAGTTGATGCCGAAATCTTTTGCCTATTCTATTAAGTTCAATTATCTACCTCTCATACTCTGTCCCTGATCTATCCTAGAAAAACAATAAAATTGTTTCTGTAATATCTTACTTAATAATAATGTTTTAAAAAATTATTTGAAATATATTGTTTTTTATTAATTTTAAATATATTTTTTTAATAAAAGTATGTTTAAGGAAAATTTCGGTAATTTCTAATGAAATTCTTTTTTATTTCAAACATGAGTTCAATGTCAAACTCCAAAGCCTGCAGTATTTGCTTCAAATTATCAATCTTAGTCTGCAATACTCCGGATGATCCGCTATCACAATCATTATCTCATCTCCATAAGCTTGTCTTATTTTAACACCTGCTACAAAGAACACCACTACTTCCAAAGCTTCAAAAATGTATCTCTATTTAAATATATGCATTGGGCGCAAAAGTTCAGAGCTGTGGGAGAACCGGAGGGTTCTCAGACATAACGCGCCTGCACACATCGTAGTTCGCAAAATTTTCGCTTCTAAGAATATAATAGTAATCCCCACCCACCCTATTCGCCTATTCTCGCCCCGTACGACTTTTTTTGTTCTCCAAAATAAAGATTGAATTTAACCACCGTCGTTTTAACAGAATTGAGAAGATCCGGAAAGAATCGTAGGACGTGCTTCGAAATTCTTAACCTTGCAGACTGTCAGGGATGCGTGGAATCTTGGAAAAACCGCTGGCATCGTTGCATTCATTCTTAAGGAGACTACTTTGAAGAAAATTTTAGAAAATATGATTTATAAGCAATTTTTTCATAGAAACAATCCCCGAAATTTGGGTAGCACCTGGTATATATATATAAAATAGGCAGGAGTATAAATTTATTCAATGCACTATAAAAGGTTCTGAACATATACAGTTATCTCAACTTGGAAAATGAAAATTTTGTATGTTTTATTACTTTAATTTTTTATCGGATTAAGATCTCACTTCTTGTCGGTTTCAAATAAATATCATTTAGGTGTAAATAATTTTTACCATTGACTTTTTTATCATCCGTTGTAAATATTGTTTGTGATATAAGCAAATTATTGTTTTTTTTTTATTTTAGAGTATGTGCACGTTTAATAATTAATTGTTCCGCTTACAATTTTAAAAGTTTATAATTAACTAATATTATTACAATACCAATAAACCCATGTGAGACTTCCACATATTCAATCTACCTTTCTCTAAATAATAAACTAAGTATATTATGAAAGAATCGTGTCATTTGATACTTAATTTATGAAAGTAAGCTTTGTATAGGTTGAGAATAAAGGATGAAAGGAATGAAGGATGAATAAAAGTAGATAAAGGATGATATTACATAATTATAATAATATGTAAGTATAATAATTATAATAATATGTAAGTATAATAAGTATAATAATATGTAAGTATAATAAGTATAATAATATGTAAGTATAATAAGTATAATAATATGTAAGTATAATAAGTATAATAATATGTAAGTATAATAATTATAATAATATGTAAGTATAATAATTATAATAATATGTAAGTATAATAATTATAATAATATGTAAGTATAATAAGTATAATAATATGTAAGTATAATAAGTATAATAATATGTAAGTATAATAATTATAATAATATGTAAGTATAATAATATAATAATATGTAAGTATAATAAGTATAATAATATGTAAGTATAATAATTATAATAATATGTAAGTATAATAATAATAATAATATATAAGTATAATAAGTATAATAATATGTAAGTATAATAATATAATAATATGTATAGTAATAATAATATAATAATATATAATATATAATAATAATAATATATATATATAATAATATATAATAATATGTATATATAATATATAATAATATAATATAATAATAGTAAGTATAATAAGTATAATAATATGTAAGTATAATAAGTATATAATATATAAGTATAATAATAATAATAATATGTAAGTATAATAAGTATAATAATATGTAAGTATAATAATATATAATAATATATATAATATATAAGTATAATAATAATAATAATATATAAGTATAATAATATATAATATAATAATAATAATAATAATAATATGTAATATAATAATATAATAATATGTAAGTATAATAATTATAATAATATAAGTATAATAATATAATAATATGTAAGTATAATAATAATATATATAATATGTAAGTATAATAATATAATAATATGTATATATAATAATAATAAGTAATAATAAGTATAATAATATAATAATATGTATAATAATAATAATAATATGTAAATATATATAATAAGTATAATAATATGTATATAATAATATATATATATAATAATTATAATAAATATAATAATATATAATAATAATAATAATAATAATAATAATAATAATAATATATATAATAATTATAATAATATGTAAGTATAATAATTATAATAATATGTAAGTATAATAAGTATAATAATATGTAAGTATAATAAGTATAATAATATATAACGTTTAATTTATATTTTTTTGGATTTTTAAAAAAAACTTTTGTTTTCATAAATTAAATTTATAGCTCATTAATTGATTAAAAATACTTTATAAACAGAGATAAATTAATTGTTACTGCACTTTCTAAATAATTTTAAATTTGAAAAAGCAGAAGTTTTTATTGCTTTTATATCTGAGATCGTTGCAACAGTGCAAACATGAGAAACATATTCCGCATGTAATATTTACATTCCACATATTCATTTCCTCTCTTTTATTTACCTTTCATAATATTAGTAAAAAGTTATATGTGATAGTATACGTATGTTTAAATTATTACATGTAAACAAATATTTCTTAGCATATTCCACTTATAAAACCAGCTATTGGAGGAGGCACTTGTAAACCAAAATCATGATATTATTAACACAAATAACCGTGTAAACACATTTTTATGCAATGTATGTGTGTGTGTGTGTGTGTGTGTGTGTGTGTGTGTGTGTGTGTGTGTGTGTGTGTGTGTGTCTTGCCGTTCAGCCAGTATTAGAAGAAATAGCCAGCAACTGATCGTTAATCAGAGCCTTGAATCTTGAATCTTGAATCTTGAAATTGAAGTGAATGGTAAAAACCTCACTAATACGTCTTTTGGGTTTTATACAAGATAATTTTGTACCAAATTTTAGAATTACCGGTCAATGAGTTTGGCCATAAATGCGTACACTCTTTATTGGAAATCATAGGCCACCATCTTGAAACGGAAATGAGTTAGAATTTTACACGTACGTCGTTTGAGCTATAACAAGGTTTCTTTGTACCAAATTTCACGGACAATGCGTTTGACCAAAACTGTTTAACAAACAAACACAAAAACCAAATGCCGAACGATCGAGTTAATACAGACACCTCACTTGCTCAAACAATAAATTTTTCAGTAACATTTCTTTTTTTTGAAAACGTAGAATATTTTTTTTAACTTAAATTAAGTAATTTTCCAAATTTCCAAATAGCTCAAAACTAACTACGCTAAGTAAGTTTTTCTTTTGTGATTTAATATCATTTTAAACAGTAACATTTACAATCTGGGAATCAATCGCTGACCGTAGTCGTGTTTTATTGATGTTTTTCCTTGAACCGTGGATTTCATTTGAGTTACAACCTTAGTTTATGACCATGTTTCGAGAAAATTGAGTTGTCAGTGATCTGATTATAATCTACACGTGTTTGCTCAAACTATAATTTCTTTACGTTGCTATGGCTACCATACTATAAACAAAATTAGATTAAAACGTTTTAAAATATTAATTTTGCACAGAAACTAGTTTTATAGCCGTACAAGATGGGTTTAGAGCAGGATGTGTTTTGGAGCTTCTCCCCGCTCAGGTGGGTGTCAGCCTTTACTGGAATTTGCGTCGTCTTATTCTCAAAATTGGAACGAAACGAAATTGCAGTGCTTTACACAAAAAGTTTCCTTTTTTCAATATCGCTTTCTTTGTTCGTAATAGTGTATAATATAATTAACCAAAACTGTGAGTTCTACTTTAAATGTTCGTTGATATTAGGAAATTTAATTCTTCGATTCACTGTTATGCGCTTGCTCTGGAAAACTTTGTATCAACACGAAACGACTGTTAGCATTTTTGAAAATATAAAATCTATCGATAACAAGTTGAAACGATTAGGACATTTCATAGAGTACGGTAGGCACAGAATGTATATTGGCTTAGTTACAGCTGCACACGTGATCTCTGTAGTGATTCTTTGTAAAGTGTTTTCTGTAATAAATGTTTCAGACAATCCATTATTGAATTATGCAATGCATTTTAATTATTTATATTTAATAACAGTGTACTGGACAAGTGTAACAAATTTTTTTGTATTGGTTTTGTCAATTAGACATCGCCTGCACGAGTTTAACAAGTGCGTTGGCGAGTTAAAGCGTTTTATGGAAAGAAACAGTTCATCTACAGAAACAATATTTACCATCGAGCAAGCAGGACATGATCACGAATATCAAATACCACTTTTAAAAGTTATGAAAGAAATAGATAAAGAACTCTTTAAAAGTACTACAAGAGATAAACGGCTACTACAACGGCATGATTGCAAGTTTAATCCTGCTTTTACTCTGTTTACTAACAACGAATTCCTTCTTCGTCGTTGGTCCAACAACGTCTTCTCTTGGCATATCATATTTTGCTTACACATCCTTGGTGTATTTGGCCGCAATAATTTTCTCAAATAGCCTACTGGAAACTGAAATATATAATATAAAACATACAATTGTTGAAGTCTTGAGTTCTCACAAAAACAAGATTTTGAAGAACCAGCTTATTTACATGCACTGGAGAATAGGTCAAGACGATGTTACGCTGAGTTGCGATGTTTTTGATTTAACATTAGGTTTGATTCCGGTTTTAGTAAACCTAGCAGCAACTTTGATTTTTGCTGTTATTTAAAAATAATGTAGTAATGTAGTATTTAAAAATGTTGTGGTAAAAATATGTACACGCACTGGAGAATAGGTCAAGATGACGCAATGCCTTATTGCGATGTTTTTGATTTAACATTAGGTTTGATTCCGGTTTTAGTAAACCTAGCAGCAACTTTGATTTTTGCTGTTATTTAAAAATAATGTAGTAATGTAGTATTTAAAAATGTTGTGGTAAAAATATGTACACGCACTGGAGAATAGGTCAAGATGACGCAATGCCTTATTGCGATGTTTTTGATTTAACATTAGGTTTGATTCCGGTTTTAGTAAACCTAGCAGCAACTTTGATTTTTGCTGTTATTTAAAAATAATGTAGTAATGTAGTATTTAAAAATGTTGTGGTAAAAATATGTACACGCACTGGAGAATAGGTCAAGATGACGCAATGCCTTATTGCGATGTTTTTGATTTAACATTAGGTTTGATTCCGGTTTTAGTAAACCTAGCAGCAACTTTGATTTTTGCTGTTATTTAAAAATAATGTAGTAATTTAGTATTTAAAAATGTTGTGGTAAAAATATGTACACGCACTGGAGAATAGGTCAAGATGACGCAATGCCTTATTGCGATGTTTTTGATTTAACATTAGGTTTGATTCCGGTTTTAGTAAACCTAGCAGCAACTTTGATTTTTGCTGTTATTTAAAAATAATGTAGTAATGTAGTATTTAAAAATGTTGTGGTAAAAATATGTACATGCACTGGAGAATAGGTCAAGATGACGCAATGCCTTATTGCGATGTTTTTGATTTAACATTAGGTTTGATTCCGGTTTTAGTAAACCTAGCAGCAACTTTGATTTTTGCTGTTATTTAAAAATAATGTAGTAATGTAGTATTTAAAAATGTTGTGGTAAAAATATGTACACGCACTGGAGAATAGGTCAAGATGACGCAATGCCTTATTGCGATGTTTTTGATTTAACATTAGGTTTGATTCCGATTTTAGTAAACCTAGCAGCAACTTTGATTTTTGCTGTTATTTAAAAATAATGTAGTAATTTAGTATTTAAAAATGTTGTGGTAAAAATATGTACACGCACTGGAGAATAGGTCAAGATGACGCAATGCCTTATTGCGATGTTTTTGATTTAACATTAGGTTTGATTCCGGTTTTAGTAAACCTAGCAGCAACTTTGATTTTTGCTGTTATTTAAAAATAATGTAGTAATTTAGTATTTAAAAATGTTGTGGTAAAAATATGTACACGCACTGGAGAATAGGTCAAGATGACGCAATGCCTTATTGCGATGTTTTGATTTAACATTAGGTTTGATTCCGGTTTTAGTAAACCTAGCAGCAACTTTGATTTTTGCTGTTATTTAAAAATAATGTAGTAATTTAGTATTTAAAAATGTTGTGGTAAAAATATGTACACGCACTGGAGAATAGGTCAAGATGACGCAATGCCTTATTGCGATGTTTTTGATTTAACATTAGGTTTGATTCCGGTTTTAGTAAACCTAGCAGCAACTTTGATTTTTGCTGTTATTTAAAAATAATGTAGTAATTTAGTATTTAAAAATGTTGTGGTAAAAATATGTACACGCACTGGAGAATAGGTCAAGATGACGCAATGCCTTATTGCGATGTTTTTGATTTAACATTAGGTTTGATTCCGGTTTTAGTAAACCTAGCAGCAACTTTGATTTTTGCTGTTATTTAAAAATAATGTAGTAATTTAGTATTTAAAAATGTTGTGGTAAAAATAGGTACACGCACTGGAGAATAGGTCAAGATGACGCAATGGCTTATTGCGATGTTTTTGATTTAACATTAGGTTTGATTCCGATTTTAGTAAACCTAGCAGCAACTTTGATTTTTGCTGTTATTTAAAAATAATGTAGTAATGTAGTATTTAAAAATGTGAAGTAAAAATGATGTATTAATACATGTAGTAAGGTAGCATTTAAAAATGTAATAAATATAATGTAGTAATGTAATAACTGAAATTGTATATATTTCATTAAGCACAGAAATATTCAAATAAGTAAATGTTTGTTATAAAACCTGTTCACTGCAGTAACTTGAAATATAATAGTTATTGTATTTTTAAATAAAATAATTGTTTTTTTCTTTCTGTTTGTTACTTTTTCAAGACTATTTTTTTCCAAAAAATGCTTATTTAACGGTGATAATGAAATTTAGTTACACAAAATGTTTAGCTTCTACAATATCGCTCTCGTGGTTTGTAGTCCCACACTATTATATAAATATGTAAAGTTGTTACCCCAATCAGGGCCTATTTGTAGAGTTCGGTTAGACCAGTGGTCAACAAACCGCGGCTCTTTGACTCCTTGGCTGCGGCTCTTCCACGAAATGTTTAGTGCAGGCACGGAATATTATTTATTAACTTGTCTTGTAAGAGATGAGTTGCCTTTTTGAAACGGAATTATATGGAAAATTTGTTCGATGTTAGAAGAAGTAATTTCATTCGAAAACCAATTGTTGCTTTTGCCGAAGATTTTGAAAGAGAAACTCTAATACACTTCCATGCCTATTGAAATATTGTCGAGAAAATAAGTCCAATAATGACATTTGCTATTGCAGAACAACACTGTTAAATATGAAGGAAGCTTTTCTCATCAGGTTCAAAGACTTTAAAAACAGCAGCGCGACATTAGTCTGTTTAAAAACCTCTGAACGCCACGGTAACAGAAATAAAATTTTCGCCGTTTAATATTGATATTGGTAACATTGAAATGCAGTTACTGATTTAAAAAATAAATAATTGTCGAGCTCAACATTCGAGGCTCTTTATACCGATTTAGAGACAACAAAGTACAAACTTGACACCCTTACTTTCCAAGGAAATGCAATGATATTGTTCACATTAGTGGAGTATTTATAGTTTTTTTAGGAAACCTTTTATATTATTTAACTTGTTATATTTTTAAATAAATATTATCTTTTTATAAGTGCGGTACCAAGTTTTATTTAATGTACCGTTAGTTAAACCAATATAAATTTAGCAAAGGCAAGCTCGAGAGTGTACTTTTAATTCTAATTATTTCTATAAAAATGTCTGCACTAAAGCAAAGCTTAAGTTTAAAAAAATGGTTCTTTGAATAAACTTCAATTTTCTGTTATTTATATTTGGCTTTTTTGGATGACAAGTTTGCCGACCACTGGGTTAGACCAATATTTATTTTTAAAGTATTTTTACCACGTAGATTCTTAAAAATTATAACTTTCTAGGTTTTTATTGGAAAAACGTACAGGAGATTTTGAAAAAAAAACAGTAACTCCTTAACCATTAACGATATCGAACTGAGATCTTTGTTAATCGATTTCTCGACCTCAGAAACTACAAATAAAAAATGCATCAAAATATCAAATCCTGAATAATTTAAGCAATTTTTTTAAAGAATGTTATTGTTTAAAAAAAACATACTGCCATCTAGATCCACTCTTCTGCCCGCCGCATATCCTCTCCACTACACTAAGCTGTAAACAATGAGGATTATGAGGTTATATTAAACGACCACACACATCAGACGAGTTCTAGGTTGTTTACTGTTAACAACGAGTTGATCGACAGATAACCCATTTTTAATTAAAAAACTTCAGTTTCCCATCAAAATATGAATTGACATATATAACTATAAATAAATTAAAGGTAAAATGAACAAACAAGTTTAGTTTTCGACAATAGTGGCCTTTGCTAGAAAAACTGGAAGTTCACACAATCATTTTATTTTGATAACGCCTGGAAATACGACAAGAAACATTATCTGTGTACATGTAATATTACAAGCGTTTAAAGAATATTACATTTCAAAATACTACCGAGTATGTTAGAACTTCAAAACCCGGGTAGGCCTATAACAAAACAAACTTCAAACGTTAACGTAACTAATAATATCGAGCAAATTATTGATGTTAATTTTAAATTGGACAAAACGGTTAATCAGTCCTGCCATGTTTCTTTAGATCATTTTTTAAGTGAAATAAATACATTTAGGCAGTACATAAGACAGCAGTATTTTAACTGTTGACTTTAAGTTTCTAATTATATATATTGATAATCCGAACATCGCTGATTAATAATGATAGTAGTAAAATAGACGAGTTAATAAACAGTAATGAAATATCATTTTACATAATATAAAATTGAGAATGTTCCCGCGACGTGAACACATTTGGACATGTTAAAGTTTGTTTAAATTGAAAAATAATTTACGTATTCAGAGATGTGCTCATGTAATACAGAGACAGATAGTAACTTCTTTTTTTTTAAATGATTCATTGATAAATTACACAAAAAATAATTTATATAAAAAATATTATGACACT
Source organism: Callitettix versicolor (assembly GCA_022606455.1). Lineage (NCBI taxonomy): Eukaryota > Metazoa > Arthropoda > Insecta > Hemiptera > Cercopidae > Callitettix > Callitettix versicolor. The sequence goes on along the minus strand of CM040191.1, from coordinate 43,030,455 downwards.
TAAAGTAAAAAAAGAACATGAATGAGGTCTTTGTTATTAAACTTGCAGCAGAATTCCTTCTCTCTGAGCAAATACTTAGAGTGAAGAACACTGCAACCTTAATGAGACTGTTTACCCTTTAGGGTTGCAGAGACAATGACCTCAGTTCGGTTGAAGGCTTGGCTGAAACTTCCTCATTTCTAACCTGAATCGTACGAGATAATTTTGAAAAAATATAATGAAAACACTGTATAAATAAAAAGTGTTTACAAATAACTTTGATTGTTTTAATTAAAACAAAAATAAGTTAATTGCGGCACGCAGCTGTCTCGCTTACGTGATGGCAGCGAATTACCAACATAATTTTGTTTAACTTTCTTTATCAAATTCACCAATAAAAATTTTATTTAGCGTTTTAAATTATATTTGAAATACGAAAATAAGCAGTGACGAGAATAAACACAGAACACCGCCTGGATTTTGTTTGTGTTTTTTGTGCTATTTATTTTCAAAAATTTCCTTCATTTGAAAATTTGATACACGGATTTGGGTAATGATTCTTCAAATAAGACTAAAGTATAACGTAAAATCTGTTAAACATGGTTACAGAAGTTTAGTTTTGGTTTTCAGTCCAAAGTTTATAAACCTGGATTTTTAGAATATAAATCAATTGATTTGTGCCATTTATATGCCCAGAATCATAATGTCTTTGGCTGACAGTCCTCCAGTCTTGAAGTAATTCCGTCAGAACTGTCATCGCAGTTGTGAGTGTCTTACCCAAGGTTTGAGTCCTGTGAGATCTCTCTAGTTAAAGATTTCATTACAAGCTCCTTTCTTCTCAGTTCTACTCTCCTGATCAAATGTCTTTGACTGACAGTCCTCCAGTCTTGAAGTAATTCCGTCAGAACTGTCATCGCAGTTGTGAGTGTCTTACCCAAGGTTTGAGTCCTGTGAGATCTCTCTAGTTAAAGATTTCATTACAAGCTCCTTTCTTCTCAGTTCTACTCTCCTGATCAAATGTCTTTGGCTGACAGTCCTCCAGTCTTGAAGTAATTCCGTCAGAACTGTCATCGCAGTTGTGAGTGTCTTACCCAAGGTTTGAGTCCTGTGAGATCTCTCTAGTTAAAGATTTCATTACAAGCTCCTTTCTTCTCAGTTCTACTCTCCTGATCAAATGTCTTTCTAATTTGAAATAGGCCATTGCCTTACCATTCCTCACCACTTCCTCTGCGGATCGGGTAGGTCCGCCAAAAGCTTTCTACAGTCTGCTGAAATTCACTACTTGTAGGTTCCATTACAGTTTCCCAGATTCTTCCTCTAAAATTTATCCAAATGTCTTAAATAGCAATGGAAATAAATTTTTCACAAATTCAGAGCCCCCTATGGCTGTCACCTCATATCCAGACATTTCTCCGCTTGTGTGTGTGTGTGTGTGTGTGTGTGTGTGTTTGTTTGTTTGTGTTGTTTGTGTGTGTGTGTGTTTGTTTGTGTGTGTGTGTGTGCGCGCGCTAAGCTCCTCTTAGCCATGTAGCCTTTGGCGTATGCTGTTTCACTTTGAGTTCGGATAAATAGATTTAATCCAAGAGCACATTGATGAGGATAGGTTAGATCCAGCTAGAACACCTCGGGATTGCTAAACCCGTACTTACAATGTATGAGAATATGAGGGAAAATAAACCTTACACGACTTTAGGTTTTTTCGATTTACTATTGAACTTTAAATTTTGAAATTGGTAGGCTGACTTATTTGAACCAAATCTAATTTTCCGATTTTGTGGACGTTTTCCGAACGTTTTTCTTATTATTGTAAAATTTTTAAACTTGTAAATTTGTTTTGCACTAATTATTGATATAGGTTTCATACAATATAAAGATAAGAATCACAAAACGATTATGCAACATAAACTGTTCATAAAGTTATATAGAGATAAATATTTTATGCATAAATTTTTAAGTTAAATCTTTAAATGTTTATATATATATATATATATATATATATATATATGTGTGTGTGTGTGTGTGTGTGTGTGTGTGTGTGTGTGTGTATGTGTAGTACAACAAATAAACTTAAGAACGATGAAGTACGAAATGATAATGTGAATTAATGATGTGAAAATCAGACATATATAAAGAATCACGTAACAATTACAAATAGCATGTTGGTACTTTACAACGATTTATGTGTTTGTTTACCGATAGATTAACAGTTCCAATGCAAGAGCAGAAACAATAATAAGGTGCAATCTGCTCTCAGAACGGCCTTGGGACATTAACTGGTTTAATGGAGCGCGCGGAATGCTCTACAGTTACAAATTCTACCATTGTTAACACAGTTGGTATTGCTCATGAATGTACAGTACTTTGCCATTACGGCATTGTCTGCGGTAGGCAATTTGCACAAGGGCATTCAACAGCTTTGCTAAACGCAATATTACACATCAAACTATAATTTACTATCGTTAGAAGAAACCTATTGATGGTTATATGTTAATTTTGAGATCCGGTTTTAACCGCTTGTGTGTGTGTATGCGTGTTGTGTGTGTGTGTGTGTGTGTGTGTGTGTGTGTGTGTGTGTGTGTGTATGTGTGTATGTGTGTATGTGTGTGTGTGTGTATGTGTGTGTATGTGTGCGTGTGTGTGAATATGTGTGTGTATGTGTGTGTGTGTGTGTGTGTATGTGTATGTGTGTGTGTGTGTGTGTGTGTGTGTGTGTGTGTGTGTGAGAGAGAGAGAGAGAGAGAGAAGTGTGTGTGTGTGTGTGTATGTGTATGTGTGTGTGTGTGTGTGTGTGTGTGTGTGTGTGTGTGTGTGTGTATGTGTGTATGTGTGTGTGTGTGTGTGTGTGTGTGTGTGTGTATGTATGTGTGTATGTGTATGTGTGTGTGTGTGTGTGTGTGTGTTGCGACGACTCGGACTTGGCCAACGTTACGCGGTCAACTCGAGTCGACGAGAAAATCAATGTTTTGTCATTCTATTACACAACCTTGAACCATTTAATTTTCATAGTAATAAGAACTAAGAATTCATCGATTGACTAATTTTATTACGTTTCGGAAATTTATTTTGCTCTTATTTGTTTGTTTATTTTTTTTTTTTATAACGTAACCCTTTATTCCCGAGGTGTGTCATTTGAAAAGGACACCATAAATAATCTGAATGACTATTTTGTTTATTACGTTGGTACACTTGATACCAATTATTTCCACAGTTCATAACTTCGCTGTAACTTGAAATTACTCAGCACATTATTTTCGGTAAAGTAATAAAGTTTTAGATAATACAAAATACAAAATTACTCACTCTACAGTTATAAGTTCCCAAAATGTTTTTATTTCAAATTCTAAATGCACTGGATAAATGTTTAACAAATTTTCAACTAAAGTAAAATTCGAAATAATTTCGATTAGAATATTATTATAAATTTAATTAGTTTCAGTCAGTGACTAATGCATAATACATCCGTCATTAGAAATAAAAACCAACATATCTTATGTCCTATTAGTTTGAGTCTTATTATTTGTAATAGTTACACTCATATTCTCCAGATTAAGGGAATCAATGTAGTCAATTATAAATGAAAACAATAATAAAAACACTTTTATATTATCAATTGTATTTACATAAAAATAGGTTTTTATTTCGCAATTTCAATCGTTTGTCAATTTCTACCAACAGACTTTTCAAACAATTTTAAACTATAAAAACCACAGGAATAACCAAAATATCCAAACTCTTGCAAACACTTCATTAACCTAATTTTCAAAAAACTGTTCTCCGTTCAAAATCTATTTTAAAAAACTCTACTACAAACTGAACCCAAAAACTAATTAAAAAATACTTATATATTTAATTGAAGCACCTCTTTATTTTTAAATACGCTTAATTATGAGCTTTTGATGGTTAGGTCCCTTGTTTATCTTGTAATTACTCAGATAAGCCATCCTTCTTTGAGATTTAGCCTATTTTTACTTTTATTTGATTAATAATTTTTTTTAATTGTTATCTGTTAGGCAGTTTGTAAACTGACAGTTGCAGTGTGTGTGTGTGTGTGTGTGTGTGTGTGTGTGTGTATGTATGTATGTTTGGTGTTCGAAATAATGGTCTAATTTTATTTAAACATGATATTTAAATCTATTTGGGTAATAGTCTGATTCACGTCCCATATGCACCCAACAAAATTTTTAAAATTTGTTTACTTTTAAACTTTTTTAAATTGGTGGTCGTGTAAACTTTCAATGTGGAATAGTTGTGTGAAATTCTGGTTTCACCATCGTAATCAGCGTTGAAGTCTGCACAAATAGCATTTCAATTTTTAAATTCACTTGAAAATATGAAAATGAATAAAATGCGTCAGGGTTCATGTGCATATTTTAAATTGTTATGTTAATAATGATTTTACAAATTGTAGATTGTAGTGCTGATTATGATAGCGAAATAATATTTTTATTAAAGTAAGATTAAAAAGTTATTTTTAATTGAATTTCATTACGTCTTTGAATCATCTGACTACTGAGAATGCATATTATTGTTATAAATAATCTATACAGTATGACTACAGCAATATGGTAAAAACGTAGGCTCTACAAATACTAACATGTGGTCTGATACGGATTTTAATTAAATTTTGTAATGAACATAAAGTTAGAGTTATGACAGGGTGGGGAAGAGGGACGTTAAAGCTTAGTTTTTTAACGGGTTAAAATAGGCGACTCCAACACAGCTGTAATAATTATACCGTTTAGAGGTTGTTTTTTGTTAAAACTAATTGCTAAACTGCCTACCAGTAATTCACTAACCTGTGGATTTAATTACACTGTGCACTTCAACATCGGGACTCAGCACTTTGTGATATGTATTTATTCTTTGTTTTAACAGTTTTAATGTTTAACGTCATGATAATTTGAATGTACCAGCTGTATTCGTCGTAGAAATAGTATATTGTTTTATATAGATATGTACTGTTTCATACGAATTTTCTTTTTACGTCAATAAAGTTTATTTATATATTTTTAAAAATCATTTATTTATTTAAAGATTGAATACGAGTTAAAAGCAGCAAAAAATAAACGAAAGAAGGTTTTCCGTATTAGCAGAACATTTAAGAAATAATAATTACTCATACACCAGCTTTAAAATAAATACGATATTATTATGTAAAATAAATGAAGGACACACGATGGACGTGCTATAGGAGTGTAAAAATTATAAATATCACAATATGGAACCAATGCACACTATACATTAAACTTAAATTTCACTTCTAATTATCTATACGACATAAATAATGAAATATAAAAGGAATACAAATTAATTTAAAAAATTCCACTTGTCCAAAGTAGTTAACTTATAATAGTGTCCATTGTGATAAAACTTTTGTTGTGAACAACAAATGTTCAAATATTGTGGTGTGTGTGTGTGTGTACATGTTCAAAAGGCGTGTAATGTAAAACTGTGATTGTTGTAATTAATTAACTGAAGTAATGATGCAGCTTGTTTGTTCGAAACATGAATTTTTTTTTTTATTTTTAGGCGAAAAGCACATTGATGCTACTATCGCCTCCATAAATGTAAGTGTGAGTGTAAAGTGTTTAATTCGTAAGTGTAGTGTTGTAAGTGTAAGTATGTGTTAGATTCGGGTACCGCAAGGACGTCTAAATCCTCTCAATAGGTGCAGCTAGTCTGTACCTCCTGCGGGGTAACATGAAGATAAAACAAATATTACAAAAATGCCTACAATTGAACACATAAATAAAGGTATTTATTAAAAATTAATCACTAGTTAAATATTTATTTGTATGATTGAATTAAATGTGACTACTAATCGTTACTAGGTAATAAAATAAATAATAATGTTTTAATGACTCTTTTAAATAACAAACATTTTTTCGGTTCTTAATTAACATGTTAATCTTTGATATATTTTTTCGAAACACAGGAATTTATTGTTAAAATTTAAATATTTTGTTATTTATTTTGTTTTTTTCCATTTATTCTTTTCGAGAATATAATGAATAATTTAAATTTTTTTAAATTAATTCAGAAGCAATAAAAAAACAGTTTCTTACTGCTCAGGAAGTCAAGTAGTTTCATGTTCATTAGGATTGCACAGTTCATCAAACCACTTCAATTAACACTTCAACAAGTCTGTTGTTTTGCTTCGGCTTTTAAAAGGTTATATTCTGTTTAAATTCATTCGGGTATTTAATTGAATACAAATAACAATATTTTTATTGCAATAATTAAAAACATGTTCGGTATTATTAAAAAAGTTATTTTATTTAAATAAGTAACACTTTTTTATATTTTAATATAATTTTTAATGTAAAAAAAAATTTGGAAAATGTTGACGGTCATTAAAGAAAAAAGCATACATAAATACTGCTATCACATGAGCAAACTATACACATTAAACTATTCAGTATAAACAGTTATATACATTTTATTTAGTATAACTCGTTCCGCTGCCTTATTTATAGGACGTATACAGACCATTCAACTAAGTTCTAAAAGTATACTATAAAAAATGTCAACTTTCTAAGGTTTATAGAAATAATGTAGCATCTTCCATTCAATGCAACAGCTAAAAACCATTAAAACAAATTGAGTATTGTTTTACTTTAAAACAAATTAGATAAATTGTTTAATAGTTGGTTTAACATTGGTAATTTTTCATGTGTAACATTTTAATGTTAATCGTTTTACAATCTAACAGAGCCTAAATAACACAGAGCTGAATTTCCTGGCGTTAATTCACAAACCAAAATAACGATCTCAATTTAATTCATTACAGTAAGTTTATACTAGCATGCCAACAGTTAAAAGAATAAAGGAAGGGTAAAAATATTTCTTTAAACACTTGGTTCATAATCTTTTGAAAAGTGACCCAGATATCAGAGTTGAGTTTGGTTTTTGTGTGTCTTCTTCTCAGCGGATGCAAGGAGACAAAACTGTAATTACTGTATTCGTGAGCACAAACAGCATAAATTAAAAAGCTTTACTCTCTTAGCAGCTGTTATTATAAATTCTGCAAAATACCAAATAACATAATAAGTTCAACAAAAAAATATACAGACTTGTTTAATTAACTTGTAATGTCTACATTTATCCCAGAAATAAGATATGCTATTTTCCAATAGGATGGATACCAACTTCATTCTGCAATTTGTATTGGGTTGTTACCAAATAATCACTTTCAGGGTTGTTGGACTGGTTGTGGTTGTGAATTTTTATTCTAACTACTTAACTTGCTAGACCCATAACACAATGAAGAAATACATTATAAGTGTAATTGCAAAATAACTTTAACGTTTTCAAAACGTTTCTTTACGAATGCATACAAAGGAAAAGTAAGGTTAATAGTTGTAGAACCTTCAACGTAAATATGAATATGTATTATTACAAAAAGACACAATGAGTAGAATACGTTTACTTTGAAGTTATATTAATCTAAGAGAAAGTCTGTAGTTCGCAATAAACCCGAAGTATAAATAGTGATTTTGGAAAACCAAGATATTTTTGTCTTTCACTTGGAAATATGATCTCATTACTAATATCAGCAACTAATAATGTTAAAAATTTTAGAAAATACAAATATGAACCTTTAGTTTTTTAGTGTAAAAAAATGTAACTATTATTCTTTTAGTATTTTAAATGATAGTCATTTTTAAAGGGATAAAATGGTATCCTTTGGTTTTTATAATAAATGCGTTATTTTATATACATTATTATTATCGTTAGCGTTATAGTTATCATGGCGTTATCGTCATCGTTATCGATATCGCCATCGCCATCGCCAACGCCAACGCCATCGCTATCGCCATCGTTATCGTTATCGTTATCGTTATAGGTATCGTTATCGTATCGTTATCGTTATCGTATTCGTGAAAGTTAGCGTTAGCGTTAGCGTTAGTTATTAGTTAGCATTGGCGTTACCTTTACCCTTACCGTTATCGTTACCGTTAGCGTTAGCGTTAGTTATTAGTTAGCATTGGCGTTACCTTTACCCTTACCGTTATCGTTACCGTTAGCGTTAGCGTTAGTTATTAGTTAGCATTGGCGTTACCTTTACCCTTACCGTTATCGTTACCGTTAGCGTTAGCGTTATCGTTACCGTTACCGTTACCGTTACCGTTATCGTTATCGTGATCGTTAGCGTTAGCGTTAGCGTTAGTTATTAGTTAGCATTGGCGTTACCTTTACCCTTACCGTTATCGTTACCGTTAGCGTTAGCGTTATCGTTACCGTTACCGTTACCGTTATCACTACCACTACCACTACCACTACCACTACCACTACCATTACCACTATTACTATTACTATTACTATTACTATTACTATTACTATTACTATTACTATTACTATTACTATTACTATTACTATTACTATTACTATTACTATTACTATTACTATTACTATTACTATTACTATTACTATTACTATTACTATTACTATTACTATTACTATTATATTATTATTATTATATTATATTAATATTATTATTATTATTATTATTACTATGGATTATTATAGATTTTTGAATCAGTTATGTAGCTACAAATTTCAATGTACTCTAATAACGTGTTGTAGAAACCAGGAACATGTTATGTACTTTTTTTTTATTTTATGTTTTATTTACATTGTTTTATTTACAATGTTATTTTACATTTTATTAAAACTTAAGTTTAATTGATTTTAAATCAGTAACTCTAATTGTCTTTAGTCGTCCTATATGCTAAAAGTTTAAGTCTAATATGGTTCTTACCTTATGCTACTCAAACAGTTAGTTTTTGCTAACACTATAACATAGGCTAAAGTTGAAATAATGCACACAAAAAAATTAAATACTGTATAACTTTATGAAGATATATAAAACTTCCGTAAGAAGGAAACAAAGTCAACCTTTACATACCATATCGGTACACCAAATGTACATTTTCAAATTGTAACATAAACATTTTCTCATTTACGTCAGAAAAGGGTAACTTTATAACATTAGAAATAGGGTTCCATTCAATTTTATGTGATGTAAATTTTCTTACGTTAAAGAATCAGAAACAGTTAAGCGATTACAACATACGGTATTTCTTTGTGTCACTTGTATTAAGACTAAACTTTTTTTCGTGTGACAAAGGATAAAAGTGTCAGGATCAGGTGTCACTGTTTCTAATTATAACAGTGAGATGTGTCACACCTAGAGGAGGATTAAAGTACACGCCACGTTGCCATGTTGTGCTAATTGTGTGAGTTCCAGCTTAACTGTACGACTTGTACTGCATCACTACACGTTAGTTCAGCTTAGTTTATTCAGTAAATAACAGACAGGAAATATAAAATAAACAGCTGGTTTTGCGAAAAATCACAGTGAAACTGTTTATCGTTTATTTTAACAATTATTTATGACATGAAATGAGTTATAACAGAAATATTCACCACGAATTTTATTTTGAAATTCGAGGATTTAACTATATAGAAGTTAAACATAATAATGTTTGTAAATAAAAAACCGTTTTAATTTACTACAGAGTTTCACTGTGTAATTGATTAAAACTGTTTTTTTATTTATGAACTTTAATTGTACTGTTCTTTAATTATTCAACTCGATATTTTATACGGGCAATGATCAACATTCAAATACTTATTATCTGCATGTAAACTACAAATCAGTTCACCTTCATTCTACTTACGATTCAGTTAAAATAAAAAGTAAATAATATAGATTAAGCATGAGAATATAACTTGAAATTATGTAGTCTTGAGTGAAAGAGAATTTTGTCATAAGTAAAAGATTTGGAAACTTGTATTCACAATAACTGAAATTATTTTGTACGGAAAGAACTATGCAAGTTAGAATAACGAGCAATTATACAAATTGTCCTAAAAACTGTGAAACGCATGTACTATGGAATATTTTTAAAATAAGCATAACAATTTTTATATAATTTCCTTGTACACAAGATCGACATTTTGGTGACAAAATTTTTTTAATCTTTTCCATTTTTTGAGATTTGTCTTTTGCTACACAAGTGTGCCAACGGCTTTCTTACTCTGAAAAACGTGCAGTGTGTCTTTTTTAAGTTTTTAACGTCATCTAGTTACAGGTGCTCCAAAAACGTGATCAAAATGTCAACCATGCAGTTTTTAAGGTATTTTCAGTGTTTTTGCATTTTAGGTTGGTAAATTGCTTGACAACAGGAAGGAAGCTATATGAACATTTTTTTGTAAGCAATTACTATAAAAAAGTTCAAAAACCATTTGACATAATTGATGTTCGAAACAATTTTTAGGCATTTTTTAAAGAAAGTGACTAATGTAGTAGTAAAACTTATTTCACTAAAGTAAACATTTTATTAAAACTTTTATTTAATTAATTTTAAATCAATCTTTTGAATCGTCCTATATTTTAAAAGTTTAAAATTAGGGCGTGTATTGTTTCGCTACACTGTTCTAAAAAAATACCTTTTAAAATAAGTTTCCATAAAAATGACTATCTCTTATGGAACATACAAAATGTTGGTGTACTTACATTTAAAATACGCCATAAAACATCCTACAAAAATTTTTTCAGGCAATCTGTATATGTAAAAAGCAATTTCGGAACACCCTCTACATAGCTATTGTAAAAGGTTTCATTGTTACTGGTTTTATGTTTTTTATCTTGAGTAGAATGTGAGATAAAAAGCAATTTCCATATTTTTGTACCACTGTATAGCCTACATTATTATTAGGCCTTTTTACCCTAAAAAAACTTTCTTAAAGGTCAGAATCTCTGCTTATTTCATGGTTTCCGATCTGGATTTCCCTACTATTGGCTACTCTAGTAATTCATTTCCAATAGGAATTTACTAAGATTAGAGTTATCAAACAGAGTTACCTATTTGTATATTTTGTTCAACGTATTCACAAGGTGAACATGAATATATTTAGATAACATAAAAGTAAGATTACAGAAAACTTTTAATGGCTTAAAACTCGTTTAACTAATTATGATTATGTATCTAAATGCGATGGGGTCATATGACCAAAAGATCAAACAACCAAAGTTCATTCAATCAAATTCTATACTAATATTTTGGCCCAACGCTTTTTTGGTCATATAATTGTGTTTTTAAGAGGCGAGATCATATGACCAAAAGATCAACTAACCAAAAGTTCATTCAACAAAATTATATTTTAATATTTTGGCCCAATGAACTTTTGGTCATATAATTGTGTTTTTAAGAGGCGAGATCATATGACCAAAAGATCAACTAACCAAACGTTCATTCAACAAAATTATATTTTAATATTTTGGTCGAATGAACTTTTGGTCATATGAACCATGTTTTATTATTATTATGTTTTTATTATTATTTTAAACACCATCATACTACTTACCCAGTCCAACTTAATTATATAACAGAGACGTTTTATAAATTTATTATATATTGGTAGGTGTGAATAATAAATGTTTACATTATTTTAAACGCCATCATACTAGTTACCCAGCCCAACATAATTATTTAGTATTCAAGTGTTAATTGTATAACAGTGACGTTTTATTCGTGCTTTATATATTGATAGGTGTGAATAATAAATGTTTAAATTATGTTAAACGCAATCACACTACTTACCCAGTCCAACTTAATTATTTAGTATTCAAGGGTTAATTGTATAATGGCGTGTATTATTAATTTAAATATTTAGCATTTAAATTTACCAATATGCAATAATAAAAAAAGTGAATATATAAAATATTGACAGTATATTCAACTGTAGGCCTAAACGCTAAAACAATATAGCGCTAAAACAATAAAAACAATGGGTATGTAAACGCTAAACAATAAACGCTAAAACAATGACTGGTCTGGGTATGTAGTTTAATGACGTGTCTTATTAATTTAAATATCAGTAATGACACTGATCTATATGCAATAATAAAAAAAACCTGTTTTATAAAATATCCTCCTTCGAAGGAAATACGAACCTCGCTGTTATTACACAAAATAACTTATACACGAAATAACTTACAAGGAAATCTCTAAGTTATTACACATTTTTGGTCGAATGAACCTTCGGTTGTTTGATTTTTTGGTCATATGAACCACTCTGTTAAAAACATGGTTAAGCATTGAAAATATTCATTTTTAACTTTTCGCTACACAAAACATAAAATATCTTTTAAAAGGTTCTACAAATGCTCCATAAAATATTAACAATTTTAAAAACTAATGGATTTACAGAATTAAACAAGCGGCTTTTAAATTTAAAAAAATATTTTGTTTATTCATTACGTAATAGTTTATTTATGTAGAAATAGCAAATAGTTAAAAAATACAAAAGCAAACAACTCCTCAAACTATGAGAAATGCTGTTTAGGAATTAATAAAGAATATTGAACTCAAACCGAAATACATTACACAATATAAACATCGTTTATTGTTATAACGAAATTTTACGACGAATTTCAACGCTCGATTGTTTTACAGGTATGTGTTATTCGTTGTTGTATGCAGCATACAGTAAAGCTCTGTTTGTTAACAACAGATAAATCTGTGAAGAGGGGGATTCAGGTCAAACGTCAGTCATAGAGTTTCGTTTAAAAAAACAAGCGTTTAAAAGACAGAGTTTAAATGTTTAATTTTACAGCACGATGACAATTTTAAATAAAATGGTTACTATTTAACTTTTTTCTCAAAACAAATTCAGAGAATTTAATATTAAGTCGTAATATAAGAAGGAAACTGAAAATTTGATATTTCTTAAAAAACGGGTTTTATTATTAAGCATTTTGCACCATTTTCAAATAATAGGAATTTATGTTTTGAGACTAAACCTCCTAAATTTATAAAAAACAAAATTTGAAAACGTTACGTTTTTACGAGTATTACTTATTATTAACATCTTTTATGGCTGGTCGCGATATTGGATTTTGCGCGTCGCGTAATGCGAAGAACATGTATGTCGATGAATAATAGTATATTTTGCGCTTTGCAAATCTCATATTAAATTAATTATAATTACAAATTTCTTGTGTTTTCGCCCGAGATCGAACCGGGGACCTTGCGAGTATGAGACACACGTCATAACCACTACACTACGGAAACTACGAAGAAGTTTGACTTTGTAAATATATGAAATAAATTTTTATTTAATTTTGGCAGTTATATTTAAAAAATCAGTTTTATATTAATTCGTAACGATCAGCTGATTTCATTGAACAGCTGATAGATTATAACAAGTTTTAAGTTGTGTTGTTAAAAACTAGCTATCACAGCCTATATCAGCACATAGGCCAATTACAATAAAGGAACTTATTATAACCTATCAGCTGTTTAATGAAAATGTACTCCCGAAATATAGATTTCTTTTTATTTTAAATTGTATACACCCTACAAAACTTAAACTTAACCATAATCAAATGTACCAATTATGAACAAATAAACTGGTAGCTACATAACGTAATTGCTTAGCTAAATTACAATCCATATGTTTTGTTTGTTTGTTTAAGGATTCCGTGTGAAATTTTTACGAAAATTCTTAAAACCACTTTTTGAGTGCTTGACTAAAACAAGAATAGAACGAAAAATTTACTGTTTTACAATAATATTGCCAAGTAAGTATACAAATTATGAGCACATTAGACCTGAAAACGGATATCCAGTAAAACGCAACACCGATTATGTTTAAATCACCGAACTGTCTATGTACAGGTAAAACTTTAAACACTTATTAATTTATCTAACGTGGTTGAATTTGTGTTTACAATTAATAAATTCTCCACCGACAAACATACAGACGGACAAAAGCGTCTACGGAACATACAAATTGTACTTAAAGAAAGCTGTGTTTCCTCGCATTTGCCAGGTATCGTCTATCAGAATGTTTCAACTTCACCTCGTTACAGCAGTAATGTTCCAGTCCTCGCTAACTTTACAAGAAATAAAATCTTGTTTGCCGACTGAAAACAGTTTAATCTTCTTCCCTCTTCCTTGTTTGTTTACAATTCTACTTCCGGCAAAAAAATCATTGAAATGTTTACCTCATTAACAAATAATCACTAACAGCAGCTGATCTCGCTGACGTGATAAAAGCGAATTTCCAAAAATAGTGTTATTCTTAAAAATACTACAAATTTATCTTGACAACCGTCAAAATCATTTCTTTATTTATAACGGATTTGTTTCACGTAAACTGCTAATTCATGCTTTAACACTAATTACGACGATGACGTAACCATAATCGTGATATTTAATTCATTGTTATATAACTGATAATGATCGATCAAATCGTATCCAATAAGCCATTACGGTGTTCGGTGTACATTTCATAGCCGTGAGTTGTTACTGATTGCAAAAAACAATTAATACTCTTTACAATAATATTTAATGTACAATAATAATGTAATAAATAATGTACAAAAATAGTTTTATCTCGATAAAAAATATCCCTTTGCGAATGACATACACATCATAGTTTCAAACTCTAAATTGAATTCAACTTCTCCGCCAAAACTTATTGTAACAGAATCCTTGGAATACATCAGCTGCAAATTGAAGTTAAATTATTCTTGCACGAACAGATTGTTTGCCAACTACAATTTAAGTCACATAACACTCGTGTACTTATAACCGTTCCAATTTGTAACATCAGATACAAATACAACAATATATATTAGATTTTAATACTGCGTTAATAGTTTTTAAAGTGTCTGATTTAAAAGAAATAAAAAGAAGAAGTGGTGATTTACAGAGTGATTAAAAAAACACTTCATAATATTATAAAGGTATATATATATATATATATATATATATATATATATATATATATATATATATATATATATATATAGCAGGCTACAAACCGACCTGCTGCAAACTGAGGGCTTAACTCGAAACGAGCTCATTAGTGGAAAAATAAGTTTACATGTTTTATCTCAAGGGTAGACTATTTTCAATATAAGGGGCAGTAATACAAATTGTCTCATAATTTTGAGAGCATCTGTAACAGCTTAGGCTCTGCAGGTGGCCACAAACCTTAAATTATGCAATAAATACAATCACGTACATACATATATGCGTGCATTAAATAAAAAGTTATTTATTAAAGTCCCATGAAAAACTTAAGTATTACGTTAAAATCAAAGGTATTTACATCCTGTCTATTACAGCTATACGAGAATGTACGTATTATATAACTACCTCAGGAACAATTTTTGTCTAATTGTATTACGTAATAAGTGAGTAAAAGGAATACACATAAAACAAGAACGAAAAAACTAATTTCAGTTATTGAACCAAAAATAAAAATCATGTTTTCTCTTTCTTTATAATTTAATTGCGATAATGTGTACGAAAACATGAAAAAAAATTATTATAGATAGTTTTTAACAACATAACCTAAAGTGTAATACAGCCTATCAGCTGTTTTATGAAATCAGCTGATCGTTACGAATTATTATAAAATAACTACTCTTTTAGTATGACATAGCTAGTTTTAACAACATAACCTAAAACGTATTACAGCCTATCAGCTGTTCAATGAAATCAACGAATATACATAATTTTGTGCATTCGCATCACGTTGCACGCAAAATCGAACATCACAACCAGCCCTGTAGATACACGTGGTAACATTACTTTATGTTTAACTTCTAAAAATATTTTTCACTAGCCTAACCTAACGTAATCTGGTTTATAGCTGGCTGAAAGGTTATTTACATAAAAGTTTGGTTTATAACTTAATAGCATGATTGCTGGCCAGTCTCATTGGTTTTTGGCAAATGGGCTAAGATTTTTTTCAGATAATTTACAGTATCGGTTGAATTATAGTTTTAAATTAAAACATAAACTTTTGACTCACGTAGTCCATTAGTACCAAGTTAATCCATCCGTAGCACTGCGGGCATTGTTGTTAAAAATGGCTACATTTAATTTTCAGAATGTATTTGATGAGAGCTATGGTTTCACGATACGTGGTCAGAACTACAGTTCATTGTGAACTTACGAGTACAGAGTACGGAGTAAATTTGATACACTCAGTAAATCTAATTACTCTTGGAGCTAAACAATTGCTGAGGTGCTACAAGTTTCTGAAGCTGCAGTTCAGAAACCAACACGACGAGTATTAGTGGAAACTTGAATTACACTAGCCTTTAGCACTTACAATGTAAAGATTGTTGACATAAAAACATAAATTCAATTTTGTGTAAAGCTGATATATAAGTAACTTCAAATAAGTACAAATTCTCGGCTAACGTAATTGTTAGTAGTATTGGTTTAATTGAGTTATGCTTGTGAAAACCTTTAATATGCTGGCTGCCACAAAAAGAAACAAGATTATTTGATGAAAACCTTAATAAAGTTTGCTTTAATTTGTCACGTTAAATGCCTCTATAAATTATTTGTATAAATTTGAATAGGCTTTTATAGTTGTAAATTAGGTTTTAATAAAAATATATAAATACGTAGGCCATACAATGTAACCGTCTTGTCTACGATATATGTGTGTTAAGTATGTATTACGATAAAAAATTCATGTTTAAGCAATTTAACCAATTTATAAGAATAATATTTTGTAGAAAATAAAATTTTGATTTTTGAAATCTGTGTATTTTTATACTCTCTTTCACTAGATTTACAGTATTACTTCATGCAGAAAAAAACTTACCACTTCCTTCCGTGGAATATAAGTAAAACATTTATTGGGCTTTCAGTAATATTTAACATGTGAATAATTTGGTAATTACAAAACAATATAGTTTGTAAATTTTTAACAGTGCAATTTAGATTTGAAAATTACATTTAAGGACAACTTGTAATTTGAACTAAATATCAATTGTGGTTTTTTTTCGTGTGCATTATCGTTTTAAATATACGTAACAACAAATTTCAAGTTGTTAGTTGACTACCTTACGTTTTATTTTCTTATAAAATCCTTTCTCGTATTTTTATTTTTTAATAAAACGCAACTGGGGGGGTTGTGATTCTTCTCGTCTCCGAGACGAATAAAGATAAGAGCTAAGTACCACAAAGAAGACATTAGTTCGTTTAACAAGCTTCAGTCAAGGAAGATATAAATCTTTTATGACAGTACTTAAATGTTGACCTAACAAATCCTAAAGGACAAAGAAGTATGAAGAACATTTTTTATTTTATAATATCCAAGGTACAAAAGTTTATTTCCTCTTTGTTGTAAATAAAAAAACAACTAAAAAGAAAGTCGAATTTTTAATACATAAAAGTTAAAACCGTTAAAGTTAGTAACTTTACACGTTAGGTTCTAAAGTCGTGTTACCGTAAACTTCTTTCCTTTACTTCAATTTTTGTATTAAAATTTAAAACTTTAAAGTTGTTTACTTACTTGCAAGCATAAAAACTAAAGTTGATGACATTTCTACAACTAATAATTGAATTCAACTTCTGAATATAAAATACATTTTTACTTCTTGGTATGTAAAGTTAGCTATTATTCAAACCATTTAATGTTGAGAATGTGTTTTTAATTATATTCCATATTCCAGGTGTATTATTGGTAAAATTAATTACATCATATTTTAAAAAAGACCTAGTTTTTCTGATTATTAGTTTTTTTACCTAAATGGGGATTTAAAATATTTTCTTAATAATGATAATTCCAAGTGTGGGAAAACCACACTTACATGTCGATTGAATTTTTTATTGATAACAAAATATGATTTCTTTAATAATTGATTTTTGATAAAATCAAGGTTTGATAGAAATTTAGCTACTAATCAAAAAGCCACAGATTAATGTGTATAGAACAATTTTGTCCAGTGGTGCTTAATTAGGCAGACGTTTTAGGCAACACTAGAGATTGTATGCAACAAATTAATTAACAATTAATTGTAAGCATCACTGAACACTATATCAATGGTAAATGAGCTATTTCATCGGCCATCATAGTAATACCCAGTCTCGGTATTTTGAAATTGGAACAAGTCTTGAATTTTTGGAACACATTTTAAGAGATTGTTAATAACTTTGCAAGAATATGTCAGTCACAGTTTTGATTCCAACTTGCCATTAAAATTTCTTTGGACAAAGCTGAAACGAATTCTGTACCAAATAAAATCTGTTCAACGGTTTGAAAAAAACATTTTTTTAAATATAATATCGTCAACATAATCAATTGTTCAAACAGGCCTGATTTGTCAGTTTTTCGAATTTTTAGCAGCTATTTTTCTTTTAACTTCCAGAACCTTAAACTGTCACATCTATTAAAAGTGTTAACATCACATTTCCTATATCATTTAACTTTCATATATAATATGTTTCCATATATATATAATATAAATTTCACGTAATATTTTATCTATAAATTTTTTAAAAAACTCTTAAACTTTACTGGCACAAACTTTAGGTTCAAAATGTGCAAAAATGGTTGGTTACCAAAACGAAGCAACGATAAGCTATAGTGTTTCAGATAAAAGTTAAATTTTATTAATTTGATTGGATTCATAGTCTTTATTTATATCAAAGTTACTACCATATCTTTCCTCCACTTAACTTTATGACAATGTACAACGAAAATATACCAACAAAATGAATAATAAAAACAAAATTTACGATTTGATAATTATTAGAATATTACATTAATGTTTGAAAAATAAAACAAATAAAATAAAAGAAATAAAAGAGTGTGTATATGTTCTCTGAAAAAAAAGAGAAGTAGAGAGAGAGAGAGAGAGAGAGAGAGAGAGAGAGAGAGAGAGAGAGAGAGAACGAGAAAGAAAACATTTTTATCTTATTAAAATTTTAAATTAATTATAACTAGTTTTTCGGCTTGTTGAAAACTTTCATTTGAACAGGGGTTGAAGTAATATTTAACAAATTACAGTGTTGATTTTGTTACCTAGACACAAACCAATATGTACTTAAGAAGTATATTACTAAAAATTGTATGTTGTTCTAACATACCTTGTTTATCAAGTTCTAATTAGTTCTGAGTTAAGTGGCTTTAATTAAAACATAATATTTATTCAGTCTCTTACACTAGAAACACATTACTCGTACACTATTATTTGCTTCTGTGTTCTTTTAGTGTTTTAGTGGAGTGGATTAACACGAGAAATACTTTGTTACATAAAACATCAACTTACTTGCAGTTCAAGTAAGTGCATATATATATATATATATATATATATATATATATATATATAATATAGAGAGAGAGAGAGAGAGAGAGAGAGAGAGAGAGAGAGAGAGAGAGAGATTAGAGATTACTCTCTTTGGGAACAGCATGAGTAAATTTAAAAATTTGTTACAATGTTTGTTGGCAATGTATCTTTGATATGTAATAATAACATATATCTGTGTAAAAATGTTTTATTAGAGTAAATTTAATCTCACATAATATTGCTTCAGCTGAAATACATTCCTTTGCAAAAATATTAAAAGGAGCTTAATACGAACAATCATAATTCTACCTTCACGAATTCAGGTTAGTTATATATACACTGACTTACATTGGTTTAATTTGAATGCATTCCAGTTTCACCTGTCTGCTTGTAGTATATAATAAATATTTGTTTATATTTTACAAGATATAAACAACATATCTTAATTAATTTTTCGCAAGAGATTTTGAAAGAGATTCAATTTAATATTTAAATTGTGCAGATTCATACACCATCTTTCTTACGTGCAGTTTTCTCAAAAAAATGCAGTTTGAAGGATATAAACAAAACAACATAAAAAACAGTGTAACATAATCTGAAGAACGTTTAATATTAATAATTTTATATGAAAAACTAAATATGCAAAAATGGTATACATACGAGGTGTGTTTAGAAAGTAACAAGAATTTTAATTTTTTGAACAAAATATTTATTTATTCTTCTACATTGATGTTGTCGCCTTCAAAATAGTCCCCATTGGAGATTATGCACTTGTACCAGCGCTTCTTCCGATCCTCGAAACACTTCTTAAACTCGATCTTTGAGATGGCCTTTAGTTCTTTCAGCGATGCGCTTTTAATGTCATCTACGGCTGTAAACCGACGGACCTTTAAGGTTCTCTTTATTTTTGAATAGGAAAAAGTCACACGGAGGCGATATCTGGCGAATATGGAGGCTGGGGCATTTTTTTCAAAATTCAACAATTTTTTTAACGAATTTTGCTGCCACGCGTTTCATACACAAAACATTGGAAACAATGTCATGACATGATCCAATCGATATGCCAACATCATCAACGACATCTCTAATTGTGATTCGGCGGTTGTTCATAACCATTTCTTTCACTTTTTCCACGTTTTTATCGGTTGCTGATGTGCTGGGGCGTCCAGGGCGTTCGTCATCTTCAAAGTCTTCACGGCCTTCTTGAAAACGCTTATACCACTCGTAAACTCTTGCTTTACTCACAGCAGACTCATCATAGGCCTTTGTTAACATTTCACACACACTTTGTTACACTTTATTCCATTTTTTACGCAAAATTTGATACGAATTCTTTCATCCATTTCTTTTAACAAACGAAAATCGCCGAGCTCATGAAAACATGTCTAACCCTAGTGGCTGTCACAGACAAAGTCAACAATGAAAACAGCTGAAAGTCTTATCATACTTCAAGGGCATGTATACCAACATATTAAAAAAATGTTTGACAATCGGACTCTCCAAGCCCGCGAAATTTAAATTTTTTTTTACTTTCTGAACACACCTCGTGTGTATATATATATATATATATATATATATATATATATATATATATATATATAGTTGCTGCTATTTATTTTATGAAATTAGAAAACAGGTCGCTAAAAGTATTAGGAAGATTAAGAGGAGGTATATGAAGGAACAACTGGACTCCATAGAGGAAAACTTCCGCAACTGCAACGTACGAGATTTTTATAGGACCTTTGCAGAAAAAATTCGTGGGTACATACCACAAAATCTGTGCTTTAGAGAACAAGACGGCAAATTGGCATTAACTAATTACGAAAACTGTCAGGAGTTAGCAAAATATTTTTCTGACCTCCTTAATTGCCCCAAACCCAGCAGACGGTTCACTGAAGAAAACTGTGCTGACACTTACCCTGAATCGTTACCACCAACACAAGAAGAGATTGAGGATCATATACATAGACTGAAAAACAACAGGGCATCCGGAGAAGATGGAATCATTGCAGAACTTCTGAAGAATCTCGGACCGAACTCATTACAGGAATTAACAAATATCATCACGGATATCTGGCGAACGGAAAAATTACCGGATGACTGGAAGTGTGCTCTTATTCACCCTCTACACAAGAAAGGAGACAGAACAGATGTGAACAACTACAGAGGAATTTCTTTACTACAAGTTACTTACACAATACTCTCAACATGTCTTCTTCAAAGAACACAAAAACAGATAGAATACAGAATTGGTGAGTACCAGGCAGACTTCCGTCCGGGTGCACAGAACAAATTTTCTACCTGAAAACAATATTGCAAGTAAAAACTAAAAGGAATGTCCCAGTGATCTGTACGTTCGTAGATTTCAAAAAAAGCCGCACGATTCCATTGATCGAAAACCTTTGTTTAATATCCTGGAAGAACATGGACTTGATCCTAAAACACTGCGACTGATCAAACAAACACTGACAGGCACAATCGCTAAGGTGAAATTTATGGGGGAAATTTCCAAACCCTTCCTGATCGCAATTGGAGTTCGCCAAGGAGATGGACTCTCGCTTCTCCTTTTCAATATGGTGTTGGACAAAGTTATCAGGGAATGAGAGAAAGAATTAAAAATTGAAGGGCACTGGAAACCAGTTCGACTTGGAAGACCTAAGGACAACACAGAAATCGCGTGCCTAGCTTTTGCAGATGACCTAGCTATACACACAGATAATGAAACCACAGCGATTAAACAGATAGAAGTCATAAAGGAATGTGCAGAGAGGGTCGGTCTACAGATCTCGTTTAACCGAATTCTTCAGTTCAAAATTAAATATTCAAGACCTAAACACAAAATATGGTAAGATAAACAGAGTCAAGCACTTCAAATATCTGGGAGAAATTCTTGAACCCACGGGTGGCTAGAAGGCTGCGCAAAGGGTTCGGCTACTGAGAATGAAGAGGGCTCTTGGTATAACGCGTGATATCTACAATAAGAGATGTATGTCGACGCACACAAAAATCAGACACTACAACACAGTCATAAAACCGGAGGTATTATATGCAAGCGAGACGTTAGCACTCCACACAAAAGCTACCATGGAGAATATTTTGAGGAAGAACGCAAAATCTTGAGGAAGATCCTTGGCTCGATATTAACTGAAGATGGATACAGGTTGCACTCCCGGAAGACCACAGAGAAGATATCGAACCTGGCAGCAGATATCAAAAAAAGGAGGCTTCGGTTCTATGGACACATCAGTAGAATCCCAACAACGAGACTTGCCAACAGAATCCTTAAGTATATACAAGGTGTCCAATCAACAACGTCGTGGATCGCACAAGTCAGAATAGACCTACATGACGCAGAAATAGACTCAACAAACGTTGAAGACAGGAACGCATACAGGAGAAAGATGCTAGGTTGGAAAATCCCAGAGAATGAAATTCCAAAGAGAGCAGGGGTAAAATGGACGGAGGAGCGGAAGAGGATCCATGGGGACAGGATGAGGGAGGTGTGGAGGATTATAAGGAGCAAGACATGAGTCGGAGTGCTTTACGTGAAATAACAGGGTCTATACGCAGATAATAATAATAATATATATATATATATATATATATATATATATATATATATATACCAAACCTATATATATATATATATATATATATATATATATATATATATATAGGTGTGTGTGTGTGTGTGTGAAATCAAAGGAAATTTATGAGATTAATTATTAAATCAAATTAAAGGACTATTTCATGCCTTTAATTATAATAAAAGCAATTATACTTTTATTTAAAACATTAAGTAGTTCTCTCTTCCACTTAACCTTATAACAACATTTAAGAAAAACATTCATTAATTAATTAGAATAGAGAGGGAGGGGAAAGAGAGCAGATACAGTTTAAGAGGCGAATCGGGATAACTTATAGTTAAGTTTATTTTTACGTTTTGTAATTGGATTAGTTTACTGTTTAAGTGGCAGAATAAAAAGGGCCAATTTATTTGTATCATTCACTGTTTTGTTTATTCATTAAGATTAATTTTAACATATAATCCCAATAACCTTAGGGACAAATCTAACTTATTGTCGCATTATTGATATGTTTATGTAACATTAGTAATCGTTATTATAATTGATTTATTAGTGGTTTAAATTATATAAATGCTTTAAAGTGTTATTCTTGATTTTAATAATTAAAAATGTCTTTTTCGATAATTAAAGTATTACACGCTAATTTTACATTAATCTAGAAATTTATAATGATGTCTTACATATTTCCTTTTTTTTAAAAAAAAGTTTAAATTTATTACAAATTAAACAAGAATCTATTTTTCTACTTTATCAATGAAAGTATTACATACAAATTTGTAGGACCTGAAGACGAATGCTTTATCAAAATCTCAAAAACATTTTGAAACTACGATAACCTTATTTACTTCAAATTGAAAGAAAATAAAAGTTAAAATAATGAACAATACACATTATTGATAGAATTTTGTTAAATTTATTTAAAATGAATACGATAACTAACGCATTTTTATTGAAACCTTATGAAATTAACATCTAAGAAAACGAATGCCACAATAGCGAACATTTCATCTATGAGTAAGAGAGGAATATTGTGTGTCATAGAGACAAACTTCTCCTTGAGGAAATTTATTTCCTCAAGCTCCTCAATACTCTGAGCAATTTTTTTCTTCTCTTTAGTGATAGAAAGAAATCTACATTTTCTCAATAGTAATTCCAATTTTGTCTTTATAATGTTCAGTATAACCAGTTCTCGTAAATTTTGACTTCATTGATCTGAATCACACCGGGCATGTGTAGATGTTTTTTATACTTTAATGTCAAGGTCAGCTTTTGTCCGCTAACACCAGTTAACATCGACTCTGTTATGACGTCCAGCTCTAGTTATCCTAGATTTGACGAATTTTAATAGCAAAGTTAAAAACTGTTTGTCAACTTTTTTACAGTAGATGGATGAAAGTAGAGCCCTATAAGCTAAAGGTAAGGTAGGAATGTTAAGTCAATGAGTTGATCACCCCAGAAACTCCCCCGCATAAGTTACCTTAGTGAATCTTGTTACATTGTTATTTAAAAATATATATATTAGTATGGTAAAATCACGGTAACAGGCACTTACACAGAAATACAATCATTTTGATTAGCGTGCGAACAAAACTGTAATTACTCAAGTTTCTCCGCAGAAGGAAGGTAAAAAAGAGAAGAAGAGAAGTAATGAGAAAGTTGTCGAACTACCAAAAAAAGGAAAAAGGTAAAACAGCTCCTTATAGTCGCTCAGAACTTACTTTTCGGAATAGTAAGAAATTTGAAAATTATGTTCAGAGAAAAATACTAAACTATTATAGAATAACCTGTATGTTTCACTCCATTAACCCAGTGATAAACTTATTTTTGTGTTTATCACCAAGTTTAATAAACCAGAAGAAAGTATTAAGAAAGTTTTTTACATTATGGACTTAGCTTTAGAGAGATTTGAAGTGTAGACTGTGCGACCACTAAAAAGGGCAGACTTCTTACTTTTTAAATGTGAAGCACTGGAGAGGAAACAACAGAAGCTTCTATAGAAGCTTAAAACCTAGGGAAGCAAATTCAAAGACTTAAGAAAGATATTGGTTAGACAATGAAAAGTCGACTACGAGTTAGTAAATTAAGAAGTGTAATAAAACACTTCATTTTCTTAGAGACGTACTCGTTTCTGAATCTATAAAAAAATAGTGCGAAAAATTTCAAAAAAAACATGTTCACATATAATTATTTTCTTGACAAATCTGGTTCAAATGCAATAGAAAAAATAAAAGCTGTAGCAGCTGTTCTGCTGACTTGACTGCGAATTTCCAAAAATGTTATTCTTTATTTTATCATTTTTAAATGTCTGATTTCACATCATAATTGAAGAGTTAACTCGTCTTTTAATGGTAAAAGACTTGTTTAGAAAGAGCTTGTTGTTTTCATGATCACTACCATCAATTCTACAGTCAAAAGTAAGGATTTCAATAGATGGAAAGAAGCAAAAAGTAAACCATGATGTTTTGCAGAAGAACACTTGGTATATAATAATTTGTTGTAAGCAGATAAAACTACTGGTAAACTACTGTATATAAAAATCATCAAGCCCTTCAGAAGAACCGGGATGATGTTTTGAACCGATTCCAGGCACTTGAGAATCGAAAAGAATCACGTGATAAAGATCGGGTGAAAGATGATGGTGATGGAAAATTACGGTGCTTGAACTGAAGTGCTTGAGACGGATAATATAAAAACAAAGCGTATAAAGAAAAGGAATAAAAGCCTTTTAACCTCCGAATCACCAAAAGTATCAAGTCAGTCAATAATTGGTACTATGCATTGTAGTTTTCCAACCATAAGTGAGACAAGGCCATAAGAAAGCAAACTTCCGAGCCAATAAATATAGTTAATGCTAAAAATTATGAAGCACTGCAGATGATCAGACGTGCTCATGAAGTTAACTACAAATTAACTATTTGATTCAATTATGTCATGAAAAGCAATATAGCAGAGGAAAATATATTGGCCAGAAGAATAACAGAAAGTGCTATCAATGGTATACTTATGGAAACAAACGCATAAAGCATATTAAGGTGATGGCTAGGAGAAACATTATTCATGTAAACCAGAAGTACTTGTGAAGGATATAAAAGATACAGGATATAAAGTAATTGAAGCAGTAAACATTACTAAGAAGGAAATAGTGGAAAATACGGTTTTAGAAAAGGACAGTCTATGTTCTGCTTGTATTTTATAATGGAGGAAGTGTAAATAAAATTAATATTAATAAGGAAATATTGGGCACTGTTATAAAAGTGGAAATCATCAATTTTAATTCACAGAGAAAAAAACGTCATGGATTCTATCGCAAAATATACTGTCAGTGTAAAGGAAGCTAGTAAACATCTAACTAATGAGTGTAGACAATGTAAAAACATTTGTTCAAAGTGTGAAAATAATTTAGGGTGTATTGTTGCAAAAACTTTGCAAAGGAGAAAAAACGATACAGAGGTGCAATGAAAATAGCAGAGGCAAAGCAACTGAAAAAGGATGTGTTTGTTTTTTACCATTCGTTTGTTGTTTGTACTTTATTATAGATAAAGGAAGGCGTTGAAATACCCAAGAGCTATGATCAAACGGGTCAGCAGAAGAAGCAACTATCATTTAAAAATATTTTGTACAAGCAGTTTTTTTTAACTAAGATAAGAAAGACAAAAAATTAGGTATCAATGTGACGTTGAAGTTAATATTAAAAAGGCTAGCAAATCACCTTAGGAAAACTTATAACATTAAGAGAATAGCAGCAGAAATAGCTATATATATATATTTTGTTGGATACACTTAAGAAAAACTTTAATCAAAATCATTAGATCCGATTTTGAGACGTTTGAATTTTTAAATAAGCGGTTTTTTATTATTATTACTTATATATTAAAAAACGATTCCGAAATATCGGCAAAAAAGATCTATGGTACATGTGAAAATCGGTAAATGAATCTAAGTTCTTAGCGATCTACTCAGACATAATAACACATAAGGTACCACATATTTAACTGAGGGGGCCTGAAAACGGATTTGAGATTTTAAAATTGATTTTTCACGGTCATTAAACTTCGATTAAAACCCATTTTAAATTTAATAACTTAAGTGATCTGTGACGTTTTCACATAACCTCGAAGATTACAAACATAATGTATACAAGGAAAAACACAAATGTGTCGAGTTGAGTTGAGTACAAAGCTTCTTCTGAATAACATTACAACGTATACATGGATTTTGCAAGTGTTTTATGTAACATGAATAAGGAATGGTATGTTTATTTTTAAACAATTCTATCTTCTGGAACGAAAATTTCCACAACAATATGGTTTCAAGTATAACATTTCATCATGAATTATGCATGTGTTAAGTTCTATACTTAGATTTTATGGACAGAAAATATAATGACTCAAAGCACACCAGACAGCTTTTCTTTTTCTGTATGCATTTAACAGAAATCTTCGATCTTCGTTTTTGTTTATGGGTGTTTGTTTGTGTTTGTATGTGTTTGAGTTTGTGTACATGTGTGATTGTGTGTGTTTGTGTTTGTTTGTTTTATGTGTGTATGTATTATGTGTGTGTGTGTGTGTGTGTGTGTGCGTGCGTGCGCGTGTATGTGTGTGTGTGTGTTCGCTTGTTTGTTTGTCCGTGTGTGTTTGTGATCATGTGTATGTGTGTTTGTGTGGGTATTTGTTTCTTTGTTTGTGTGTGTGTGTGTGTGTGTGTGTGTGTGTGTGTGTGTGTGTGTGTGTGTGTGTGTGTGTGTGTGTGTGTGTTTGTGTGTGTGTTTGTTTGTTTGTCCGTGTGTGTGTTCATGTGTATGTGTGTTTGTGTGTGGGTATTTGTTTTTTGTGTGTGTTTCTGTGTGTTTGTGTGTGTGTGTTGGGTATTTGTTTTTTTGTGTGTTTGCGCGTGTGTGTGTGTATGTTTGAGTGTGTGTATGTGTGTTTGTGTGTGGGTATTTGTTTTTGTGTGTGTGTGTGTGTGTGTGTGTGTGTGTGTGTGTGTGTGTGTGTGTGTGTGTTAGTTTGTTTTAGCACTTCGGTGTTCGCGCAAATTTATTTGATTCAAACTTGAAATAAAATATTTTCATAGTATTTTGTAATGCTTCATAACAGAATACGTTCGCTACCCGGCGAAGTTATTCAATTATTGAAATATAGCGGAAATTCTGTAAAAATGCATACGTCTTTTACCTTAAATTTTTTTGAAAATCTTGTTTCACTTGGTGTTACCGGAACAGAACCTAATTACCGTCAGGGTTCTTTATAACAGTAAAATCATATTCACAAAAAATCAAGCTCGCCACGATTTGTTCTTTTATCAAGCTAGAGAATACAGGGTGTTTCACAAGCTTTCGATTCTTTTTAGTTTTTATTAAAACTGAGTCAGAAACTCATCTAGTAATTTGCACTTCAATTAACACACTTTTTACCCAACTAGCTGGTACGCACGACTTATTCTTTGAAATTTATTAGTAAACGATTTTCGGAAATTTCCCTGTAGGGTATTGGCGTCCGGTAACATTGCGCTGTAATAGTTTTAAAAACCGTTTAACCATCCAGACTTGCAACGTCAAAATGTAAAACTGTTGAGTAACCAAAGCACAAAGTAATATTTTGCTTTTTATATATATAGTACGATTTGTCAGTGAAGGCTGAACTTTTGGAATTTAAATATTTAATTAAATACTTAGTTTTACTTGTCAGATGTTTACAGGGCTTTATGATCAAAGTTAAAATTAATAGTAATCAGACTGGAAACTACGATCGCAAGTTCAGAGAAGCAACAGACGTCCGGTACCTTACCATCTCGACCACACCAACACTTCAAGAATGGCGAAGATATCAAACAAAGAAAGAGATCATACAAACTGAAGTGAATTACCTTTCGCAACAATCTTTCATTGATTATTTTTTTGAACTACATAAAAATTAACCATTGTTATAACCAATTGTATTTCTTCTTATTTACACTATATTTTCTCCCGTTCTCCAAAATTGATTCTGACATTTTGTTTAGTAATATTCATTTCTACCCATGACTTATTTACTTCTATATTGATATTATTTTCTGACTATTGGTAGTACATATAAAATATAGTGATAGTGGAAAAATCAATTAAAACTTGTCTATTACCCATTTGCAGATTCGGCTATTTATACTTTCATACAAACTATGTGTCATTTACTTGGATTTTTGATCATGTGTATATGCGTGTGTACAAATTGCAGGTAACTAAAATGTTAGACAAACTTCGATGGAATTTGACAAGTGCAGTTATTTAATTTCATACATTTATTAAAATAACATCAGTTGTTATGTCCTTTTTAGTTTTAAAAACACAAAAATAAATGCATTTTTTAAATATTTAATAATTTTTTGTAAGAAAGAAAATTCCATAATTAGAATTGCTCCGGTATTATTGACAAAACACTACAAAGACCTTATATTTGAAATCAGTTTATATTTTAAATGTTTAATTCCAAATTAAATAACACAAAAACCGACGCTATTATTTCATATTTTCGTTAATTCCCTTGTTGATAAACTAATTTTTATAGGTTAAGTATTTAATATAAATAATAATTATTAAATGTTTATTAGAATATGTTTTACTGCTTTTTGTTGTTGTTTTGCTGGTATGTATCAAATTTTTGCGAGAAAACTACATGTAAGACAGTTTGTGCAATATATCTGCACAATTTAATGTTGCATCAATTGCAAAATAAAACTATATTATTTATAACGTTTAAAAAGTAAAAATTATTAATATAAACTATGAAAATACATGTAAAACTATAAATGTATTCAAGTTAAACCAATGTATCAATGTACGGATATCTTACATGAATTCGAAAAGGTAGAATTACGATTGTTCTTATTAAACTCCTTTTAATGTTATTGCAACGGAATGTATTTCAGCTGAAACATTATTTCTGTAAAACTAAATTTACTCTAACAAAACATTTTTACACAGCTGTATGTTAATATTACATATTGAACAAACATTGCCTTTAGTTAACCATATTTTTAATTACTTGTACTCTTCTTAAAGAGAGTGATTTCTCTCTCTCTCTCTCTCTCTCTCTCTCTCTCTCTCTCTCTCTCTCTCTCTCTCTTTCTCTTACCCCTGATTTGTAAATTAAATTATGTTTTTCTTATAAGTTTTTCTACGGTTAAGTGGAAGAGAGGTGCTTCCCGCTTCAAATGAAAGCAATTATTCACTTCTTCAAGTAATTTATTTATTTATATATATATATATATATATATATATATATATATATTTATTTATTTATTAATTATTCCTTAAACTTTTTAGAAAGGCAATAATAGTCAAGCAATATCAGACAATAACTACAAAGAAGTTAACTAAATAACAATTAATTAAACCTGTTTTATGTAAAGCTTGTTGAAGCTATTTGTAAGTATTTTTTGTTATAATCTCCCCCAATAATAATAATAATCGAATAACAAACGTAAATATAAACGAATTAGTAGTCTTTGATAAAATATAGCTTTCATCTCAAATAATATTAAAGATAAACAGAAGCAATAGTTTTGAAATGCAGTTTTTGTTTCTCTGAAGCTTTAACAATTGTGTCTGCAAGTTTCGAATGAAAAATAAATTACGGTGTTTAGCGCAATAGTCTGAATAACTATTCTATTTCAATTAAAGTTGTTTAACTGACAAAACTCAAAAGTAATTAAAAACTGATAAACAATACGTATATAGGGTAATTTAAAACATACAATTTATAATGATATATTTCTTAAGTACATATTAAATTTAATCCACTACATATCACTATAATCCTAGTACATTAAAAGTTTTCGGAAAGTAGGAAATAAAGTGATTCCTTACTTCGTTGGTTTGTCACTGTCCGTTACTGTTCTTTCAATATTAATCATCAAATTTCTTATTTTTACGTTGGAATTACGTACTTAAGTAAAACTATGTTATTTTTGTAAATTTAAGGAAAGTGTCTATGTTAACATTAAATATTTTAGAAATCAAATTTAAACAACATTTTTAATTCATTTTTTTTATTGGTAGTACCGCTTAAAACGAAAAATTTTCAACCGCAAAGTTATTAATTTTTTTAAATAAATAATGCGTTATTTTAATTTTCTCTAGAGCATGTAACTATAGTGCCTATAATACGAGGCGTGTTCAGAAAGTAACGAGAATTTTATTTTTTTGAACAAAATATTTATTTATTCTTCTACATTGATGTTGTTGTCTTCAAAATAGTCTCTAGTGGAGATTATGCACGTGTGCTAGCGTTTCTTCCAATCCTCGAAACACTTCTCAAACTCGATCTTTGAGAAAGCCTTTAGTTCTTTCAGCGATGCTTTTTTAATGTCATTTACAGCTGTAAAACGAAGGCCCTTTAAGGTTGTCTTTCTTTTTGGAAATAGGAAAAAGTCTCACGGAGCCATGTCTGGCGAATACGGAGGCTGGGGCATCGTTACAGTACTGTTTTTGGCCAAAAATTCACGAACAAGCAATGAAGTGTGAGCTGGTGCATTATCGTGATGCAAAAGCCATGAATTGTTTTTCCACAGATCTGGGCGTTTTTTTCGGATTGCTTCACGCAAGCGGCGTTGAACTTGTAGGTAGTACTCCTAATTGACCGTTTCACCTGGTGGCAGGAATTCATGATGCACTATGCCATTAATATCGAAGAACACATTGAGCATAACCTTCACGTTTGACCGCATTTGTTGAGCCTTTTTCGGTCTTAGAAAGCCAGAATGCCACCACTGGAATGATTGAGCTTTAGTTTCAACGTCATATCAGTAAACCCATGCTTTTTCACCTGTTATAATATGTTTCAGTAATTCTGCATCGTCGTTGACTTCACTTAGTAACTCCTGAGCAACTTCTATTCGTCGCTGTTTTTGTTCAAAATTCAACAATTTTGGAACTAATTTTGCTGCCATGCGTTTCATACACTAAACATTGGAAACAATGTCATGACATGATCCATTCGATATACCAACATCATCAGCAATCTCTCTAATTGTGATTCGGCGATTGTTCGTAACCATTTCTTTCACTTTTTCCACGTTTTTATCGGTTGCTGATGTGCAGGGGCTTCCAGGGCGTTCATCATTTTCAACGTCTTCACCGGCTTCTTGGAAACGCTTATACCACTCGTAAACTCTTGCTTTACTCAAAGCAGACTCACCATAGGCCTTTGTTAACATTTCACACACTTTGTTACACTTTATTCCATTTTTTACGCAAAATTTGATACAAATTCTTTGATCCATTTCTTTTAACAAACGAAAATCGCCGAGCTCATAAAAACACGTCTAACCTTAGTGGCTGTCACAGACAAAGTTAACAATGAA
Source organism: Callitettix versicolor (assembly GCA_022606455.1). Lineage (NCBI taxonomy): Eukaryota > Metazoa > Arthropoda > Insecta > Hemiptera > Cercopidae > Callitettix > Callitettix versicolor. The sequence continues at coordinate 42,998,436 of CM040191.1, read as the reverse complement.
AACAGCTGAAAGTTTTATCATACTTCAAGGGCATGTATACCAACATAATACAAAAAAATGTTTGACAATCGGACTCTCCAAGCTAGCGAAATTTAAAAATTCTCGTTACTTTCTGAACACACCTCGTATATGTTTCATATACAAAATTGTATAACTCAGTTTTGTATAAATTATATATAATTTATATTATATTTTTCAATAATAATATAGCCAGTCAGTTAAATTTTAAATTTAAATTTTGCTTTTTTCCCTGAAAAGAGTAAGTAATAACAATAAAAACTACTAACAGACAATAAATTATGAAAGTCATGTTAAAACTTAATACTATTGTTTTAATAAGAATAAAACTTTGTTGACTAGGGTCTGCAATAGTTCTTTTTTCTGTTTGCTCAAAAACCTATTTAATTATTAAAATAAAACGGTGAAGTAGGAAATTAAATTAACCATGAAAACGCAAAATTTTAGTGCTTGTAAAAAAACAATCTGAAGAGAGATCTGAAATAGCCGCAGTTAAATCTTTATGGGTTCTTAGCGACAAAAGTACGTTGAAAGGTCGTTCCGAAACTTCCTCAGATGGAATGTTTACTGCTGTTTAACACTTCCAGACAGAAAATTTCGATTTGTCTGTAAATGGTAAATTTACTTCGGAGATGGGAATGGCACTTAAATGGAAGATAATCGTTGGAACGTCTATTTTATTTCTGTAAACAACCCTTTTACACAAAATATTAGATTCTGAAATACCTTTCTGGTCAATAATGTTTTACTGCTAATAGTGGAAATAAAACTGTAAATACCTACGCCGTGCCTTCATTTCCATCTCCCTAGATATTGTTCCGAAAGTGTATTTCGACACTGGAATTAACTCTTCCTAATTGCATGTGGTTTTGAACTGCACATAAAAGTTATAATTAATAACAATATACAAGCCTACATTTTTTTTTAGAAGTGTATTTTCTTTTTTAAAAAATCTGTATTTAAAGTATTTAATACCACAAAAAATGATGTGTTATTTCGATACCATAAAACTCAACAAAAAATACAAAATTATGTTTAAATTATTACCAAATTATACTTAATAAGAAATTATAATCCATTTTAATTCTAATAAATATTGTATTGTATTATATGTTAAAGTATCGCTTGTTAAGTGATTGTTGATTTTAGCAACTAATCTCGTACATACAAGTGTACATATAATAATGTGTAATTGAGCAATAATAGTCTATCTTTTATTATTTGACCTTTAAGGATATGCTTTTAACACAAGTGCAAAACTGGATGTACAAGTTGTGCGCTCTGGATTTTAAATACTGAATTAAATAACACAATTTGATTAATAATTCCTTTTTCTGTAAAACGTTATAAATATTGTAACTTTTTTAACAATTATAACTAACTTATTTTAACTAATAACGTGTTATTTAATAATAATAATTAAAAGCAACAAAAAAAAATAAAATACTTAGTAAAATATAAGAAATTAAAAGTAGAAGTGTTAACAAAAAAACAAAGAAAATATAAGTAAAACATTGTTTGCAGTGTCATACTCTTTGTGTAGTAACACTAGACAACAAATGTACAATAACCAACAAAAGGAATAGAGTGAAGCAAAATCTGGAAAGCGATGAAGATGAATGATGTTTAAAAAGCAAAGATGTTAGAATGGAAGGTCAAGACTACAATGCAGACAAATAATTAATGTGTAAAGGACATACTCGTTGAATACAGCTACAACAAGCGTGAAAGCTTTGTAATTCAAATCCATCTGTCAAACAGTTCACTGGTAAAGCTTTAGACTGTTCTTCGACAATATTTACGAGTAAAGATTTGAAAAATAAAAAAATATGTTTTAAAGAAAGTTTGATTTGGTGTGAAATCTAGTATAAAATGTGTGAACATAAATTTCATTTCAGGCGCTGATGTAGCAAGGTGCGTACTTACTGATTAGATTATATAAAATATTTAAGAGGAATTATAAATTTATTTTTACAGCTATTGAATAAAATTTGTGTGCAGTATACAATAATTTAAAATAGTTTCCAATATACGTTCTATCCACAAATAAAATACAGTTTTATAAAATAATTTGTCTGTATTTTTATTTTAAAATTTATTTTCCACAAGACAAAGTTAAAATAAATTGATTGCGATTAAAATAGAAAACATTTTCCACTCACCTAAAAGTGGCAAATCTTAAATAAAATTAACTCTCTTGTTTTATGTGTTTTCCTTAAAAACGGTTTTTTTAGTAGCTTAAATTTTTATGTAGCTATTAAGAAACGTCGCAAAGAAGACGGTAATATTTAATTACGGTTTAGACTGTTTTCTTTAAAATTAGTTCAAATGATACCTTATAATTATATAAGTAAGAACATAATATATTATAAACTATTTAAGACCGTATGTTTTTACTACCAACGTAAAAAGTGTATTTCTACGCGGAGGTTATGTTCACCTAAACAGCTGATTTCACTACACACCTGTTTAATAACACTGTTACAACTAAGGTATTGTTTATTGTTAACGATAAACATAAATAGCACGAAATAATTTATTATTACTTTCTTTCAATTAATTGTTATATTTTAAATATTTTTGTATTAATTTATTGTTAATGCAACAACTAGCGTGATCGTTGTAGTTAATTGTGTATCAATTATCAAAATATCTAATATTTTTAGCCTTATGATTTCTTTGAAACTTTGAATGTAAACGCTAAAGCAATTTCTCTTTGAATAAAAAGGAAGGTATGCTGTCTTTGTGGGTTGAAGGCCCAAATAACGTTAGACCATCATCTTAACGCCGCAAGACGCAGAGCCTTTAGTTTTAAAAACAAACTCACTTTATTTGTCTCACCCAACTTCGTGGTACACTAAATCAATCACTTTTTAATGTTCTATGCCTTTCTCGTAGACCAGTATTGCTTCATTCCTTGTGATCTTGCTTTTCTTTCTTCGTCAGAGATTTGGATCGTTCGCTTGGATTTGACTTTGCCTTGGAACCCTTGTTTCTTGTCCTTGGTTACTGTTTTGGCTATTCTGTCCATGAGCATAGTGTCAGTGATTTATAGTTCTGTTATGTCTTTCTTTGTTTATCTAAACCAAAGTGGTTTGGCATTTTTATTGCCAAAGTAGTCAAATATTTTTTTGGTTAGTCTATTTTTGTCCATTCGGAGGATGTGCCCATAAAAATCAATTCTCCTTTTTCTTATTGTGTCTGATAGTGTTTCAGTTTTTTGGTAAAGAGTTTTATTCCTGATGTGGAGTAATTGGTTGTTACGGAATTTGGGGCCTAAAATTTTTCGTAATATCTTTCTTTTTTTGTTCTCCAGCCTTTCAAGTGGGCCCTGGGTTGTGAGAGATAATGTTTCAGCTGCATATAAGGCTTCTGGTTTAATTACCAAAGATAATGCCTCATCTTTGTATTCCAGGAGAGGGACTTCTTGTTGTATGTGTCTTTGGTAAGTTGGAAGACATAGTTGAATTATCAACTTTATTTCTCCTAGATTCCATAGCTTTTTTTCTCTAGGGCGTTCCAGCTGATCCATCCCCAAGATTGAATTCTTTGACTACCTCAATGTATTGTTCTCCCACTTGAAGCTTTTTTGGTGGTTTTTGTATGTTTGTCAATATTTTAGTCTTTTCAAATGAAACTTTGAGACCCAATTTTAACGTTTGCTTCTGGAGTTCAAAAGTCTGTTCCTTTAAAAACAAATTATTAAACTTACGGATTTTATTTTCAGGTTTGCTTGTTCGGGTTTACGCCGAAACAAACAATTGTTTCGAAAACACCTGAAATTCAACAAAGGATGAAACAGGGAAATTTTTAACGGCTTATTGCATTCTCATTAAATGTTGATAAGATACGAATAATATTAATGAAAACAGTAAGCCTATACTAATAGTCAAACAACAGAATTTATTTTAAAGGGGTATAGAACAAAGGAAAATAAATCAGTGATAAATATTATGAAAGATATTTCAATATTTGACCAAAAAATAGACAATAGAGAATGTAATGTTAATATTGACCTGCATAATTTTACAATGTTAACATTTGTTTAATGTAAGAACCTTGCAATATCATCGCATTTATAAACATTACATTCTTTTTCCACTATGTGTAATTTCATTTTTTACGTGTACGTAAAACTAAAGGTGATAACATCAGCATGAGCTCTATTAGCAAAGCGTATTTTAAAGTTTTAAATAAATAAAATTACAACGGACTTTCAAAAAACAGGAACAAATGCAACTATATTATATTTATTTATTTCACCGGTTTCTCTCAGGTTTCCTGTTTTATTCAGGATGCATTATTTTGAGACTGGAGATTAACCTACTTTCAAAAATAATAAACAAAATTCATGACAGGAGGTTTTATGCGTCTTTATGACCTCAAGATCTTTATACTCAGTGCACTTGCTTCTAATGGAATACTTTGCTGACACTGAGAAGATAAATATTAGTATTGGTACTACTATACTACAATACTAAGATACAATACAATACAATACTAAGATACCAGTAGTATTGGTGCAGTATTCTTACTCAACACAATCTATTTGCAACACAAATTATTAAAAGAAAGCTGAGCGAGCGAAGTGTAGTTTTTGTTTCAACTAGAGCGTTCGAAAACCGTTGTTTACCTGTTTGTTTGTTTATTGGGTTTCACGTTTGCGTGTTTCTCAGTTGTGGCCGTAACTGTTCCTAAATTTGTTACGTTGGTACTTTGCATAAAGTCCAAACAACATATGTGCAAGATTTTTTGAAATAAATGACCCCAGCATAATACTTATTGTTTAAATAAATTATTTTATTATTTTATTAATAAATTAGTTTTATTGTGTTGTATATTTTTTAACTTTAATGTTAACATGTCTTATATGACGTCCACTTTTTAAAATATTTATTAACTGACAAAACTTATGTTAATAACTTTGAAAGTTTAATTTTAAACTCGGCTAATTAAAATAAATAATTGAAACAAGCAGCAATATGCCTGACGTGATGGAAACAAATTTTCAAAAAATAACATCACAATAAATAAATTATTTCTTTCATCTTTTCTTTATGCTGATTTTAAACACAAGTTATGAAGAAGCTCTAAAATTGTAAATGATATTTCATGCATGTTTTACCACCCCATACGGTAATGATTTTTTTTTATAAGGGAAAAGGACCTTTTTTAAGATTTGAAAAAACATCATTTTCAGAAACAAAAACCGTAAAATTACAGAACATGTTTTAAATAATTTGTGTTTAAACATTATTAAATTTAATGTTTAAACATTATTAAATTTAATGTTTAATCTTTTACATCTCAAACAATAAACATTAAACATTTTTATTTAATGTTTAAAGGACTGCCGCGTTTTCGATGTTTACCATAAGAGTAAGGATTGATTTAATGTGCAGGCCTTAGCAATTCTGTTTGTATAAAAAGGAAGGTCTGTTGTCCTTGTGGACTGAAGGGCCAACTAACAAAACTTTAGACCAGGAAATTAGCACCGTAAGGCCGCAAGACGCAAAGCCCTTATTGTGCTCTGTTAAAAACAAACTTTAAAACTTACAGATTCCATTTGCAGGTTTACATGTTCGGGTTTAGGCAAAAAAATGTCTAAAATAACAAATTTCCGAAACCTATATCTCGCATATTTGAGACTTATAGACTGTCTTATTTTGAAATTGTATAAACAAGATGTAGCTTCAACGACCAACAGTAGCTTTTTTATATTCAATTATTTACGATAAAAAACTATATAAGGTCAAAAATGTAAATATTTTTTTCAATATAGTCGAAAATAAATTATGGTCAAGAGTAACTTTCTTTCATTTCCAATTCGCTACACTGACGTAAGTTTGTGAATTCACTTTTTTTACAAAAATAAAATTTCAGAAAAATCTGTTAAACTGATTTTCAGAAAATATTCTCAGTTTTCGGTGCGGGGATTTTAAAGACGCATATATTTTGCTTAGTTTAGGTAAAACTTAGCATGTAGTATAGTTTGGTCCCATTTTTGGACCAGATTTTGTCTGATTTCATTTCGTTTTTAGATATTTCCCTCAATAATTCTAAATAATATTTACAAAAATACGAGTGTTTTCAAAGACTTAACAAGCAACAATTTTATTTATCTCTCACTCAAACATAGACTTTATAAAAATAGAGACAAAAAAATTATTTGGTTTAACTTTTGGTAATCGTTTCTTAACAATTTCTTTAAATAGTGGTACTGCGTGAACGCTCATATAATTAAATACACAGTCGGCTGTAAACATTGGTTGCCCTGGCGAGACTAGTTTTTTTTAATTTATTTTCGAACATGAATCTAATAAATCAACTACTTTTCATTAATTCATCTAACTTTTGGTTGTGTATTGCGAATTGGATTTTTGTGTAAATTATGCACAAAAATTTAGAAGTTTAATGTAAACGGTTTTTAAAATAATTGAACTTAAAAGAAAAATTATGAAAAAATATTGCTCACAATCTTCTTTAATAGTTTTACTTTCTTGCACGCAATTTATGTTAAACACGAAGTTCCTTCCACACAGCTACTAACATTAACATAAATAAGCAAACTTTAAAATAAACTTTTAATGCTGTGCTTTGCCACGAGAGAGATGTACTCCTGTTTTTCTGACTTTACTGTATCACACATCTAATGCATTACAACACTTAAGCGCTGGGCTTTAACATCGACACTGTAAGTAAATAACAAAAAGAATTTGACCACTAGGCATTACAAAGGATTTAGTTTATGTTGTAGGTTTTAGCTGCGAACTCATAATAGGGTGGTTTCTTCATCCCCTAGAGCATAAAAAAAGGTTTTAGTACGTCGCCGTAAACGTGAATTGGTTTGTCGTAAACAGGGTAAACCCATTGGGCGTAACACGAGTTATTTCCTGTGGTAATTCCCTATATAATATCACAATAGTAAAACACACACACTCAAATACATGCACATTTCTCTGATTTACATCTGTACAAGACAGGGCTACCAACAGTGACTTCTTAACTGTTTTAAAAAACAAATAAAATTGTAGATTTTATGGAATGACTATCATTGTAAATCTCTGACCCGGGATAGAAGCTACTTGTAATTTTCAAAGTTTTAAAACATTTTGGAGGAAACTAAACGGCAGATGTTTTACAGTTTTGAAGATTTTACTAAACCATTAAACGCCCGTTCAAGAATGTTCTACGTGACTGTATTTAAATTAATATCCGACTTGGAAAATCCAAAATTGATAGTAGAAACTGGAACGTTGAACGACTAGAAATTAAAAATTTTTAAATCGGTTCAACAAAAAAACGACGAGTTTACAGAATTGGAGGCTAAAAAATGAAAAGAGACTGAGGAAGCGGATTTCAAGGACTTGACCTCCAAGTCGGCAATGCTAATAGCTTTTGGTCATTCTAAACCTTAAAAAATAATCTTTATGAAAGTTTGATTTAAACATCATAATCAGCATGAATTAATTACCTTTACGTCACTGGAATCTAAACTAGTTTACCGATTTCGATGAAATTTATGTACGTGTTTGTCGTAAACAGGGTAAACCCATTGGGCGTAACACGAGTTATTTCCTGTGGTAATTCCCTATATAATATCACAATAGTAAAACACACACAATAAAATACATGCACATTTCTATGATTTATATCTGTACAAGACAGGGCTACCACTTTTAAAAGCCCGCTACAAACTTTTAAAAGATTTGTTATAAAACAAGTTTGGGTATAATTCTTAAATTTAGCTTTAACTGTTTCTTTACAACTTTTCTTAGATATATCTTAATTGCCCAAACAGGACGTTCAACGTTTATCTACAAAAACTGAAAATCAGCCAAATTTCTTACAATCTGTTTCTAAATTTTTCTCAAAACATATTTATAAGTTTATTTTTTTATAAGTTTATAAGTTTAAGTTTTTTTATAAGTTTAAGTTTATCAAAACATATTTATAAGAGAAAATTTGTACCCGCGCCAAATTAAAACTGAAAGAAAATTATGGTTCACTAAAATAAGAAAGTTACTTTGACCATCAATGTGTTTTCGTTCAATTCACACTAACCTGAACAGTTTATTTCTTTCCTTTAAAATTTTATAAACTGGCTTGAGTTTTTAAATATATATAAACAAAAAAAAATATAAACAAAATATAAACAAAAAAAATATAAACAAAGGCCTCAAAAGGAGTCACAACACAAACCAACTGACAGGCATAGGTGAAACTGCGATTACAAACATATTTAACGAAATTTTAATAATGATTTTTAATATTTTTCTTATATTGACACGTAAGGTATTGTTTGCACTCTTATTCAATGCTATAATAAATCAATATTGTTAACTTAATTATTTTCCTTTCTCTTAATCGTTTTCGATCTTGTTAGTCCTACAAATAGAGTCTTAAAATAAGTATCAGCAAATTTTATTTAGAAAAAACCAAACAGGTTTCTATCAAATAATCAACGAAATACTGATCAGTGATTTGGTTATTTAATCGGACGTGATTACAATCACGCTTTTACCTCGAGTATGGCCGTACAACTAGAATAGATTTAGCTAACCATTTAGGATTTCCAATTTCACTCGGATAAACGAACGACTACTACCTCGGGAATAGGAACTCAATTATTTCAAATCACATTAGACAAATCCGGGATTAGTAAAAACCTACATTCTGTTGGAAAATAAGAATACTGCAGGCACTCAGCTGACTCGCTGACGTCAGTGAAACGAATTACTAAAGCTAACAACATTTGATAACATCACGTAAACAAACATTTTGTTCGCGCAAATCAAACTGCACATAAAGTGATTTTGATATTAAAGTGGCCAGATTTTTAACAGATTCTCTCAGAAAAACTTTTTTTTTCTGATTCGAACATGGAAATTTTTTTTTATAAAAACATCAGAAACTATTTTTAAAAATTGTTATTTACAATATTTTCCCCTCTTTGAGCCGTTTAAATGGTAAAATCTAATTTACACATAAAATTTGAATTTTTTTATAATTTTTAATTTTTAGAATTTAATGAAAGACTCTAATGAATCTTTCGCTTTCGTAATTATTATTTTGTCAGTTTTGGGGCTTCATCCAGGTCTTTTTCACGGTAAATCAGAAATGACAACATACATCACGGCTTAGAAGTTTAGACACTTGCAACGAAATTAAAAGATTTGCCGTGAAGCAGAAGGAACGCTTACACCAGACTTAAACCTAGAAGTTCTTCAGTTACTTAATACCAGCGATCTGGTGGTCGGCTAAGAAAAGTGAAGCCGTGTGATCTGGTTCTGTAAGGAAAGAAAAAGTGTTACGTAAGCTAGTGGACAGTCTGTTCAGTAGTCGTTAGTGGATGTTTACGTGAGCTAGTGGACAGTCTGTTCAGTTGTCGTTAGTGGATGTTTACGTGAGCTAGTGGACAGTCTGTTCAGTAGTCGTTAGTGGATGTTTACGTGAGCTAGTGGACAGTCTGTTCAGTAGACGTTAGTGGATGTTTACGTGAGCTAGTGGACAGTCTGTTCAGTAGTCGTTAGTGGATGTTTACGTGAGCTAGTGGACAGTCTGTTCAGTTGTCGTGGACAGTGTTCAGATGTCGTGGAGCTAGTGGATGTTCTGTTCAGTTGTCGTTAGTGGATGTTTACGTGAGCTAGTGGACAGTCTGTTCAGTTGTCGTTAGTGGATGTTTACGTGAGCTAGTGGACAGTCTGTTCAGTTGTCGTTAGTGGATGTTTACGTGAGCTAGTGGACAGTCTGTTCAGTTGTCGTTAGTGGATGTTTACGTGAGCTTGTGGACAGTCTGTTCAGTAGTCGTTAGTGGATGTTTATGTGAGCTTGTGGACAGTCTGTTCAGTTGTCGTTAGTGGATGTTTACGTGAGCTTGTGGACAGTCTATTCAGTAGTCGTTAGTGGATGTTTACGTGAGCTTGTGGACAGTCTGTTCAGTTGTCGTTAGTGGATGTTTACGTGAGCTTGTGGACAGTCTGTTCAGTAGTCGTTAGTGGATGTTTACGTAAGCTTGTGGACAGTCTGTTCAGTTGTCGTTAGTGGATGTTTACTGACAAAAGTGAATTTGTTAAGGAAGTTGTAACATGTCTATAATAATAGAAAAAATCGTTGATATTTTAGTTTAGAAAAACATTAATCGAATTAAATTCTAAATAATCGGGACCATGACTACCATGAACACTAGAATCCTAAAACACACACAGAGAGAGAGAGAGAGAGAGAGAGAGAGAGAGAGAAATAGACAATTCTATTCTAAACGACTCTTTAAAATGTGAATTAAAGTGTTGGCGATCACTTCTGGGTCTGAATCAAATATCATGATGGCCGTCCCAATAACTCATTTTCCAATACAAACTCACTATTATCAATTAGTCACATGGTTTATGTATGTGTAAAATACAATATAGTCTTCGTCTTGCTTGTTTCTCAAAAATATTAAACAACTTATGCGTTATTGCAGAGATAATTTAATTCATTTTCACAATTTATCTTGGCGAATATTTTGTTCCTGAAGTTTTTTATAGCATAATACTTTTGGGACTCACATTATTTTATCTTATCTCCGTTCAGATAAATCTTGCAACGTTTTAGCCTAACGGGCTCTTGTGGGACACTTGTTTATGTTCAATAGAGACAAATGCTTGTGTGTTTGTAACAGTCGTTGTGGAACATCAAATGTTTCAGCTGTAAAATACAACCACTAAAATTTGAAAGTTAAAATTCGTTAATTATGAGTTTTTATTAGATTTAGAATGTGAAATATTAAAATTCACTTTCATTAATAAGTCATATTATCTTATCTTATTCATATTATATTGCTGAAAGTTTGTGTGTTTGTTTGTTTGTTATTCAATCACGCTTTAACCACTGGACCAATTGAGACGAAATTTGGTACGAATATGGTTTACGTATCTGAAATAAACACAGGCCTATTCCCGTTTTAAAAAACATCATTATACTACTTACCCAGCCCAAAATAATTATTATTATTTAGTTTTGTGACTGTAGTGTTAACTGTAGTTAGGTTTAATTACTGTTTACTGGACATGAGATTTAGGCACCTGAGATAGACATAGATTCAATCCCATTTTACAAATCTTAATCTGTCTTTTATTTATTGCAAAATTATTGTTTTTAATGTTACATTTTCATCTAATAATCACAATCTGGTATTTTTCATTTAAGACTTTTCAATGTTTTCGAAGTAGGGTGCAGAATATATAACGTATACAATTTTATTAGGATACTTTAATTGTAAGGTAGTATATATATTTGTGTAATTAAATTATATGAAAAAATGATAAATATGCAGTGTAGCATATATTGGATTTTTCGATATTTTTGTTACTAAAATGCTTTATTACGTGCCCAAAAGCGAGAATCCAAAATATGAAAGCACGAGAAGTACGATAAAAATCGAAAATAAAAGTGACCAACATAACCTCAAAATTGCTACCGGCGAAAATCGGTACCGTGTTGTAGATAGGTAAAACAATAAAAATATGTCTAACACGGGTTTTGGGTGATAGGAAACCCATTTTTTAAAAGAATACTGCATAACCTAACTGACACGGTTGTTAGGCCTAACACGGTGATGCGTGAAAAAAACTTTATATTTTTTTAAAGAATAATACATATCCTGACACGGTTGTTGAGCCTAACACGGTGATGCGTGAAAAAACCTTTATATTTTTTTTAAAGAATACTAGGCTACACATCCTAACTGACACGGTTGTTAGGTCTGACACGGTGGTGCGTTTAAAAAATCTTTATATTTTTTAAAGAATACCACATATCCTAACTTACACGATTGTTAGGCCAAACACGGTGATGCGTAAAAAAACCTTTATATTTTTTAAAATAATACTACATATCCTAACTGACATGGTTGTTGGGCCTATCATTGTGATGTGTGAAAAAACCTTTATTTTTTTTAAAGAGTACTCCAAAATTAACTGACACGGTTGTTAGGCCTAACATGGTGATGCGTGAAAAATCTTTATATTTTTTTAAAGAATACTCCATAAGCTAACTAACATGGTTGTTAGGCCTAACATGGTGATGTATTAAAAAAACCTTCATTTATTTTTTTAAAAAGAGTACTCCCAAACCTAACTGACACGGTTGTTGGGCCTAATACGGTGATGCATGAAAAAAAACTTTATATTTTTTTTAAAGAGTATTTCATAACTTAACTAACACGGTTGTTAGGCCTAACATGGTGATGCGTTAAAAAAACCTTTATTAAAAAAAAATCACCATAATCTAACTGACACGGTTGTTGGTCCTAACACGGTGATGTGTGATCTTTAATGTATATTATGATAGCGGGCAAAGCCGTGACGGGCTAATCATATTATGTTTCTGAAAGTTTGTTTTTGTTTATTTGTTTGTTATTCAATCACACTTTAACTACTGGACCAAATGAGATTAAATTTGGTGTGAACACGTTTTAGGTATCTGAGATAAACACAATACTGTTCCAGTTTAATTGTATAATAGTGACTTTTTAATAATACTGTATTTTATTAAAATATGACAGGACCCTGTTTTAGAGTATCGAGTAGCAAAAATTTATATGTCTTGGCCGAAAACCATAAATCGTATAATATTGTATATAGAAATATATTAAAATGAAATGACCTATTCTGATTTTGAAAATTGACTATAAATTTTATTGCCTACATTATAATTGCAGGCAAAGCCGCAACGGGTAACAGCCAGTAATTTAATAATTTAATGAACTACCATAAAGTTACAGTGGGTTTTCGTACTTTTTTTGTAGTTATCAGCTTTAAAACTTCAAGGAAAATTACAACTTAAAATAATTGTGGTAACGCTAACGTAGTGAAAGCGATGTTTCAAATGTTTTTTTAATTTTAAACGTTCAATTTTACAATCGTAATCAGGGCACAAATTTACATAAATAAGTATATTTAGATAATAAAATTACATTTCAAATGTGAAAGTTGACACTGCTCGAATTTTATATTCATTATCGTATTTTCAATAGGAGTTGAAAGTTATTATTTTACTAAATAATTTATATGGAGGGGTTTAACCGATTGAGTTTAAATTACACACCATACTCGTCAATCACTAATATTTATTAGTGCAAAAATCGTAAATTTGTTTTAAAATGGCGGTCATTTAAAACGGCCTAATAAAATTTACTCAAAAACTTATTATTATTTATGAAGAACGTCAGTTTTGTATGCTAGCTTTAACTTTCGATCGAATGAAATAGCTATTGATACCATCGAACAAAAGGTAAAAGGAGATAACCGTCACTTCATTGTTGTGAGGGAGACAGTCGTCACTTCATTTCTGATATACATTATTCAGAAATGTTCACTAATGGACGCCATTTTACTGTTGTTCAATAGTTTTTAATAGTTAAGTGATTCAGTACGAAATTAAAAAATTCACTCGACCTTTTTACAATAATGTATTGTTTTTGAATAAATTTTATTTAAAATATTTGATGGCAACGTTTTCGAGATGGATACTACATCAAAATGATTATGTTTTAATACTAGGTCTTCCCACTGATGGAAAACGCGCAAAGTACTAATTAAATCGGCTAAGCCGTTCTACAGGTATAAATTACTTGAAACAAAAAGGCAAAATGGAGGATATATAGTAAAAAATAACCGTTTCCAAATATATGTATTTTTTTATTGTGGCCTATATAACCACCCTCTATTTTTTATATAAGTTGTCCCCATAAGTCCCCATAAAAAAATTTGTTATTTTTTAACATTTATTAAAACACAAATATAACATAATAAAATGACTGAAAAATATGTCCGTCTCACACTAATGCTGAAGCACCAAGTAATTTCGTCTTTCCAAGTCAGGCAGACATTTCCTTATTAAGCGCTGCTCCCACTTGATGTGTTGGCCTAATACCTGATAAAATAATATTGCTTGTTCAGTTGGTAATTGGTTACGCCCAAACAATACAAAAAAGTATGAATGCCAAACATGTAGGTTTTAAAATTACTCTGAAACAGCTGTTTTTCAGCTGTGTTTCATTAATACATAGAGGTTAAAATGTTAGGTAGAGATGTAAGTTATGTAGTACAAATATTAAGGAAGTTTTTATAGAGGCTTATGGACTTATAGATATTGGAGTCTTATATGTATATATAAAGTAATTTTCCAATATTAATTTGGAAAAGTAAGTGGTGATTTTTTCTGAATTAAATGTCTTGTTAAATAGGGTAAACACTAAATGACTGACAAAAATAACTGCGGTAAGTAACATGGTGAAAAACAATGCCAAGCTTTAAATAGGATTACAAGGTACACGTTTATTTTGTTTGTTTACAATGCCACTGTGATCGCTAGATTTAAACCCGCTTGTCAGTCTGAATATATTTTGATAATAATATATCACTGATGTGATAGAAAAGAATTTTACAAAAATAAATATTTTTAATAGCAAATTATAAATGGAAATTTCTGTTCGCGAAATAAAACTTCACACAATCTTTGATTTTGGTAATAGGATGACAAACTCGTTACCAAGTGAAATCCGTTTAACAGTTTAAAATTGTGTTACGCGTATAAAATAGTTCTCCCTCTTTATTACCTTCCTGAGAGCTTGAGATTAACCTCACATTAAAAGGTTTAAGAGGAACCAGCTTTAGGAGAACACACTTGTAATACAAAGTCAAAATAGCAGGCACTACACTTACGGATATTTTAAGAAATATAAAATTATACTTGTGGAACTCGGGGAGTTACCGACAGAAGCGAAGCTTTTGTTAATCATACCTTTGCTGAATATATAATTAGTTTGAAGAATGTAAATTACCTTGTTTTGTTTAAATAAATAAATACGTGAACCTAGCTTAGATATTATTTACTGTAGTTATAGTTTCTTTTTCTGGTGTTTAACATCCAACTATCGTGCACACTTGGGCTAATGCAGACGATGGGATTATTTATAGCGTATGAAAATGCCAAGCCCTCGCCAGGAATCGAACCCGGGTCCTCGGGGTGAAAGCCTAGTACGCTATCAACTAGGCCTCCGAGGCGGAATTCTGGTCAAACAATGCCTTTAAAATTTCATAACCTATATTATCAATTTATTGTATATTATTAATATATACATAAAACGTACAAAATAGCAATAAACGTCATTTAAAATAGTATTATCGAAGGAACAGCTGTTATATGAAATCAGCTTTAGTGAAGATTAATTATTTTGGCTATTCCCAGCATCGCCACAGAATAATTTCATTTTCCATCTAATAGACCTTATATTTTTATATTTATATAGTAGATTAATCCATATTTTTTGATGCAAGATATAACATGATAGCTGTAATTTTGAAATTTACATAAGGATCACATTCATGCTAAACTGAATAGTTGCTAACTTTTGTAATTACCGCGTTTGGTTGCATGGCACTACGCGAGCCGAAAGTTATACTTCGAAATAACACCTTATCCAAACCCGCGCGTCATTTGAATAAATTACCATATGCTTCTAAACTTGTAATGTTTGTTCGAATTACCGTGTACTTAAAATTTAAAATAGAAATATTAACAAAATAGATCTCGACAGGAAAACTTAAATTTAATATATTTTTGTTATTTAGTTACCACAGCTGCGCTCTCTGGTTATTAGGTTCAGTACTAGAGTTCGGATAACAAGACCCTTGGAACCTTGCCTGAGACTCCACTAACGAAGTTTATTGTTGTCGGAGAAGATACTTGAAACTTATAACGAAGAAAGGGTAGGTTGCCTTTCGTATTTATGTATTAAATCCAAGCAGAACTTTTAAAACTTTACCGGAAGCTTTCCGATTTATTAATGTTTATAGGTTAACCTATATTTATATACGTAAGCATTTCAAAGGATACTCTAAACCTTATTATTATCACAATGCGAAACTTTTAAAATTTTATGAAATTATTGGACAGTGGAATTAAAATAACCTCGGCACGCAGCTGTCTCGCTAATGTGATTCAAGTGAACTTGCAAAAAGTTATTTATTATCTTCCTTTTTGTCAAATCCAATTTCACACAGATAACCAGCATTAGAAGCTCTACAAACTGAACTTTCGAGTTAAAATGAAAATACGTAATCGAACTTTGACTGAATTCAAATTTTCAAAATATTTTGAAAATTTAAAAATTGCTAGTTTATGCATATATTAGCGGCGATTTAGATAAGATTTTCAAATAAAGAAAAATGTTTAACAATATTTAAAGAAGGACACCTTAAAAATTTGAACGTATTGTGCTGGGTTATAAAGTTGTACAAGCTGTTATAAAAGTCGATTTTTCTACCACGATTCAATTAACTCTAAATGGAACAAAGGAGGGTCAATAATTGTTCACACTTTTGAAAAAGCTTCCGGAAAATGAAAGCAATATAGTAAATTAATTTGAAAAAAGTATTTTGTCAGAAAAAAAAATTATTTTGCATGATCTAAATGTCTTAAACATTTTAAACGTCAACGTCTAGTTTTCTTTCGTTTTTTTTTATGCGGCAAAACGTAAAACGAACATTTTTAGAACCTACCTTAGTCCAACTTGTAACACAAAAAGTAACAGTTTTGAAAATAACTTCTATTGCTGATAACTTCTATAAACTTTCTATATAACAATAGTCGTTTTCCCAAATATGCATTAGCACTTTTCTTTACTGTAACAGTTGGTACACCTGCAATCTTTGACTTATGTACCATATATATTGTGCTTCTGCTTCATCTGTGAAGGAAATGATAAACAGTGTGGGAAACATAGTGAAAAGTGAAATATTTTTTTTACAATTGTAAAACAGATCCAGAATTATCTGATTATTTCTGCACGTAGACAACTTTAAAACTGATAAACTTTTCTAAATATAATTTTTTTATAAAATGTAAATCATAATTTAAAATTAATTCAATGCATTTCTTTAGTAAATAACATATTTTCTATAATTAGTATTAATAAAATCTATTGAAACTATGGATTATAGAGTGGACATATTTTAACCCTCCATTGGTCCAGGGTGTTATTGAAAATACTTTGGTCTATCTACGGTTAAATCAAACCAAAGCTGCATTAATATTAGTGTTTACATCATAATTGACGTTTATTTCAAGACCCCAGATCCATGATGGCTACTGTAATAATTCTTTTTACAATAGAAATTCTCGGTTAAATTAAAGCAGCAATTAAGATTGCTTTTATTTAAAATGCGCACGATCCTTGAAAACTAAATTAAATGCAAAAACAACGTAGGAATTTTTTAGTAGGTAAAACATAATTAACTAGACGTTTCGAAATTGAATTATACATCAGTGTATACATTAATTAATAAGAATTTTTAGCGGGTAATAATGGCTAAACCAAATACAGAATATAACTCAGTAAAAATTCATATTTTTAAAAATAAACATGAGTATGTGATAAAATATATTTAGGTATTTTGATGGTTTTATAGCTTTTCAGATCAGAAATTAACTTTTCGTTGATTTGTATGTCTTGCTGAAAAATATAACTAACGCCATAAAGCGTATTACATTATATATATATATATATATATATATATATATATATATATATATATATATATATATATAGAGAGAGAGAGAGAGAGAGAGTGAGATTAAAGCTTACTTTTATTGCTTATTAGAGGCAGTTATTAGCAAACAATTTGTATTTAATTTACAAAATGAACTCCTGTATTATAATTTGTTACGTTTAAATGTAATCTCAGTACGGTCAAGTGAAGTTCATTAAATGAGGATTTATACAAATAAGCGGATTACACTTGTTAATGGGGATAGCGGTTTTGTATTTAATATTTGGAACATTTGAAGAGTTCGGCTTTATCAAAAACAACTTGTGTAGGCCTGAGCGATGCGAAACTGTTTCAATTTATTGTAAAGGGCTTCGAACTGCTTCATAAGTACCTATAGAAAACGTATTCGCTGGGGGTTAACGATTAAAATAAAGTGAAAATAGGCACGAAAGGAAAATCTGAAATGTTAAATATAAGGTCTATGTTAAACTTTCTATGTACAAGATGTGCAAATAAGTATACTGTCACAATTTTGTGTTATTCTGCAAACATTTTCCAATGTCCAAGTTCACAGCTTCACAATTTGTACTCCGTATACAATTCTTTTACTGAATTATTTTCTATATGTATTTTTTTACCTTACGATTTACAAAGGAAGTTTAATGATATTGATCCTTAGGTGTACATGTAGATAAACTATGCAGACCAAACGACGGATTTTAATGAAATTTCAGGCAAGCATAAAATTTCAATATCTTCAGATTTTTATTCAGACCTTTGTTATAAATATCTTTGCTGAATATATAATTAATTTTAAGACATGTTTACAAATATCTTGTTTTGTTTAAATAAATTAATACGTGAATGTAGCCTAGATCAGTAAACGTACTGTAGTTATAGTAAAAGATCAGCTGTTTTATATTAATTCGTAACGATCAGCTGATTTTATTGAAAAGCTGATACGTTTTACGTTAAGTTGTTAAAAACTAGCAATATTAACAATTATTATAAACGGTTACAAGGTGCAAGTGTTTTTTAAATAAAGGAAAATATTGAAACCAAAGAAACACAACGTTTTCAAATAATACGCGTGTACTGTTATCGAAAAGGAGGTAGAAAAATTTTAAAAATACAGAAGTAGGAGCATGATATTCGTTTGCTTGTTTGTTTTATATTTCCGTTACATTTTTCCGTTCGGCAAACGTTTTCTTATTAACTCCTTTTGCCAAAGTTAACATTAAAAGCTTCGCTTCAAAAATATTAGATTTTGTTCTTTTACGATTTTATCAATTTTCTGAATACATTTTCTGTTTATTCGTGTTTGTTTCCTTCTACATAATTTAAAAATAAAGTTTTAAATTTTCTGCAGCAGCACCCTTACTAATTTTAGCCCAAAACCGCCATTGACTGGAGTGCAAAATAGCAAACTGAGAAAGCGAGGAAGCGGTAGCAAAAGGGATTTCTAATTTAACATAGAGGCAGAAAGCCTTTCAGGAATCAAACCTTGGTAATAAGAAACACAACCCCTACATATATATATATATATATATATATATATATATATATATATATATATATATATATTAATCGATTTATTTATTATTCAATCCTCTTAGGAAAGCAATTGAACTTGAAATATATGACTTAATCTTCCGGTGTTTGCCCTCTTTTCCTCCCAGAATCTCTGCATCCTATCCGAATACTACTTCCTCCTTTCAGCAACATGTCCACATCTTTCCAGGTTGTTGTGATGTTTTATGTTGAAATTTAATCTTCTTAATTTTATTCCGGCATTCGGCACGATCCTCAAGATTTCCTATGTTGATCTGTTTGTAAGTCCCTCTGGACTTCTTTCATCTATTCCGTGCCGCATTCACTGTCTGTTATAATCTTCAATATTTTCTTCGCCGTTCTGGAGTCTTCCATTCTATAAATGTGTGTGTAAAACATTGCTCGGCGTTGTCTGATTTCTTCCGATACTGGGTTAATCCTCAAATAGAGTTCGCTCTGGTGTTTCTTCATTCAAATGCTATTTTTAATGACTGTCCCGTAAATCTTTCGAAGGATTTTCCGTTCCTGCTTCTCTATATCCTGAACCTTGGAATGACCTCTCATCACCATTGTTTCCGCTGCGTATATTGCTTCCGGAAGAACCACTGTTTTTATTGTCTTAATTTTGCATCTATTGAGATACATTTCTTATTGTAATGTTTCCACGTTAACCTGTAAGCTTTCTGCAACTTAGAACGTCTTTGTTCATTGGCGATTCGGTTTAGTCTCGAGGACTGTATACTTTCACCAAGATATTTAATATAGAGGTCTTGAGAGATTTTACCATATTCTGTAATCAATGGCGATTTATTCAATGACCGTCTTTCCAGATAGTGGGTTTTTTCATAAGAAATGTGTGGTCCATTTTTTTGTGCTATTTGATGTAACTTTCCTGTTATCAATGATAATCGCAATATCATCCGCGAAAGCGAGACACTTGACTCTGATACGGTTCTCTTTCTTTATGCCAATCTGGATGCCTTTCACATGGGGTTCCCATTCTCTAATGATCTTTTCTAGAACTATATTGAAAAGCATTGGGGATAGTCCGTCCCCTGTAGGACCCCAGTTTTGATACCAAAGGGCTCTGATACTTCATCCATAAATTTTACTTTGTATACATATATGTACGTATATATGTATGTATGTATGTATGTATGTATGTGTGTGTGTGTGTGTGTGTGTGTGTGTGTGTGTACATGTGTGTTTGATTTTCAACAAAATTGTACAATTTTGGAAATTCGCTTCCATCACTTCAGCAGTACAATGTCTGCAGCGATTATTGTCAATAACTGGTAAAACTATAGCAATTCATTTCGATTATTTGCACCACTCGGCATGTGTTAAATAGGTTTGCATAACAACTGTTCGAAGTTGAAATTGCATCGCTATGACAGTAAAGCATGCTAATGAACATTTGCGAATGCATAGCAGTTGCGTTATTGATACATACCACGGTCTGAGGGTGGGTTTGTTCGATTAGTTTAATACCAGACAATTCTGAAGCACTGCTTTGTCCAGACGCAGTTCACTCTGCAGTTCTGTTGGAATGAGATTCCTATTGGACAAATAACTGTCAATGAAACCGCCTACGTTATGTTTGAATAAACATTCAACTGATAATAGGCCTAAGCATTTAACACATTTTTGTATTTCCTCACATTATGTTGGCGAACCTGTATCGCTGTATATATGTAACGGACAGCGAGAAGCAATATTCTGCAAAGCAAATTTTAGCTTTGTTGCCTAAAAAAAATTATTATTATTATTACTACGCAAATTGTAAACAAATATATATTTGTAAAACTTAAACAATAATGTTATTCTTTTACATCTTTTACTCCTGATATTAGAATTTTTATCATTTATTTGTAAAAAAACAAAAAAATTTCTTTGTCTTACAAATTAAAAAAACAAATTGTTTTAACGCTTTCTTTCTCAATTTTGGTTATTTTTTAGTCAATCTAGACACAAACTCAATTGTGAGAAGTTTTTAATGTTAACTTTGACGAAAGGAGTGAAAATGTCTGTCGAACGTAAGAATGTAAAGCAAATATGGAACGAACAAGCAAACGAATTTTATCTCTCTATTTCTGTCTTTTCGATAACAGTACAAGTTTATTATATGAAAATGTTGTATTGCTTTGATTTCGGTATTTTTCTTAGTTGAAGAATACGTGCACATTGTAATCTTTTATAATCCCTACATTCGAAATTAATATAAACATTTAAAATAATTGTTGTCAATATTGCAAGTTTTTAATAACATAACCTAAAACTTATTATAGCCTATCAGCTGTTTAATGAAATCAGCTGATCGTTACGAATTATTATAAATCAACAAAAGTATTATTATTATTATTATTATTATTATTATTATTATTTCTTATTATTATTATTATTTCTATAACAAAAGTAAATAATATCTAAACTAGACTGACTATTTATTTGTTTGAACAAAACAAGATATTTGTAAACATATCTTCAATCTAATTGTATATTCAGCAAAGATATGTTTAACAAAATCTGAGCTAGTGACGGTAACTCACCGAGTTCCAGACGTTTACCTTTTTCGGTTAAAGTATTTAATTACTTTGGCACTTTTTTTATTTTCGTTTTAAACATACCTCATAATCTTACAGCTTTTTGAAGATCCGATCTCACCGTCGTGATCACATTAGAAAGCTAATACACAACATTCTAATAATCTTTAAGAGCTGTATAAATTAGAACGGAGAATGTTCAGATTTGTGCATATATTCAAAGTGAGTTAGGATCTGTTTCATATTTTCTATGAAATTTAAAACTTTAAAATGAAACTTTATGCAGATTTGGCAGTTGAATTGGAAATATGTTTTTAATTGTAAGATACAAAAGCTATAATATTGTTTTAATGTTGAATATTCGCTGGTGTTTAAATGTTAATTAACATATTTGCAGATCAAGATATTATAACTTAGCTTGTACGTATGAAAAGAGTTGACTACTGTATTTCTCCTCAGGCGTATATTGTATATATGTCCAGAAAGATCCCGACAACTTAAACGACCACTCTTAAGGAGATTGGACATGATTGTAGGATGCTTGAGAAAGTTTTCCAAAGAGGTCTTAGGATTACGAGGCTCGTGAGCGAGTGAGGGGTGAATCAGTGAATTAATTGATTCTATTAAGTGATGGACAAGAAGGACATTAATTATTTTTCAACGCGGAAGGAAAGAAAGATGTTAAGGAAGGACGACACCTGGAGAGGTATCTGATTTTTGTTATCTAGTAACTTTTTTTGCAAATGGAAAAAAAGGAAACAACTACACATTTTAACAAAAAATTATGATATTTTTATAAAATCGAAATATTTATTTATTTATTGCAGACGATACGGTTTATTAGATATTTATTCAAGCTTTCTGAAGTTTAATTTAATCAGGAACAGTTAAACAGAAAGTTTAGGATCGGATTTTGTTTAAAATCTGAGACAATTTTTTTTAATTTGCCTATTTACAGATTCAATGTCGACATCTGCAACGGAAGTAACAAAATACGAAATATTGCAAATAGCACGAACATGTAAAAAACTTCACGCATGCTATAAAAATAATATTAAGTCTACCAGTGAGCTAATGTTTTGTATTGTTTTGTTAATTGTTTTGTATTTATTCACTAATTAATAAATATTTAAATTATGAATGAGTTTATACGACATGCCCAGTCATCACGATTATTTGGTATGAACAGAGTAAATATCAAACTAGTCAAATTAATTTAGTCTAATTCGTGACTCAGTAAAGCTGTTTCTTCTCTGGAAGATGTATTGTCTGATCAACAACTATCAAAGGATGTGGTTGATAATTCAAGTGAAAAAAGGAAACAAGGAAGTTTGCCATCACCAATTTTTTAGAGGGAATTAAAGATTTCAGCTTACTTAAAAATGCTGTATTACAAGTAGCTACTAGTAAAATAAACTTCAAAGTACTAACCTATAGTGAAGTAAAACTTATCACTACTGATGCCAATGACTATCGCCTCATAACACAACTTTTAAGGGAAAAAAGAGTTCAGGAAGGTAGCCCATGTTTTAACATTTCGTACCATACTTATCAATGTAAAAAAGAAAAACTGTATAGAATCGTTGTAAGAGGATTGCATCAGTCAACATAGGAAGAAGACAATAAAGAAGATTTGAGAGAAAAGGGGCATGATGTCGTTCGAGCAACAAACATTTTTTTAAAAAAAGAATCGATGGTTTTCCAACAAAAGTTGAGCTTCCTCTGTTTTTTTGTAGAGCTAGTGCCTAAATCAAATAATAAAGATATATACGAAGTAACAAATATGCTTTATTGCAAAGTGAAAGTTGAACCACCACAGAAAAATAGAGAAGTACCGCAGTGTAAACGCTGTCAAGGTTTTGGTCACACACAAAATTATTGTCACAGACAGGCTAAGTGTGTTAAATGTGGCGATAACATTAATCAGCCAACTTAAACAATTTCCTTGTAAATGTACTAACTGTGACGGAGAACACACATCCAACTGGAAAGGATGTCCAGTCTACAAAGCTAGAATGGAGTCATTATATGGACCTAAAATGACAGCAGTACAACGAATGCAACAAAAATCATGGCTACCAGCTAGAAAAGTTGACCCTGCAAAATCATATGCAACTGCAACTAAACCCACTTCAAATGACAGACCTATAGAAAAGCAAGATGAGAGTAACATGAGTCAAGTAAGAGCGCAACCTCATGAGCCAACAATTCAAGATATTTGGAAAGTCCTGAAGCAATTAGATAAAAGACTTAATGATATCGAAATCAGGTTAGAGAAATTTAATAATAAAAACTCAATTAAAAATCAAAATGCAAATGGAAACAAGAGGAAATGACAGACATCTCTAAGTATCATTGCATGGAATGCCAACGGCTTGTCACTTTGAGCACGAGAGTTAGAATTGTATCTTCATTATATATGAATATTGATTTAGCATTGATTTCAGAAACACACTTTACTAGTAAGAATATTTAAAAATTCCTGGGTTCACCATTTATGTAACAGTTCACCCGAACGGCAAAGCACAAGGAGGATCTGCTGTAATAATAAGAAGCACTATTAAACATTTTATAAATAAACCAATTATAAAGGACTACCTCCAGGGAACTGTGGTAACAGTAGAACGAATAAGGGGTGATTTGGTCATTGCAGCGGTATACTGTCCACCTAGACATAATACAGTATAAGGGGTGATTTGGTCATTGCAGCGGTATACTGTCACCTAGACATAATATAAAGGACTACCTCCAGGGAACTGTGGTAACAGTAGAAAGAATAAGGGGTGATTTGGTCATTGCAGCGGTATACTTCCACCTAGACATAATATAAAGGACTACCTCCAGGTAGAAAGAATAAGGGGTGATTTGGTCATTGCAGCGGTACTGTCCACCTAGACATAATATAAAGGACTACCTCCAGGGAACTGTACAGTTGAACGAATAAGGGTGATTTGGTCATTGCAGTCCACCTAGACATAATATAAAGGACTACCTCAGGGAACTGTGGTAACAGTAGAACGAGAATAAGGGGTGATTTGGTCATTGCAGCGGTGTCCACCTAGACATTTATAAAGGACTATCTCCAGGGAACAACAGTTGAACGAATAAGGGGTGATTTGGTCATTGCAGCGGTATACTGTCTACCTAGACATAATATAAAGGACTACCTCCAGGGAACTGTGGTAACAGTAGAACGAATAAGGGGTGATTTGGTCATTGCAGCGGTATACTGTCTACCTAGACATAATATAAAGGACTACCTCCAGGGAACTGTGGTAACAGTAGAACGAATAAGGGGTGATTTGGTACACCTAGACATAATATAAAGGACACCTCCCAGGGAACTGTGGTAACAGTAGAACGAATAAGGGGTGATTTGGTCATTGCAGCTGTCTACCTAGACATTGTGGTAACAGTAGAACGAATAAGGGGTGATTTGGTCATTGCAGCGGTATACTGTCTACCTAGACATAATATAAAGGAAACAAATTTGAGGAGGTAATTAATACGTTGGGGCCTCGCTTTATAATGGGAGGAGACTTCAATGATAAGCATTTGGAATGGGGTTCTCGATTAATTACCATTAGGGGTAGAGAGTTATTTAAGGCAATAGAAAATCGTGAGTATGATATCCATTCAATAGGTAAACCAACTTACTGGCCTGCTGATACAGAAAAGGTACAAGATTTAATAGATTTTTTTGTAACTAAAGGCATAAGTAATAATTACATCGAAATATGTAATGTTGATGACCTGTCATCAGATCATGTTCCTTTACTGATGGTAATAAGTTTGACAGTCATACATAAAAAGAAAAAACCGAAATTTACTAATAAATATACTAGTTGGGATGATTTCAGGAATGAATTAGATGAGCGAATAGACCTAAGAGCTAATAGTAACTTGACAGTGGTTCTGAATTATGAAGCAAGCAGTTTGTAGAAGCTGTTCGCGAGGCTGCTAGAAATTCAACTGCATTCCTCAACTCTTTTCGCTACCAAGGTATCTGCTATCCTTTTAAGGTTAGAGAAATGATAACAGAAAGGAGAAAAGCACGTCGTATCTGGCACAAATCAAGACACCCTGATGACAAGTATAAATTTAATAGAATAAGTAATCAGCTTAATCGATTAATCAAAGAAATAAAAAATGAATAGTTTCGAGTGCTACTTGAGAGGTCTGTCGGCTGATGCGGATACCGACTTTTCTTTGTGGAGAGCTACACGCAGACTTAAGCAACCTACTGTTAGAATTCCTCCGATTAGAGATATATCAGGGAGGTGGTTACGACGTGACGACGAAAATATTGAACTGTTTGTCAAACACCTTTATAGAGTATTTCAACCGCATGCATATCCATCTACAGTTAACCTACCTAAAGTATATAAGAGTGACAAACGTATTAAGCCTACAACGCCCTTTGAAGTTGCCCAGGAAATAGATAAATTAAATCCAAAGAAAGTTCCAGGGATTGATGAAATCCCATCAGTTATACTTAAGGAACTGTCGAGGAAAAGTATAATATTCCTTTCAAATTTATTTAACAATTGTTTTAAACTTGAATTTGTTCCTGATTGTTTCAAGACAGCAAAAATTATCATGTTGCTAAAGCCAGGCAAGCCAGCGGAAGAAATAACGTCATATCGGCCAATATCTTTACTTCCTATGATATCCAAACTCTGGAAGAAACTGTTTTTTAAAAGGTTAAAGCCACTTGTAGAAATACCTGATCACCAGTTCGGATTCAGAAACCAGCACTCAACCATAGACCAGGTTCATAGAGTTACTACTGTAATTGAAAGGGGGTTTGAAGAAAAGAAATTTACTTGTGCAGCCTTTTTAGATATTCAACAGGCTTTTGATAAAGTATGGCACGAAGGGCTTGTTTTCAAATTTAGCAGGATGTTGCCGGGGAATTATTGCCGACTACTTCAAGCATACCTTACAAACAGGAAATTTAGATTAATGGCCGAAGAATCTGAAACAGCTCTCTACTCAATAAAAGCAGGAGTTCCACAAGGTAGTGTTGTGGGATCTATTCTTTATCTGGTGTACACAGCGGATATCCCAACTTCAAATAAAACCACAATTGCTACATTTGCTGATGATACTGTGATAATGGCTGTAAGTAAATCACAAGCTGAAGCGACAGAAAATCTTCAGTCAGCATTAAATCACATAACACAGTGGACAGAAGACTGGAAAATTAAAGTCAACGAACTAAAGTGACATTTTCATTGCGGTACATTGATCCAAGTTATGGGGTGTATCTTAATAAACGAATTCCACAGAGTAAATCTGCTAAATATCTTGGAATGCATCTTGATGAACGCCTTACGTAGAAACATCATGTATGTAAGAAAACAGAGCAAATCAAACAAAAACTGCGTAATTTGTATTGGCTGATGGGACGAAAATCTCAGTTGGCCTTGTACCACAAGAGATTATTGTACATATCAGTAATTAGGCCTATTTGGACATATGGTGCTGAACTTTGGGGGTGTACAAAACCCTCTAATCAACAAATTATCCAGCGAGTACAAAGTCTTATTATTCGTGCAATGACAAAAGCAAGATGGTACCAGAGGAATGATGACTTTCATGCAGACCTAGACTTGAAGTATGTAAAGGAGATAATACAAGACTGCGCCTATCGGTACGAGAAGAGATTAAATCAACATTCGAACGTCGAAGCCATCCAACTCTTAGATGTGGAATTGGACAACAGACGACTTAAGCGTCATAAGCCGCATGATTTAGTTCGCTAAGTCCAATACATGTTAGATCAATGATATTTATTACTCATTTAATATGTAAGATTAAAATTGTAATAAATAAATAAACGAAAAACAAATTCATGGTTCAGTGCTTTTGCTTGCAAAACTAAGGGAGATCACTTCGTTATTGACTTAACTTTTTATATTTATTGTCTAATATTTTTTTTAAATTCATGTATATAAACAAGTCTAATGATACACGTTAAATTATAATTACAGTTATTATACTATATATAACTAATTTACTTAAAATGTTAACAATTAAATGTATAATGCAAATTGAATATAAATAAGTTAATTAATAAATATTTAAATTATGAATGAGTTTAATAATGTTATACGACATGCCTAGTCATCACGATTATTTGATACGAACAGAGTAAATATCAAACTAGTCAAATTAATTTAGCCTAATGTTACTTCCGTTTGACATCCCTCAGGGTAATTACAGCAATAACAGTTGTAAACATTGTACAATATTAATATTTAATATGTTTGGTATATGATATAGATAAGTTTTTATTTTCTTTAATATCAGTTGTGTAAACTCAATCTATCGACGATCATATCAATTAATCCAAAACAGTCAAACAATGAACTATTATTTAATAGTATTATTTAACAATGAATACTATTATTTAAGTATTCATTTCTGGCTGCCAGTTACAAGACCTTTTCACTTGTGTAAACTCAATTTACCAATGATCAGATCAATTGACCCAAAACAGATAAAAATAAACGCTGATTACTCATATTTTTTAAGTATTCATATCTGACTGCCAGTTGCAAGACCTTTTAAATCTAAAATTTAACCTCAAAAACGTTTTATTTAGTTTTTTCAATTACGTTCTAATTAACTTAATTCGATACAATGCAGATTCATTTTGACAATTTTCACTGTAAATTAGAACAAGTTTTTAACTAATAGGAAAAAAGATAAATTTTATTTTTTTAACTTGAATCGCAGTTTTATTACTACTTCAATTTGGCTCAAATTTCTGTACAGATTATCGATATATTTACACTAAATTATTAACAACAATTTAATGTTAACAAATTTAATGTTTCCGTATTCGAACAATAAGACGAATAGTTTTCAATATCATAAGTTTATATTTCCTTCTCACATTTCTTCCTACTTTATATAAGTTGAAAAGAAATAAACAAAAGAAAAGTACAGAAATGTAATTTGAACCCTAATTATCAACTTTAGTGCTTCGCTCTGTAAATAAAAACTCTCAAGACAAAATTAATGGTGTTTTATCTCTCATTCGCTGTTATCTGTAAAAGTTTTCTTTTTCGTGTAGGTCTACGCAACTCCATCGGTTAAAGTTAAAATACCTCCCCACTCTAATTTAAATGGAATCAATCAATTCGTTTCTGATCTCGTTTTTACCACATGCGTACGCGCCCACACATACACACCACACACACACACACACACACACACACACACACACACACACACACACACACACACACACACACACACACACACACACACACACACACACAAACTAATTTCACAAAATTTATTTAAAATGTAAACATATTTAACCACATATTTTTGTATATTCTTTCTTGATACTTATCAAAAGTTTAAATAAATGTATTTGTTTGACTAATTGGATTGACGTTAGATTTGAGCAGCTGACAAGCAGATGTTAGAATGTGCATACAACTGTCCAAATTAAATGGTTTTCGTTCACCACAAAAGGCTTAAAACATCTCCAAGACTTCATGAGCTTTTCAGCATTCTCAATACGTTCTGCCCTTAATCACAATAAAAACATTGTGCGCTTCTCTAACTTAGTTTGGATGTCTTTATGGTCTGAATAAATGGCGCGGCGTATACCGTGCCTTGCGTTCAAACAAACCGAAAGGTAAGTTCCTGTTCCTTCTTCGTTTGCAATTTTAATGTACGATAAATGTTTTTCTGTCTGGTAAATTCTTCTCAATTCTCATTCCTACTCGATCATGATAACTCATACTTTCTTTTCTTGACCACCAGTTTCGACGTTTGGTTTTCATCTCTAGGAAACTTGTTTCAGAAGCTATTAATAAGATCAATAAAATTATCGATGATAACTCTCTCTCTCTCTCACACACACACACACACACACACACACACACACACACACACAAAATAATAAATAAATATATATATATATATATATATATATATTTCAAAATCATCAAACTTCCTTTATAATTCATACTCTTAGAGTTGATGAAGAAGGTCTTTTGTTGGCTATTATATAAGATTTTTACAAAATATACGTAATTTGCAGGATATTGTAGCTGTTTCGTGGAGATTATCTGGAGGATAGTAGAATTGTGTTATGATATTTTGTTAGTTGTTGAAGATAATTTGTAGGCTATTTTGGCGATTTGGTAGAAATAATTCATAATTTATTGTAGCTATTTTATGAAGATTTTTTGTAAGACATTGTAGTGGGTTGATTATGATAATTTGTAGAATATTTCAGCAGTTTGGTAAAAATAATTTGTTATGTATATTGCAGAGGTTTTGTTGAGATAAATATTGGTTTCTAATAGGAAACCTGCAGACCTACAACAGCAGACTAATACATACGAGACTTTATGAGATAAAATGTACAGAAAGTTGTGATTAAATTATATAGACTTAACATTCTTACAACTTATTTGTGCTTCATCAAATTGTTTATCCAAGTGTGTTGTATGTGCAAACTTTCTTGTATGATATTGTAACAATATTTTTGAACAAATTAATGCCTTTTAGCATCTAATCACTAATAACATTTTGTATTTGTAAGCGTGTGTATTTTGGAATCGTGTTTTTTTTATTTTATTTATTATTATTATTATTATTTTAAGAAGAAAAACACATTGAGGCTATTATTGCCTTCCAAAATGTAGGTGTCAGTGTAAAGTGTTAAAGTCGTAAGTGTAGTGTTGTAAGTGTAAGTGTTTGTTAGACTCTGGTACCACGAGGGGCGTCTAAATCCTCTCAATAGGTACAGCTAGTCTGCACCCCTTGCTGAGAATGGATCTGGTGAAGAAATAGTGTAGAAATTTAAAGTGGATTAAGTTAATTTGTAGACTAATATAATTGCTTTATGAAGATAATTTAATTTGTATGCTACTCTATCGATCTGACAGAAAACATGTGTAATCTATTATATACCGATTTGAGAGAGAATTTGTAGGTTATTGCAACGATTTGTTAGAAATATTTTGTAGGCCATTGGTTCGATAAAGGTAATTTATAGGCAATTGCCGGAAATTGTTGAAAAATGTTTAGGCTGTTTGAACGATTTCTTGTGGATAACATGTAGACTGTTGCAGTCATTTGTTTAAAACAATTTGCATTCTGTTTGAGTGGTTTGGGGGGAGGGATATTGTATAGACAGTAATGGCTTGTTTAAAATAATGTTTAGACTATTCGAACAGATTCGTGGGGATAATGCGTGGGTTTCTGAAACGTTTTTGAAGCGAAGCTTTTAATATCATCTTTGGCGAGAGGAGTGAATAGAAAAATGTTTGCCGAATGTAAGAATGTAACGGAAACATGGGAGGAACGAGCAAACGAATTATGTCTACTTATGTCCCTGTCTTATTCTTCTTCCTTTTCAATAACAGTACAAACATATTTTAGGAAAACGTGTTGCTTTGGTTTCGGTATTTTCCTTAGTTGAAGAATACGTGCACGTTGTAACCGTTTATAATACATTCGAAGTTAATATAAACGTTTATAATAATTGTTGTTAATATTGTTAGTTTTTAACAAAATAACCTGAAACTTATAGCCTATCAACTGTTCAATGAAATCAGCTGATCGTTACGAATTAATATAAAACAAACGATCTTTTACGATAACGACAGAACATATTTTCAAAGTAAATATATATTCAGCAAAGATATCATTAAAAAAGCTTCACTTCTGTTGGTAACTCCCCGAATTCCAAATGTGTACTTTTTAAAATAATTTTTAGGTTATTTCGAACGGTTTGATTAAATAATATATAAGTTTCTGTAATGTTTTTTTTAGTGTGTATGACAATTTTTTTGTAATGGTTTATTTAAAATAATGTTTAGGCTAATTGAACGGATGCCTGGGGATGATAATGTATAGGCATCTTAAAATGTTCTTTTTTTAATAATTTGTAGGTTATTTGAGCGTTTTAGTGTGTATGATATTTAATGTGTAGGTTTTTGTAATGGTTTATTTAAAATAATTTTTAGGTATGTTTGAATGCTTTTGTGGGGGATGTCGTTGTAGACTTTCATAGGCTATTTGGTAATGATATTTTGTAGGCTCCTGTAATGGTTTGATAAAGATAATTTGTTTGATATTGTAGCAGATTAATGGATACTATTTATCGACTATTTATAGCGGATGTGGGAGGGAATACTTTCTAACCCATCGTAACAATTTTAAGTTGAAAAATTGTAAGTTTTGTTTTAATACACTTATAATGTGTAGAATATTTAGTCAGGAATTGCACTAATTGTTGTCCAGCATTATTTAAGTTCATATTATGGTTTTAATATGGTTCATACACTATATTTTAATACCAACTTTTTAAATAATTTTTCATCTTGAATATATGATTATAGAAATAAATCAAAATATTTTAATATATTAATTATTTACCTAAAATTTAAAAAAGTACGTTTTAATATTACGTTACACGACAGCAACCTCACAATTTTCAATTTTATGATTTTATTTACCGGTTCAAATGCGAGCCTACTAAATAACACAAAAACACAACACTTATGAAAGTGAAATTAAGTGCAAGTTTATAATCGTAATTTGTATTCAAACTGGTGAAACGTTAAACTAACAAACGTTAGTCAAAAGCTCATATACGTTATTGACATAAAACAAATTAGAAGACGAAGTAAAGCACAGTTTGCAGTTAAAACTTTTTTCAATTAAATCAGAAATTTATTGCAAGACCTTGGAAGCCATCGTCTTTTTATATAATTGCTTTTCTTCCACATGCTTGTAACCCAAACACGGCGAATTCCTGTCCCTTCAATATAGTAATGAAATTCCATTACGCGATCAAATACCTACTCATATATTTTATTTCATCCCTCTTCATCCCAAGCACACTAAACATGTATGTGTTCGGAAAAATCAAAAACATTAATTCACAGTCAAGAAAGCTAACATAAATAACTGCTAATGTGCTTTATTCATTGACATTACTAAAGCTTTCGAAATTTTAGCTCTCTAGCGAATACTCATGGAAAATAAGCTATTAATGTGGCTGTAATTGTAAGACCCCCATCATTGTTCCGACTAACCTCTCAATCCTAACCTCTGGAACTCATTATATATATATATATGTGTGTGTGTGTGTGTGTGTGTGTGTGTTATATTTTACACAAGTCTTCTGTTTGATATTTCGGTCAGATTTGAATTAAACTTGGCACAAAAATTGATTTTGGTAAAACCTTAAACAAAATTTATTACCCCACCAAAATCTGTTCAAATTTTTTTTTCAATTGTAATTACACTTGATTTAAATCATAAAGTAAACAAAATATTGTTTTTGTGTTTGTAAAAAATTGCTACAAACTATAACCTATCACATTGCACGTTAAATATAATACGCTCTCATCTGCAAGCCTATTAATGAGAGCGAAATGAAGTAAAGGAAGGGTAAAATGTAGGCCATGACACTTTAGGGATAAGCGGGCAAAAGTTTGGCAGTAGCCTTGGGCCTTTGTGAAGCGAAACATTTTATTTCAAAGCGATAGCATCAAGGAAACATTTATAGCCTGCTTATAAATCGCCCTGCGGTCTGCCTACATTGTCTCCGTCGATTCATGTTTTTACTTTTATTTTCACTTACATTCGACTATTACAACACACTTATTTAAATAAACAGATTAATTTAAACTAGTAGGCCAGTGAGATCTATCGCTGTTAATGGGGAAAAGGAATAATACATATTGTACAGCACGAAGTTTTTAGTTATTTCCAAGTAATGTCTCTCATTATATTTAAGTTAGTTAATGCAATAGGCCTTAATTTGTTCTACTTTGGTATTTAAACCTAACCTATAAAATTAATTATTGAATTCTAACTAGCCTATGTACCTTGTTGAAATATTTACATATGAAAACAACTATACCTGATTTTATATTACATACTTAAATTCAGCATGGAATTACATACTTCAGTATATTACATACATAAATTAGAATTTGGACCTTTACGTTACTGTACATTGCAGATACGAAATGAACACTCAGTGCAGACAAATGTTTGTGTTTTACTGTTTATTAAAAACAAAACCCTTTATTTAATAATATTTACGTATTATAAATGGCCTGCATTGTCTACATTATGCTTTCAAAACTGATTCGCTCAATAATTATTATGTCTTGGATACAGAAATAATTTCAGTATTACTTTCAACAACGTTTTTGTTTTAGTAATCAGCTCTTTTGGTACACACACAATTATTTGTCACCTGTGCCTGCATTGTGCTGTACTCTCACGAGAACACTGTATACTGCTCCTGAAATTTTGTTTGCAGATGTTTTATCGGTTTTAAGTCGGTTTTATTGTGTTTTAAAACCTTAAAATGGAAATTTATGAGGCGTGAGAGTTCCCTGGTGTTCTGAATATCCTGTGTGTACCTCATATACGTAGTTTCAATAACACAGGTCCTTATTGGACAAATATGATGAACATTGACCATAGCATTGGTCATAAGCCAATATGATTACCATTGGCTTGGTCATCATGGTAAGACCTACGTCCGTGTTCTTAAAATGAGCTGTAATCCCTTTTTTTACTGTAATTTACTGTAAAATGAGCTGTAATCTAGTTTACTTTTTTAAATATTTGTTAAATTTTTTACTTTTGTGTTTTAACACTCTATTGTTCGCTACATGGTTGAGGAGCGGCACCAAAACCGAATTTAGCAATAACTTGGACAACGTACTCAGTAAATTCGTACACTGTTTTCAAAATTCACGTTATACTTTTTCGAAAATCTAATTTACCTAACCTAATCATCGTCATAATCTGCAATAAATTAGCTTTTACAATTTTCAAAGTCTTTTGAAAATACGCGAATAAATAAATTCGACTGTCAGGCTACATTTCGAAACGTTAAATACATTTTAAAGTTTATAACGCTTATTAAAGGCGATTTTTACGTAGATTACGATAGTGAAATTTATGATAGTGAAAATTGTGATAGCGAAATTTCAAACAAATATTAAAAATATTAAACTGAGGTATTAATACTTGTTTGGTAATTTGTAAGCACAATGTCAGCGAGACATTACTAAAATGCTTCAGCAACAAATCCAGACCACCAGATGCGGTTCATTCGAATGATGTTAAGTTGTACAAAGCATGAAATACTAGGTTTTATAATTTTTAGTTTTAAGAAGTTTGTGTTAAAGGAAACCTAGACAAATAAGTTACAACAAATTCTTGGTAATTAAACTTTTCACACGAATTCTCTTACTCAATTATATAATATAATTTAAATAGATTAAAATTAAATACTTGTTCCCACGTAAAACGTATTTTACCCTTTTCCAAATCCTACTGACGTAGATAACAGACGGGCGAAATAAATCTATAAAATGGTTTTATCAGTTTTAATTATTTATGTTTTTGCATGACTAATTTAAGAAATATAAATGTTATTTTTATATTCTTCTTCTTTTCTGTTAGGATTATTATCACTATGTTCAGTATAATGATCTACTTTCGTCAATTCAGTCAATGTTCAGTTCGTCAATTCTACTTTCGTTGACGCGTTTCGGAGAACCTCCATTTTCAAAAACTATAATTATACTCAGATATGGGTATAGATATTGTTTTTAAAGATGGAGGTTCTCCGAAACGCGTCAACGAAAGTAGAATTGACGAAGCTAGGGAAGACAGATCATTATACTGAACACAAAAATATAAATGTTATAATCAAGGTACGCTGACGTGATGTAAATTAATTTTCAAAAAAGAAACAACTCTACAGTATTTTTATTTCCCTTTTTTGAAAATTTGATTTCGCCCTTCATAATTAGCATTAAAATAGAATAAATTAGAATTTGGACCTTTACGTTACGTATATTGCAGATACGAAATGAACACTCACTGCAGACAGATGTTTGTACTTTTAATATAATTTACAAAAAAAATCATACGCCAATTAATGCAGATTTTATTCCTCATTAAGGTAGAGGAATTAGATTTTCATCAGTGTAAGGTTTATACTTTTAAGCTTTAGAATGCGCGATATTAGAACTGTTTAATATCGCATACAACCCGTTTCAAACCGATTCCGTCCGCAGAAAGAACTCTTAATGTACCAAATCAGTAACTCAAAGATCGAAATGCAAATGGACCGAATGAAATAAAACCGGTGTGTGTGTATTTATCAGTGGAAGAAATTGATTTTAATAATTATAACCTAAATTAAGTAATATCGGTGAACTATTTATTATAATTATTAGAATTTACAAAATCATTTTTAGAGTTTTTTGTTTGAAGAACGTAATTCGTAATAAATATTACATGCATTACAAATGTGAAAACCTTTCTGTACTGAACACTTCAGGCGCAAAGCGGGGTGGCAAGATATGGAAATAGCCTTGGGCGTTCTGTTTCACAAATTAACATTTCTAAACCTTACCCATAAATCAGAAAGTTTCCGGCAGTACAAAATTCAAATTAAGTAAAGTGAGAACTTGCAGACAAATTAGTTTCTTGTTACAAATTGCCTTCAGTGAGTTAAGTTAGTTGTTGAATAAATAGACGAATTAACACTGATTCATGAATCTATTGATGAATCTATTTCCTTTACATTTGAATATACAGTTAGTTGATACACAATATTGATATTATTCTCTGAAAAGTACAAAGGCAGTGAATTTATAAACAAAATATATTTTACGGCTACTCCAATCAAAAAAAAAAATATTCAAAAGCTGTTCAAATGATACAAAGCAAAAGGTTTATGTTGCTAAAAGCGATTACGTCACTGAAATCGATTTTCATAAATTATTTTACCAACAAAATACGTTCAAAAATGTCAAAATGGTGGGCATTTCAAAAGTCATAAAGTATTTGTGTAAATTTGATATACGTAATTGTAGTTAAAATCCACATAAATTAGCTCTTGTAAATTTTATTTGAATACTAAAATGAATTTGACTGTGATCAGAGTTAATTCCAGTATTTCAAATGTAATTTTGAAAATAAAAATGTTAATTTTTGTAGATATTAAAGTGGTTTACAATATTCGATTCTAGGGTTGCTAAAAATTATGAATATTATTATAATAGTGACCTTTCACAATAGTGTTCCGTTGCAAAGTTAATATTATGTGCTACACATTATATACAGAACTCAGAATGGAATTCGTCAATGAAGAAATAAAAAAACACATAGCATTGGCATGGTCAATGTTGTCATCCTGAGATACCCCGCTTCCTGGACATTACAACTGTAAAGAATAAAACCAAATTACTTGATAAGCAATAGATATTTATTAAGACAATTTATGTCTCTAGTAATAGATGGAAAATTGTAGACGAGTGGGCATTTGAAGAGGTAATGGTAAAGATATGAGTATTTATGAAAAAAACACGTAAAATCAGATTTTGAAAAAAGTCACTTTTTGGGAAATTTGTTTCTATTGTGTGAGGGAGACAGTTCCATTCATAAACATAGAAAGAAACGTAAACAAGTTGATATAGTATTGTAGGAGAAACAGTTGTGGTGAGAAATCAGTTGTTTATTACCATCAACATCCCCTCAGCGTTGTTATTATTACCATCAACATCCCCTCAGCGTTGTTATTATTACCATCAACATCCCCTCAGAGTTGTTATTATTACCATCAACATCCCCTCAGCGTTGTTATTATTACCATCAACATCCCCTCAGCGTTGTTATTATTACGATCAACATCCCCTCAGCGTTGTTATTATTACCATAAACATCTCTTCAGAGTTGTTATTATTACCATCATCATCCCCTCAGCGATGTTATTATTACCATCAACATCCCCTCAGCGTTGTTATTATTACCATCAACATCCCCTCAGCGTTGTTATTATTACCATCAACATCCCCTCAGCGTTGTTATTATTACCATCAACATCCCCTCAGCGTTGTTATTATTACCATCAACATCCCCTCAGCGTTGTTATTATTACGATCAACATCCCCTCAGCGTTGTTATTATTACCATAAACATCTCTTCAGAGTTGTTATTATTACCATCATCATCCCCTCAGCGATGTTATTATTACCATCATCATCCCCTCAGCGTTGTTATTATTACCATAAACATCTCTTCAGAGTTGTTATTATTACCATCAACATCCCCTCAGCGTTGTTATTATTACCATAAACATCTCTTCAGAGTTGTTATTATTACCATCATCATCCCCTTAGCGATGTTATTATTACCATCATCATCTCCTCAGCGTTGTTATTATTACCATAAACATCTCTTCAGAGTTGTTATTATTACCATCAACATCCCCTCAGCGTTGTTATTATTACCATCAACATCCCTTCAGAGTTGTTATTATTACCATCATCATCCCCTCAGCGTTGTTATTATTACCATAAACATCCCTTCAGAGTTGTTATTATTACCATCATCATCCCCTCAGCGTTGTTATTATTACCATCAACATCCCTTCAGAGTTGTTATTATTACCATCATCATCCCCTCAGCGTTGTTATTATTACCATCAACATCAGGACAGCGTAACAATTTTTGCGTTGTACAGTCGGCATTATGTTTCTATATTTATAGATAACGTAGCATGCTGCATAAATGAATATCATATCCAATAAAATCCGTTTTACATCCAGTAAAATATTTTACAAATAATCGCGGAATCCAGCTGTCTCCTTAACATTCTAAAAGTAATTCCTTTATCTTGCCCTCTTTTTGAAAATCAGATCTCACATTGTAAACACCATTAAATATTACATATTCGTGCATAAGTATTTTGAACTTAAAAATTGCATTGGAAATAAGAAAAAGAACCTTGACCGCCGTCAAATTAAATTCCTTAATTTTAGTGGATTTTGAAAACTTGAAGTGCTAATTAATCGGTTTTTAACGCTTATTACGAGGGAGAAATCTATTTTTTTAATATTCAGAACAAAAAAGTTATAAATTTTTAAAGATTTAAAATTTTTGTCATTTAGAAACTGTAGAACCAATTTTTCTGATTAACACACTTTTCCAAGCTATTTTCAAAATCGATTTTAGTAACAAATTGTAATCAAATCGGACTAAAATTTAGAACGTTTATCTAATAATATCGTGCGTGTGTGTGTGTGTGTGTATGTATGTATGTATGTATGTATGTATGTATGTTTTTTTTTTGGTGTTTAACGTCCGACTATTGTGCACACTTGGGCTAATGCAGACGATGGGATGATTATGAAAATCCCAAGCCCTGGCCGGGAATCGAACCCGGGTCCTCGGGGTGAAAGCCCAGTACGCTATCAAGTAGGCCACCGAGGCGGCGTATGTATGTATGTATGTGTATGTATATATATATATATATATATATATATATATATATATATGTGTGTGTGTGTGTGTGTGTGTGTGTGTGTGTGTGTGAGTTCATTTCAAGGCCCCGAGTCTGGTTCTTTCCACGATAATCATTCCAATCAAATTTTCCAAATGGAAAGTAGCTAATAATGCATATAAAATAATGATCATACATACATACTAAATGTTAAATAATAATCTGCAATACAAATTCGTTGGTTTGGTTTCCTGTAATTTAATTCAATACACGTTCTCCGGGACGATTAAGCGATAAAATTGGCCACAGGTATAAGTCTCCCGCCAATGCCGGCTTAATGCCAAGAAGTCTGATTGGGTTTCTGTTAGCCTGTTTGTCCGCCCCCCTCACCCACGTGTTTGGTCATGTGTTACATTGTTACCTTTCTAACTGATTGCAAATAGTATTTTAAGTGTTCCAACACGTTTGTTTAGTTCAGTAAATATTGTTCGAACTTTCTCACTTGTT
Source organism: Callitettix versicolor (assembly GCA_022606455.1). Lineage (NCBI taxonomy): Eukaryota > Metazoa > Arthropoda > Insecta > Hemiptera > Cercopidae > Callitettix > Callitettix versicolor. The sequence goes on along the minus strand of CM040191.1, from coordinate 42,958,972 downwards.
GCTATTCCTCCGAAAATATCGTTGTAAAACTATTATAGTGACGACAACAACCAGTAAATTGATCTATCTTTCTTATTTCGTCAGAATAAATAATTTTATTTTTTTTAATGGATTTAAATCAAAAAAACACATTTTGTCCACAATTGGGGTTTATTTTTTCATTTTTTGTTTACTCCCAAACCGCAAATCGCTTTTATTTCAATATTTCATATTGTGCCTAGATTCATAACTGTGCCCCTTGTTAAATGTATTATTTTTTTAATGATTAAATATATAATTATTGTGATTAAAATTTTAAGAAACTCAGAAGAATTAATATTGATAAGTAGGGATAAATAGGGTAAATTAAACCATTTGCTGTGTGGATAACGGTAATAATGTTTATTAAAACATTGTTAATGTGGAGTAAATAAAGTAGAACTATTGCATCATTGGATAGCGTGACCAATGATATCAGAGAAGATGTTATTTTTAAAAACTCGCCCATACAATGTGGCAGATTAAATAAGTGGTCATAGTGATCATCGCTATTGTACGTGTCAAAACCAATATTTTGGTATTTACACATAAGTGTAAACACACTTGGGTTTCTATTTGTTTGTCCGCTCTCCACTTCACCCACTTATTTGATTATCTATTAATTCTGTTACCTTTATAACTGATTGCAAATAGTATTTTAACTGTTCCAATACTTTTGGCTTAATGCCAGAAGTAGTTGGGTCCTGTTAGCCTGTTAGTTCGCTCCTCACCTCACCCACGTGTTTGCTCATATATTACATTCTGATAACATTCTAACTGATTGCAAACAGTATTTTAAGTGTTCCAATACTTTTGGCTTAATGCCAGAAGTAGTTGGGTCCTGTTAGCCTGTTAGTTCGCTCCTCACCTCACCCACGTGTTTGGTCATATATTACATTCTGATAACATTCTAACTGATTGCAAATAGTATTTTAAGTGTTCCAATATTTTTGGCTTAATGCCAGAAGTAGTTGGGTCCTGTTAGCCTGTTAGTTCGCTCCTCACCTCACCCACGTGTTTGGTCATATATTACATTCTGATAACATTCTAACTGATTGCAAATAGTATTTTAAGTGTTCCAATATTTTTGGCTTAATGCCAGAAGTAGTTGGGTCCTGTTAGCCTGTTAGTTCGCTCCTCACCTCACCCACGTGTTTGCTCATATATTACATTCTGATAACATTCTAACTGATTGCAAATAGTATTTTAAGTGTTCCAATACTTTTGGCTTAATGCCAGAAGTAGTTGGGTCCTGTTAGCCTGTTAGTTCGCTCCTCACCTCACCCACGTGTTTGGTCATATATTACATTCTGATAACATTCTAACTGATTGCAAATAGTATTTTAGTTATTTGTACATCCAACACGAGTTATTTAGTTGTTAGAACATTTTGTACAACAATAATTGAACATTTCCTTGAGTAACTTAATAAAGTGCCGTAATATATTTTTTTTAAACCGACAATTGTATAAAATCAGATGAACACTACAGAGATGAAGAGGTTAGAGTGAAATAATAGTTGTATTTCAGACAAAACTTGTTTCTTCATGGAACTATACAATTAATACACAAATATAATTTGTACACAAAACCATATTAGGTTTTTTCAGTCTAAAACTTTGTTATTAACAAATGCGTTAGTTCAAGTCCAAATGGAACATTAAAAAGTCGTTGTAAAATATGACCGTCACAATGTAACGTCCAACATACTTCGAAATTTTAAAAAGTTGTGAAACGTTTATAAAAATAAAATACTATGTAACAGAAATTAGGTATGTGTACAAGTCCTATTTTTGAAGCGTTAGCTTCTTATACCGCGTTGAGCACTATGTATTTGTCACCATGGAGTGATTCGATTTCATCGAGTAGGCTTACGAAGCGTAAGTAACGCGAGTAGGGAAAGTATTACACAGACCCCTCCAGTTCTCAGCTCTTCTTTCTTTCGTCTGCCGGTTCGGACTGAGTTGGTCGCGTATGTATGTTTTGTGCGTGTATGTACATACAACGTGCATGCTTCTCTCTCTCTCTCTCTCTCTCTCTCTCTCTCTCTCTCTCTCTCTCTCTCTCTCTCTCTCTCTCACACACACTCTCTAGCCGCCTCGGTGGCCTAGTTGATAGCGTACTGGGCTTTCACCCCGAGGACCCGGGTTCAATTCCCGGCCAGGGCTTGGAATTTTCATACGCTATAAATCATCCCATTGTCGACATTAGCCCAAGTGTGCACAATAGTCGGACGTTAAAAAAAAAAAACAAACAAAATGTATATATATATATATATATATATATATATATATATATATATATATCTTTCTTTCTCTCCACTTTTCTTCTTCTCATGTTCTCGTTGCGAGCGCATGTAATCATGTGTACATTATGTATATTGCCAGCAGCAACAGTTCAATTGTATACGGTTCATATTCAGTAGTAACACGTGCGTTTAATTTTATTTTTCTTGTATTCCCGAGACGTTAAATATCTTATACTTATATTTTCTATATTCTTGAGACTATATATACATACACATATATATATATATATATATATATATATATATATATATATATATATATATATATATATGTATGTATGTATTAAGAAGCAAACGGTTCTGTTTAATTACTTTTTTATATACTTTTTAAACTATTACAATGTTTCATTCACATAAATATGTTATGCATGTTTAATAACTTAAACACTTATTTTCAAATCACTACGGCATTATTTTATAAATACCTCAAGATCGTTTTCACCAACATACACAGAAACACGTAAATTTTTAATAACAAAATGTTTTCCAATAAATATGCTCCATCGATCATATATCGAAAGGCTGATATCCATTCTTTTAAATTAAATTTACCGAAAGTATTAATATTATATAACCAAAGATATGCATATTTGTGTTATATTTACAATAAATAATGTTTTCTCTTTTGTACAGAACAGTTTTTGTAAAATTTACAATATTTATTAATTCATATTTTTTACATATCGTTTTTGTAAAATTTACAACATTTAACGATACTTAATATCATATTTGTTAAATTTTCAATAATTAATGTTTCGCCTTTCGCACAAAATGTTTTTGTAAAATTTGCAATAATTATGTTTTTTTTCCTTTGCTCTTTCAATTTTTCTAAAATTTACAATAATTGTTTCCTTTTGCACAGCATATTTCTATAAAATTTTCAATCATTATTCTTCTCTCTTTTGAAAAGAACATTTTTGAAAAATTTAAAATAATTAATGTTTCTTATTTTGTCAGATATTTTTGTAGAATTTACAACAGTTCATGTTTCAACTTTTGCATTTTCATTTCTTGTAAAATTTACAATAATTAATGTTTCTTTTTTGCATGCATCATTTTCTGTAAAATTTACCATAAATGTTTCCTCTTTTACACAGCACATTTTTTGGAAAATTTACAATAATTAATGTTTCCTCTCTTGTACAGATAATATTTCTTGGTCTTGTATATCATGGAGCTTGCTACTCTGCAATGTATTTCTTGATAATGTATTTGTAATATTAAAAGATATTATTTTAAGAACAACTTTTGTTATTAGGCTACTTCTATTTACTTACACAAAAGAAACTTATGTTCAAGCTTGAAATATTTACGACGAATATGACTTTCAAATAGATGAACAGACTGGCGAGTGATACACTGTTATCCTTTAAAGCTATTTTATTTTAAATTCATTTGATTTTAAAAAAGTAAAACACATATTAACTATAAAAACATATAAACATATTAAATTGTTGGTTTCATTCATAAATAGAAGTTCACGATTTTTTTTAATTTTAGTTGTATATTCCTTAATATATTTTTTTATTTCTTAGGTGTTTTATTTTTAGTTAATTATTTATTTTTTTAAATATACATTGTTATTAAGAGTTTAATTCTAGTATCTTAGTGTAATAAATTATCTTGGATTTTTTTTAATTTATGAAAATATTACCCTACTTTAAGATTGTCTAAAATAAAATTAATTAATTTGTAATCCCTTTACATTTATTAAGTATTATATTTACCATGATATACTGTCACAGGTGGCAGGTTTATGTCCGAGGATAAACTAATCAGTTGATAAAGTTATATGGTTAAATATATTACTTTACAAAAGCTATAAAAACTCCCAAAACTTTGACAGGTAAGATGTACGAGCATGATTGAGAGTGAAGAAGTACAACTTTTTTATAAAGTTTTTACAGCACCTGCGCGCTCCCCCTGATATAATATGGCACACTGTTCGCAACTCACCATATTCTTACCGACCATTAACCAAATTCAGACCTTATCGATCTATGTCCATACAGTCTGTGTATTTGTTATCGATATATTCACAAAGTGTAATGTGAACAAACCTTGACAAAATATACTGTACTCATGCATAAACAGTTTATATACAAATTAGGCACTAACATGTATTTATTACAGTGATTGTATGACTGATAAACTCGAAAAATATTTTCATTCATTTCAAAATTTCGCCATTATTTTAAAATTCGTCAGTTACACGTTCTTTTAAAATCCAACTGCACGATTTATCCAACCATTTTGATAAATATTTAAATTACATGATATGTTTAACTGTACAACTTGTCACCTACCCAGATCAGCAACATCAAAATTCGAAATGAAGACTTCACCAAAAAAAAAAAAAGAAAACTATAAAGTACAACTTTGGAAAACTATAAAGTACTTTATTATTAGAAAACCATATATTAGTCATTATTTTAAGAATGTCATAAAATATTTTAAGAAAATTAAAACTTTATGTGGTCAGATAATGTACTGGTCGGGCACTCGGTGGTCGACGTGACTAAAGTACCGGTCAGTCTGTTGCATCCCTGAACTGCGAAGTTCTTAGTTCTAGCCGCAGTTACTCCCTTACCGTTAATGCTGATACCATTAGTCAAACTGGCACAAAGTATAGACGTTAAAAAAGAGGTGTATTGGTGTTTTCTATATATAATACATATATACATTACATAATACATATATAATAATATAATACATTATTAGAGAAACAGTAAAATTATTGAAACAATCAAACATACGAAATTCCAGTACTTTATATATTTGTCGACAAAACGTTTATCATATAATAAAACCATCTTTATTTAAACATTATTTTCTGAAAAACAATCAAAAACATATTTTACAAGAACACGTTCAATAAATATTTGTAAGACACTAAACATTAATATTTCCTTAAACCTTTCTATTTTCTGACAATAGAAGTAGCTCGGTATTTTCAAGAGGAAGTTCTTGTTTTATTTGCTATTATTCGAAGAGATAACCTGCATTGAAATGTTACTTCACATAAGCGTGTTTGTTTCACCCACGTCTTTAGCTTTTGCAAGCATTGTTGCATTTGTGTGCATCGAATTAATCTTGTCCGAATTAGGTAAGTCTATTGAACTATTTTTTAAAAAACTTTAATAAACACTTACTTACAATGCGGTGGATATTCAAAAGTCTCAAACGGTAATAGGAAATGTCGCAAGCGATACGCGATAATTATCGTACGATACAATTATAACTTTTACAAACAAAAAATTAAAATGAGTTTTATTTTATTGTAAGATATTCTATGTGTAGAATATCTTTTTTGCTTGGGTAGCCTATCTTACATATATTTTTGAAAATTTAATTTCACTGTACTAATCAGCGTTAAAGTCTGCATAAATCAGCATCGATTTTAATTAAAAAGTACGAAAACACCAATAAAACTTTCTTTTTTTTAACGTCTATACTTTGTGCCAGTTTGACTAATGGTATCAGCATTAACGGTAAGGGAAAAGCAAAGGGAATAACTGCGGCTAGAACTAAGAACTTCGCAGTTCAGGGACGCAGCAGAACCGGTGCTTTAGTCACGTCGACCACCGAGTGCCCGACCAGTACATTATCTGACCACATAAAGTTTTATATTTCTTAAAATATTTTATGACATTCTTAAAATAATGACTAATATATGGTTTTCAATTTAATATTTCCATTCATGATCTTTACTATATGTTTTGGCCTCTACATTAACCGTTTTAAGTCTGTCTTTATTTCAATTACATTCTAAGTGTTTTATCTGAAACAACTCAAAGCTGTCTAATCTTAAACTATTAAATATTCAAATATATTCAAATACAAGTAATTACAATAATAGCTTTAGTCGTTTGCATCATTTCGTAGTCAACATTATTATTTTAATATTAAAGATTAAAATTAAATTAATTTGCTCCATCCTCTTGCGTTATCATAGCGTAACAATTTGTCTAGAATATATTCTAGAGAGCCTTGCCCCATCGGCCCTTAAAAGCCAACCTCTCACCCCTACATAAACAGTTTTCGTCTACAATATTTGTTTATTATAAGTAATGAGTTATTTTTAAAATTTGTTAGCGTAAACCAAAGTATTTAATATAATGAAATAATGATAGGTTTGGTAAATAATTAATTAGATTAATTTTAGTTTTAGTTGCAAAATAATCTATTTTTATTAAGTTACTGGAGTAAATTCAATAACAAGTTCATAATTTATTAACAGTTACAATTACAAGCACATCAACAACCGATTAAACTGTGGAAAAAGTGAAAGAAATGGTTATGAACACAATGGCTGAATCACAATTAGAGAGGTCGCTGATGATGTTGACATATCAATTGGATCATTTCATGCCATTGTTTCCAATATTTTGTGTATGAAACGCGTAGCAGCTAAATTCATTCCAAAATTGTTAAATTTTGAACAAAAACAGCTACGAATAGAAGTTGCTCAGGAGTCACTAAATGAAGTCAACGACGATGCAGAATTACTGAAACTTATTATAACAGGTGACGAAACATGGGTTTACTGATATGACGACGAAACTAAAGCTCAATCATCCCAGTGTAGGCATTCTGGCTCGCCAAGACCGAAAAAGGCTCGACAAGTGCGGTCGAACGTGAAGGTTATGCTCACTGTGTTCTTCGATATTAATGGCATAGTGCATCATGAATTCATGCCACCAGGTGAAACGGACAATAAGGAGTACTACCTACAAGTTCAACGCCGTTTGCGTGAAGCAGTCCGAAAAAAACGCCCGGATCTGTGGAAAAACAATTCATGGCTTTTGCACCACGATAATGCACCAGCTCACACTTCATTGCTTGTTCGTGAATTTTTGGCCAAAAACAGTACTGTAACGATGCCTTAACCTCCATATTCGCCAGACATGGCTCCGTGTGTCTTTTTCCTATTTCCAAAAATAAAGTGATCCTTAAATTGCCGTCGTTTTAGAGCCGTAGATGACATTAAAAGCGCATCTCTGAAAGAACTAAAGGCTATCTCAAAGATCGAGTTTGAGAAGTGTTTCGAGGATTGGAAGAAGCGTTGGCACAAATGCGTAATCTCCAATAGGGGCTATTTTGAAGGCAACAACATCAATGTAGAAGAATATATAAATATTTTGTTCAAAAAATTAAAATTCTCGTTACTTTCTAAACACACCTCGTAAGTATGTATGAACTTAGAACTTGTCTCTCGATTCCTTAGAAATGTGTTGAACAAATGATGTCCAATAATCTGCAACTAGCAGCTAATTAACATAAGTAATTGCAAAAAATGTATAAACAAATATGTTTATAGCCACAAAGTTCACTTATTTTAGATTTTGATTGTTGTACAGTATCACTGATTAAATATATTCACTGACGTCGAAAAATAGTGATTTCGTTACAATTCCGGATACAATCAGGCGGTTTCACGTACAGTTTCAGCAGTTTGACAAGTTATAATCTCACTAGTATAGTACAAACAAGTTCGAGAAGATATCCTGTTAAAGCCAGAGATGCCTTAGCACGGCCCGCTACCGAGAGCGTGCAACTATCGCAATAAAGAGAGAGGAGTATTGTTTACGGCACACACGTCTGAGAAACAAGATTTTGATATTTGATCTTCTAACTAACGCCTCACTGTAGGAGAGCAAATTAGGAGATGTGAAATCCGAAAGTTTCTGGAGTGAAAACACGATGATTTAGCGCGCGTGGCTGATCAGAAACACTACACTGTCTTGCATGTGGTTGCAGAACGAGTGAGAATGAAAAGCCGCTTGGGGACGCTCTAAAGTTTGACCTTGATTGTTGCTTGTTACTACCCCCAGGCTTGGCTTTTGGTAAGATTGCGTTTTCTCTGGCTTCATAAAAGTAGCAGAACAATTCAACCTTGCATTCCAATTGGTTTTTGTGATTTGCACTAGGAGCTGATGGTACTTAAAAAGAAACTTTTTCTCTTATAACTTAGCAGTCCGGAATGTAACGACGTACGAGTCGCGTGTGTAGCTTGGCCAAGCCGAATTTCATAATGAATATTTTAAATGTGTAATTGTGCTTAGTGTTTGTGATGTATATTTTAATGTTTTGTTTGACTTTGTGACGACCTCGACAGAGGGATTTAACATTTTATATGGCCTGAAGATGAAACTATAGAGTTTCGAAACCGCCGTAGCCTTTATGAGATGAGTTGATAGACCACTGACAGGAAGAATAGGTATATAATCCTAATCATTTGAATATGTGGTCTGGTGGCTATGTTACAATAATGAAAATAATGCTCTTATAACTGGTTAAAAGTCTCGTGTTGCTTCCCCTGTGGACTGGTGTTTAAGAAACGGTCCGATTGGTAGATGGTAGGTATAGCGTTAGATTAAATTAGATTATATACTAGAGGAAGGGAAAGTACAACTCCAAGCACTGCGATCGACTGACCTATTGTGCAACTAAACCTCTTAAAATTCCAACTTCAGCAGATTGGTGCCCTTAATAAGTTCCAGCAACCTACTAACTAGCTCACTCTGCTGAAGATCCCTAGGGCCTTGGAAACCAAAAACCTCTAGCCTCCTACTAGCAAGAGCCTCACAATCATGAATTATGTGACCTGCAGTTTCCTCTTCCTTCCTGCACAACCTACACACGGTTTCTCCATGGTACATACCTGTCCTGTTCATGTGAACCCTCAGATCACAGTACACTGTTATGTGCTCCATGATCCTCCTGAGTTGTGCTCTGTCCAGGACATCTGCTGCCCCTCTAAGTAGGTATAGCGTTAGCAAACTGTCATTGTTCAAATTTTTTTAAGAGCTATTGTGGAGTGACATTAAGTAACAATATTATTTCTATTTCATTCTAACAAGTAATAATGCTGGCTACGCTTAATAATATAATTTCCGAACATGATGAAGTAAAATTAATTACAAAAATCATTTTAGTTCTTTGTATTCCTTGTAGTCAACTATAAACTCGTTTTAATATTAACCATTAAAATGCAATTAAATTACCTTCACATCTTGCCATTATCATAGCGTACCATTATAAACATTTTACGATGCCTGGTCTGGGCTGTTTCGATAACTCATTTTCTAATTAAATTTCGTTAAAAATAGTCATATTAAAACCTCAAGACACTTCAAACCGTAAATATTATTGATTGCACCATTTACGAAGAATGTAAATTTTCATATTGGGAATTTCGATTGAGTGCAAAAGAAATGCGCCTTTAACACGTGACCAAACACGTAGGCAGCGACAAATAAAAGAAAAGCAATCAGCTTCTTGGCAATAAGCCTACACTGGCGTGGCGTGAATCCCCTCTGCGTGGGTTTATTGCTTAGTAGCTGTTAAACTGGAAAGTCCGCATTTCGCCGCCCGAAAACAATTTCAAAAACATTTGTTAATGTTGTGAATCGATCGTTTATACATGTCCATTGCATTTTGTTTTATCACTGTGAGTTTTTTGTGAATATATCAATTTTCAAGTACTCCGAGATCAAACAAACGCATTCTCTTTGTACCAAGCACTGACATTAAAATAGCTTCAAATTAAACGAATTGACCTATTTCGATAAAATTTTATCCTATTGTTCCTTTTCACCTCCGGAAATTTGTTTATATTTTTTTAGTTTTAGTGAATACCCGAACAAAACGTACGAGTATTTTCCAAAAACAGCAGTTTAGTAGTTATTGACTATAAACCTGAAAGTTTGCCTACTTGTAGTCATACGTGAAGATTTATAATTCAAGTTACTTTACTAAACCTGAAATTCAATAAATTTACAGTTTGCAGGTAATGCAAAAACGTTAAAATATCCTGATCGAATATTGTTTCAATCATAACTATTCCAAAAAAAAAAAAAAAACTAAATAGAATATTAGAAAGTTTATGTAATATTTGTATACCACTTACCTATTATTTTTATCTGTATAACCAGAATGTATAACTCCACTGACTGATTGATCATTCACATGTGTATACTTAATGGAATAAGCTTTTAACTCTTGCTTGATTTGATTTGAGCTAATAAACCTAATTTATTAAGTGAAATTTAGATAGACTTACAATATCATGGATTAGGGAACATTCCGAGGTCACTGTGATCGACGTGCGCACATACCAAGCAGCTGCTGCTCGCCATTCTGTGGAGTCTTGCATGGAAATACAATACAAATCATATTGTATACATGCACATGAGATACCAGAGGAGTTCAAAATGCGCAGAGGAGTCTAGCCAATGCGTTCCTTTCCCGTCACGCATGTGATCCTGATTCAACCAATCAGCGCTAAGTAGGCCTCGAACATCGTGATTAGCGTCGAGTAAAAAACAATTTTTTTATGTCATCTATATAGCAATGAGTAGTATGGATGATTGCGAGAGTGACAGTGAAGATAACTTTCCCGGGTCATTAGGTACCATTGTCTTCAACGCTTTTCCTTTACATGTTCGAAATATTTTGTGAGTTTGTGTGAGTAAATTTAGGCGAGTTTATAAACACAAAAACATGCAACATGCCCGAACAGCTGACTGTAAAGTGGGGTGGCGGTGGTGACGCGGTGGCGACCTCGGTGGCGATGAAATGTAACTAATTAGTTAGGCCGGTTTATTCAGACAGGCGCGGCATGAAGTTAAATTTTGCAGCGATCACAGCGCGCGTGGCAGTCAAACGTAACTAATCAGTTAGGCCGGTTTATTCAGACAGGCGCGGCATGAAGTTCAATTTTTCAGCGATCACAGCGCGGTGGCAGTCAAACGTAACTAATTAGTTAGGCCGGTTTATTCAGACAGGCGCGGCATGAAGTTAAATTTTGCAGCGATCACAGCGCGGTGGCAGTCAAACGTAACTAATCAGTTAGGCCGGTTTATTCAGACAGGCGCGGCATGAAGTTAAATTTTGCAGCGATCACAGCGCGGTGGCAGTCAAACGTAACTAATTAGTTAGGCCGGTTTATTCAGACAGGCGCGGCATGAAGTTAAATTTTGCAGCGATCACAGCGCGGTGGCAGTCAAACGTAACTAATTAGTTAGGCCGGTTTATTCAGACAGGCGCGGCATGAAGTTAAATTTTGCAGCGATCACAGCGCGGTGGCAGTCAAACGTAACTAATCAGTTAGGCCGGTTTATTCAGACAGGCGCGGCATGAAGTTAAATTTTGCAGCGATCACAGCGCGGTGGCAGTCAAACGTAACTAATTAGTTAGGCCGGTTTATTCAGACAGGCGCGGCATGAAGTTAAATTTTGCAGCGATCACAGCGCGGTGGCAGTCAAACGTAACCAATTAGTTAGGCCGGTTTATTCAGACAGGCGCGGCATGAAGTTAAATTTTGCAGCGATCACAGCGCGGTGGCAGTCAAACGTAACTAATTAGTTAGGCCGGTTTATTCAGACAGGCGCGGCATGAAGTTAAATTTTGCAGCGATCACAGCGCGGTGGCAGTCAAACGTAACTAATTAGTTAGGCCGGTTTATTCAGACAGGCGCGGCATGAAGTTAAATTTTGCAGCGATCACAGCGCGGTGGCAGTCAAACGTAACTAATTAGTTAGGCCGGTTTATTCAGACAGGCGCGGCATGAAGTTAAATTTTGCAGCGATCACAGCGCGGTGGCAGTCAAACGTAACTAATTAGTTAGGCCGGTTTATTCAGACAGGCGCGGCATGAAGTTAAATTTTGCAGCGATCACAGCGCGGTGGCAGTCAAACGTAACCAATTAGTTAGGCCGGTTTATTCAGACAGGGGCGGCATGAAGTTAAATTTTGCAGCGATCACAGCGCGGTGGCAGTCAAACGTAACTAATCAGTTAGGCCGGTTTATTCAGACAGGCGCGGCATGAAGTTAAATTTTGCAGCGATCACAGCGCGGTGGCAGTCAAACGTAACTAATCAGTTAGGCCGGTTTATTCAGACAGGCGCGGCATGAAGTTAAATTTTGCAGCGATCACAGCGCGGTGGCAGTCAAACGTAACTAATCAGTTAGGCCGGTTTATTCAGACAGGCGCGGCATGAAGTTAAATTTTGCAGCGATCACAGCGCGGTGGCAGTCAAACGTAACTAATTAGTTAGGCCGGTTTATTCAGACAGGCGCGGCATAAAGTTAAATTTTGCAGCGATCACAGCGCGGTGGCAGTCAAATGTAACTAATTAGTTAGGCCGGTTTATTCAGACAGGCGCGGCATGAAGTTAAATTTTGTAGCGATCACAGCGCGGTGGCAGTCAAACGTAACTAATTAGTTAGGCCGGTTTATTCAGACAGGCGCGGCATGAAGTTAAATTTTGTAGCGATCACAGCGCGGTGGCAGTCAAACGTAACTAATTAGTTAGGCCGGTTTATTCAGACAGGCGCGGCATGAAGTTAAATTTTGCAGCGATCACAGCGCGGTGGCAGTCAAACGTAACTAATTAGTTAGGCCGGTTTATTCAGACAGGCGCGGCATGAAGTTAAATTTTGCAGCGATCACAGCGCGGTGGCAGTCAAACATAACTAATCAGTTAGGCCGGTTTATTCAGACAGGCGCGGCATGAAGTTAAATTTTGCAGCGATCACAGCGCGGTGGCAGTCAAACGTAACTAATCAGTTAGGCCGGTTTATTCAGACAGGCGCGGCATGAAGTTAAATTTTGCAGCGATCACAGCGCGGTGGCAGTCAAACGTAACTAATCAGTTAGGCCGGTTTATTCAGACAGGCGCGGCATGAAGTTAAATTTTGCAGCGATCACAGCGCGGTGGCAGTCAAATGTAACTAATTAGTTAGGCCGGTTTATTCAGACAGGCGCGGCATGAAGTTAAATTTTGCAGCGATCACAGCGCGGTGGCAGTCAAATGTAACTAATTAGTTAGGCCGGTTTATTCAGACAGGCGCGGCATGAAGTTAAATTTTGCAGCGATCACAGTGCGGTGGCAGTCAAACGTAACTAATCAGTTAGGCCGGTTTATTCAGACAGGCGCGGCATGAAGTTAAATTTTGCAGCGATCACAGCGCGGTGGCAGTCAAACGTAACTAATTAGTTAGGCCGGTTTATTCAGACAGGCGCGGCATGAAGTTAAATTTTGCAGCGATCACAGCGCGGTGGCAGTCAAACGTAACTAATTAGTTAGGCCGGTTTATTCAGACAGGCGCGGCATGAAGTTAAATTTTGTAGCGATCACAGCGCGGTGGCAGTCAAAAGTAACTAATTAGTTAGGCCGGTTTATTCAGACAGGCGCGGCATGAAGTTAAATTTTGTAGCGATCACAGCGCGGTGGCAGTCAAACGTAACTAATTAGTTAGGCCGGTTTATTCAGACAGGCGCGGCATGAAGTTAAATTTTGCAGCGATCACAGCGCGGTGGCAGTCAAACGTAACTAATTAGTTAGGCCGGTTTATTCAGACAGGCGCGGCATGAAGTTAAATTTTGCAGCGATCACAGCGCGGTGGCAGTCAAACATAACTAATCAGTTAGGCCGGTTTATTCAGACAGGCGCGGCATGAAGTTAAATTTTGCAGCGATCACAGCGCGGTGGCAGTCAAACGTAACTAATCAGTTAGGCCGGTTTATTCAGACAGGCGCGGCATGAAGTTAAATTTTGCAGCGATCACAGCGCGGTGGCAGTCAAACGTAACTAATCAGTTAGGCCGGTTTATTCAGACAGGCGCGGCATGAAGTTAAATTTTGCAGCGATCACAGCGCGGTGGCAGTCAAATGTAACTAATTAGTTAGGCCGGTTTATTCAGACAGGCGCGGCATGAAGTTAAATTTTGCAGCGATCACAGCGCGGTGGCAGTCAAACGTAACTAATTAGTTAGGCCGGTTTATTCAGACAGGCGCGGCATGAAGTTAAATTTTGCAGCGATCACAGCGCGGTGGCAGTCAAACGTAACTAATCAGTTAGGCCGGTTTATTCAGACAGGCGCGGCATGAAGTTAAATTTTGCAGCGATCACAGCGCGGTGGCAGTCAAACGTAACTAATCAGTTAGGCCGGTTTATTCAGACAGGCGCGGCATGAAGTTAAATTTTGCAGCGATCACAGCGCGGTGGCAGTCAAACGTAACTAATTATTTAGGCCGGTTTATTCAGACAGGCGCGGCATGAAGTTAAATTTTGCAGCGATCACAGCGCGGTGGCAGTCAAACGTAACTAATTAGTTAGGCCGGTTTATTCAGACAGGCGCGGCATGAAGTTAAATTTTGTAGCGATCACAGCGCGGTGGCAGTCAAAAGTAACTAATTAGTTAGGACGGTTTATTCAGACAGGCGCGGCATGAAGTTAAATTTTGCAGCGATCACAGCGCGGTGGCAGTCAAACGTAACTAATTAGTTAGGACGGTTTATTCAGACAGGCGCGGCATGAAGTTAAATTTTGCAGCGATCACAGCGCGGTGGCAGTCAAACGTAACTAATCAGTTAGGCCGGTTTATTCAGACAGGCGCGGCATGAAGTTAAATTTTGCAGCGATCACAGCGCGGTGGCAGTCAAACGTAACTAATCAGTTAGGCCGGTTTATTCAGACAGGCGCGGCATGAAGTTAAATTTTGCAGCGATCACAGCGCGGTGGCAGTCAAACGTAACTAATTAGTTAGGCCGGTTTATTCAGACAGGCGCGGCATGAAGTTAAATTTTGCAGCGATCACAGCGCGGTGGCAGTCAAACGTAACTAATTAGTTAGGCCGGTTTATTCAGACAGGCGCGGCATGAAGTTAAATTTTGTAGCGATCACAGCGCGGTGGCAGTCAAAAGTAACTAATTAGTTAGGACGGTTTATTCAGACAGGCGCGGCATGAAGTTAAATTTTGCAGCGATCACAGCGCGGTGGCAGTCAAACGTAACTAATCAGTTAGGCCGGTTTATTCAGACAGGCGCGGCATGAAGTTAAATTTTGCAGCGATCACAGCGCGGTGGCAGTCAAACGTTAAATTTTGCAGCGATCACAGCGCGGTGGCAGTCAAACGTAACTAATCAGTTAGGCCGGTTTATTCAGACAGGCGCGGCCTAAAGTTCAATTTTTCAGCAATCACATCGCGGTGGCGATCAGAACGCGCCTTGCTTGATTTGCCAGCTGATCGCGGTACAGTTTTCTCAAACATGACAGATAAACTTACTGAATACGGAAACGTACAAAACATATTACAAGATCAATCCTATCCCAAGTATAAAAAGAATAAAAAGAAGAAATTATTATAGAATAGAATAGGAGACAATAAGAAATCCCTTTCATGGGGATCCAAAATTAAACATTATAAAACAGTGATCAAGCCGGAAGCACTGTACGCAGTAGATACATTAACCATGAATCGCATAGGCCAGATGGAAAAGCTTGAAATAACGGAAAGGAAAATCTTAAGAAAAATTATTGGAACAAAATTTCAGGATAATAAGGTAGTATATATAAGAAATGAAGCTCTCTACAAGAAAATTTAAAAACTGTCAGATACTATGGAAAAAATGAGACTAAATTTTTACGGCCATCTTCTTAGAATGAATTCTAATAGATTAACGAAACAAGTGTTTGATTTTTTCCATAATCGTAAAACAAAACCGAACTGGTTTAAAGAAATTGAAAAAGACCTAATAGAATTAAAAATTACAGAAAATTCACTGCTTGACCAAACTGCTAAGATAATTACCAAAGACGAAAGAATAAGATTCCAAGATAAAACCAAAATAAAACCTAAACCTGTCATTTCAGAGGAGGAGAAGAAAAGAAGATCAGAAAGAATGAAGAGCTACTGGGAACAAAGGAAAGTACAGCGCGCAAGAAATGATTAATTCAGCGTACCCCAAAGAGAGTGAAACGAAAAGAAGAAGAATAGGAGAATTATTACACTATTACTAATAGTCTATTATTTTATATTAAAATTGATATATTAACATATATGATTGCTAAAATATAGTTTACTATATAATACAAAACGTATAAATTTAGAGCCCTCTGAAATAAATTCCGATAATAAAAAATTATTAGGCCTCTACAATCTAAAAATACTTGTGAAATTGCACCTTTAGGCTATTAAAATTTTCTCTTTATTTTTTTGTATTACCCACTTGTTTGCAGGTTACGATAAGATATTTGTTTTAGTTTTTATTGAATTTGTGATTACTGATTAGGCTATTTTTGAGAAATAGTGAGGAGGCCATTGCTTAACAAAGGCCAATTATACGAGTAATTGTTTTTGTGAAAATTCTTCTTGCTCTCAATAAGCCATTTATAACAGTAGATTTATTATTTGTTTTTGGTTTTTTTTTTAACGTCCGACTATTGTGCACACTTGGGATAATGCAGACGATGGGATGATTTATAGCGTAATAAAATGCCAAGCCCTAGCAGGGAACCGAACCCGGATCCTCGGGGTGAAAGCCTAGTGCGCTATCCACTTGGCCACTGAGGCGGCTATTATATTTGTCGTCTAACTGTTTTACCGCATCGCCCTAGCGGCCGCCTCGGTGTGTTGGAGCTTTGTAGATCTGCAGAGAATCAAATATTTGCATTAGTCCGGACTAAATCTTTTTTAAATTTTGATTTTCTTAAACATTATTCTTTGTTATTATTAGTGATGTCAATATTTGGATGGTAAATATACTTGGGACGATCGGAATTGAATAACTTGGATACTGAATTTTGAATTAGAAACAGCAGAATATTTTTGCGCATTCAGAATCACCAAATACGAATTATATGCGATCTAGTTCCGAATATTATTTCGATTTTGAACGATTTGCACATGCGCACAATCATTTCAACCACTCAATTCCAACCTAATAAAGTACTATTTATTGTTTAATATACCCCATGCCAAACTAAATTGTAGTATACTTTTAACTTTTCAAATAACAAAATATAAACTATTATTCACAGATGATAAAATTTTGGTAAACAACAGTGTCGAACTCATAACTTAATATCAACACTGTAGTTATTTCTACTGACAATACGATGACGAAGTCGATATAATCAAATGAATACAGTTTTAGTTCATGTAGAATATTAGTTTCCGATTCTTTGCTTCCAATTTCGCAATCTTATACTTTATGAGTGAATGAAGTCAATAACCGGAACGTTCCTAGTATTTTGATATTTTTGTAATCAGTAAGTATTTGATTCCGAATCCAAGCATCAATAAGTTCTATTACAAGAAAGGAATTATTACGTCATATGAGTTTAATGTAAACATGAGTTTTTAATAATACAATTATTTTTTTATTGTTCAATTATCAAACTTTAATAAAATATTAATGTGAAGCACATTAATATAGTTATGTTTCTGTAATACTGTGTTACGTTTAAAGAAAACAGCAGACAGTTACTGAACTATTTCTTTGTGAGTGTAATTATAATTTAATTTGCAACTTACCTCCACGGTTTCTGTATAACAACCTACCGGTGCAGCCAACAACCAACGCTGTAGAAACTTTGAAACTATGTCATATCATTCATTTAAGGATTAGTTTTGACTTGGAAAACTTGTTTAAGCTGATCTAGCAAAACGTGATGAAACTTTATAAGTCAGAGTGTAGGATTTATAGCCGTATCGGTTTTCATCAAAATATATATAATTTGATTGTTTGAAAAACATAAACCCTTTAAGATACGGTGTGTCCATTTGTACACATATTAGCTTCATTAATAATTCATATTTTCATCAATTGATTTTCTGCACTGTTTGTCTACATATGTACACTTTTTGAAGTTAATACTTGTTATGGTGGGGTATGAATGTATGTTTTGCACGAGAAAAAAAATTTAGTTTGCCGTCACGCATCACGCTATTATAAATATATATATATATATATATATATATATATATATATATATATAGCATATACTTATATACTACTTCTTATGGCGGGGTATGGATGTATGTTTTGCACGGGAAAAAATTCAGTTTGCCGTCACGCATTACGCTCTTCTATACATTTTTATTTTAAAATGTATTTTTAAAGTGAAAACTTGTATGTTCGCGCCATTGTATTACTTACCCAGTCCAACTTAATTATTTAGTTTTGTGTCAAGTGTTAACAGGGTAACAGTGACGTTTTATACGTTATTATATATTGGTAGGTGTGAATAATAAATATTTAAATTCCAATAAACTACTTACCCAGTGCAACTGAATTATTTAGTATTCATTTTTTTGTATGTGTTAACTGTAGGCTACAACAGTGACGTTTTAATAATATTTTATACTTCTTAATATAATATCTTAATTTGAAAGTTTATGTGTGTGTTTTTGTTTGTTATTCAATCACACACATTAACAACTGGACCGATTGGCATGAAATTTAAAATGAACATGGTTTAGGTACCTGAGATGGACATAGATGTATTCCCGTCTTAAAAATCTGAATCCCTGTTCTTATTTATTCTAAAATTACTGTTTGTAAGCTTACATTTGCAATGATTTCAATTGAAACAATCTTATAACTCCAAACAACCTGCCTTTCCAAATTAAAATATTGCAGTTTCCATTGAAGTAGGCATTTACAATGACAATTACTAACTCACAGGGATATTAAGAGTAGCAGGAATACATTTGGGACTCCGTGCTTCTCTCATGGTCAGTTATTCTAGTGTCGAGTAGCAAAAATATATCTTGGCGAAAAACCATAAAATCATATAATATTTTATTTAGAAATATATTAAACTGAAATAAACGTACTCATGATTTTGAAAATCGACTATAAATTTTATTTTGTGGTGTAAAATATATAGCCATAAGCCGTGATAAGAAGTAGTCACTTCTGTCGACAGTCATGTTCTTCTTCATATAAATGAAAACGTAGTTATTATTTTTGAACTATGTTCAGAATATTCAATGTACTCTGAAGTCAGACGTTGGTTTGTTGTGTTGTGTTTTAAATGTTACCAATTATTTTTTTTAAATTTGCGTTTGTCTAATATTAAGTACAGCCTTTACAAAGCTTAAAAAGTTATTTAAGTGGATTTCAGTTATCATTTTTATTTTTTATATTTATTATTAATAAACAGTTAACCCCGCAAGGGGATAGTCTGCACGACTAGCTGCATCTATTGAGAGGATTTAGACGTCTCTCGCGGTACCCGAGTCTAACACAAACTTACATGTACAACACTACACTTACTACTTTAACACTTTACACTCACACTTACGTTTAGGGAGGCGATAATAGCCTCATTGTGCTTTTCGCCTTAAAATTTAAAAAATTAAAGAAAAGTTAAAGTAAACAATTTTGACTGTTCGGTTTTGACTGCCTCAAATTAATTTAAAAATTGAAAATAACTCTTTTTTTGTAAACATGTTTTCTTTCTGTAAAAACTTGTAAACATAACGATAGCTTAAATTTTTAAAAATATTTTATTAATGTATTAATGTAATAATATCTTCAATAAGAGCCATTATTTTTTACATTTTATCTTTTCAGTGTTGTGTTTGAATTTTTTAATATACAATATATAACGTATGTGTAGCTGCTAAACAAAGTGAAACTGACAGAAACTTAGGAAACAAAAAATATCTCCAACAAAATTACTGCATTTTTATTTTATTTCTTATTATAGCTAAATCACAATTTCAATTTTCATTATGTATTTTATGAGGAAAACTTTTTTAATACGTATAATACATAATGGAATAAGAAAAAATATGTTTAATACGCTATGGGAAAAGAAATTTTTATTTAACACATATAGCCAAAGAAAAGAAAATTTTTAAAATGCGATTAAATAACAAAAATATTTCTGTTTTACCAACGGAAGTATTCCATTCAAACTGGGTACAAAAATACACATTGGTAATAACTTGGACAAGTTCGTTAACCAGTAGAATTTTGTGATTATCTATGTCGCTTATGCAGGTGTTGAAAGTACTGTTTTCGGATATGTATCTTTAGTTTCCATAAAAATCAAAATTAAATTTCCATAAATTAGTTTTCATAAAAAAATAAGTTAATAAACTTAATTACCCGGGACAATTTTAGTAAGACATAAGTTAGTCCAAAAATTGTAGGCGAGCAACACTTAACAACTTAGCAAAGTGTTCCTTAAAACGCGATTGAGAAAAAATATATTTCGAGATTTTGATGAATTAATTCTATTTCAGATTTTTTTATAAAAAAAATTAGTGTTTACTTTAAAGTCCTCTGTATGTCTATACCTCTTAAGCACCTCACGTGGGACTTAACTATTGACTGCCATTGACGAAATTTGTCATCGCGAAAAATGTTTTAATAAAACCTTAACACTACTTTAGTATTAAAAAATTTAATAAAATTTTAAATAAACTTGTGCTATTATTAAAATAATGCAATCGGTATTATTTTTTCATATGTATGTAATATATAATCTTATATGAAGATACATAAGACAAATCAATACAGCAAATTTGAACTAAAAGAAATGGTCTGTTCTGAAATAAATAAAAAAAACTGACCGCTGTCGTTTAACGGTTTTTTATCAAAATATTCAAAATAAAATTAAATATGGCTTATAAATTTGTTTACTGAACTTTGTTTAATACGATAAATATATTTAGTTATTATGTGTTGAGAGAACAAAATGAACTACTTATTTTGTTTCAAAAAGTAAATTAACATACGTGTTTCTAAAAAATAAAACATTTAGGACTTACAGTAAATTAAAACGTGTAGAGGAAGAGTGGTGTTGATAAATTAAAACGTGACATTATAATTTATTTGCTTAAACCCATGCTCTGTTGGGTTTTAGCTTAAGTTATGGATTAAGTTGTTGAGGCAGGATTATTTGAACACAGTAATTGAAAACAGTAATTATTCAAAAAGCTGTTGTTTGAACTATCTTGAGGGTAAACATAAACCTCGCTCCATATCTTTATATTATCTTTATACGTATATAATCTACTGTTAGTTTTAAGTGAAGAAAAAGAGAGAGGGAGAGAGAGAGAACTAGTTCATTCATGGTCATGTGTTAATCCAATGTTATGCTAGCAAAACGAGTCTAACGTAAGAAAAATTAGGGATTTAAAAAATGATACGTTTTGAAGATTTGTAATGGCCGCCATTTTGAAACGTATTGACGGATTTTGTTGAAAAACGTATTTTATAAGGTATTAGCATACGCTAATACTTACATGTATTAGATGCTAATACTAACATTTTAATACTAAAATGTTTCCTTATTGACCGATCGAAGCGAAGTCTCTGTTTTATCCAACTGTTCGGCATTTGGTTTGTGTATTTGTTACGCAGTTTCGGCCAAACACATCAACCAGTTGTTTTGATATTTGGTACGAAGGTACTTTCTATAAAGCCCGAAGAATGTACGAGATGTGTTCAGAAAATAACGAGAATTTTAATTTTTGAACAAAATATTTATTTATTCTTCTACATTGATGTTGTCGCCTTTAAAATAGTACCCATTGGAGATTATGCACTTGTGCCAGCGTTTCTTCCAATCCTCGAAACACTTCTCAAACTCAATCTTTAAGATAGCCTTTAGTTCTTTCAGCGATGTGCTTTTAATGTCATCTACTGCTGTAAAACGACGGCCCTTTAAGGGTCTCTTTATTGTTAGAAATAGGAAAAAGACACACGGAGTCTGGCGAATATGGAGGCTGGGGCATCGTTACAGTACTGTTTTTGGCCAAAACTTCACGAACAAGCAATAAAGTGTGAGCTGGTGCATTATCGTGATGCAAAAGACATGAATTGTTTTTCCACAGATCCGGGCGTTTTTTTCGGATTGCTTCATGCAAACGGTGTTGAACTTGTAGGTAGTACTCCTTATTCATCGTTTCACCTGGTGGTAGGAATTCATTGTGCACTATGTCATTAATATCAAAGAACACAGTGGCATAACCTTCACGTTCGACCGCACTTGTCGAGCCTTTTTCGGTCTTGGCGCCCAGAATACCTCCAGTGGGATGATTAAACCTTAGTTTCGACGTCATATCCGTAAACCCATGTTTCGTCACCTGTTATATAATACGTTTCAGTAATTCTGCATCGTCTTTGACTTCATTTAATGACTCCTGAGCAATTTCCATTCGCCGCTGTTTTTGTTCAAAATTCAACAATTTTGGAACGAATTTCGCTGCCACGCGTTTCATACACAAAAGATTGGAAACAATGTCATCACATGATCCAATCGATATGCCAACATCATCAGCGACCTCTCTAATTGTGATTCGGCGATTGTTCATAACCATTTCTTTCACTTTTTCCACGTTTTCATCGGTTGTTGATATGCTGGGGCGTCAGGGCGTTCGTCATCTTCAACGTTTTCACGGCCTTCTTGGAAACGCTTATACCACTCGTAAACTTTTGCTTTACTCATAACAGACTCACCATAGGCCTTTGTTAATATTTCACACTTTGTTACACTTTATTTCATTTTTTATGCAAAATTTGATACAAATTCTTTGATCCATTTCTTTTAACAAACGAAAATCGCCGAGCTCATAAAAACACATCTAACCTTAGTGGCTGTCACAGACAAAGTCAACAATGAAAACAGCTGAAAATTTTATCATACTTCAAGGGCATGTATACTAACATAATAAAAAAAAATGTTTGACAATCAGAATCTACAGGCCAGCGAAATTTAAAAATTCTTGTTACTTTCTGAACACACTTCATATGTGTAAGATTTCCCACATTCACTTTCGTTTAAAGATGATGGCTTTTGATTTATAATAAAGATTGTACGCAGTTTTGGCAAAACCGATTGTTTGATTTTGGTACGAGGTATCTTGTAAAAAGCCTGACCGAAGTATGTGTAAGATTTTCCCCATTCATTTCCATTTTAAGATAGCATCCTCTGATTTAACGATGATGAATTTGCACAGTTTTAGCCAAAACCATTGACCGATTGTTTTAAAATGTGGTACGAAAGTATCTCGTACAAAAACTGGAACGACGTATGAGTAAAATAATCCCATTCGCTTCCGTTTTAAGATGGTGGCCTCTGATTGACGATGAGAGTGTATTTGCTGTCTGAACGGCAAGACCTATCATAATTTGACCGTTTCACGTAGAAAGAGCATAAAATTTCCAATAAAGTTGGTACAGTAACATTTCTCGTAAATATTATGGTTACCGATTAAATTGGCGGAAAATTTTACGAGCACTGTCGTGAAGCGCTCTCTATAGCCTATTCATTAAGACTAAACTGCGAGATCTACTCTTCCTTGAACTGCTAGTGTAACAATATTTTGTTTGTTTCTGTTAATTTGTTTTCGTCTCATCAAATAAACAAATGTGTGCCGCCATTATTTGTTTTATTTTATAAAAAAAACTTTTAAAGTTTTTCAGTGTCTAAAATAAGGTTTAAAAACAAATCGTTTTTTCTCCTCTGGGGCATGACCACTGTCTCTTTAAACTCAGTACGTGTTTTGAAAAAAAGAATACAAAGTGTAATTTGTGTTTTCTAAATAAAACAGAATTCAATGCACTCGCGCTATTTCCTTACAATAGTTATTTGATTTCGAAGCAATGAACAGACATTACAACTGAAACATTCCCTGCGGATGTTCCGCGCCTGCGCAGTTTAATCTCAAGAGCAGCGGTTTTTTTATTTCATTTTGTTTAAACGTGAACGTGTCGCAAATGTAAATGTAGAAATTTTAGTTTAGAACTTTTCGCGCTGAAAAACTACTGTTCGCTTTAAATGGAAAACAAACAATATTCTCAGTTTAACCATTTTTAAATTGTTTTATTGAAAAATAAACGTAACACCGAGCAATCAGTTTTAGCCTTGACGTGGTGGAAGTGAATTTCCAAAAATATTTTTATCACAATTTTTTGAAAATCTGATTTCACCACGATAACCAGAATATTAAAAAAAAATAATTTTCAAATTTCACTGAAAATACAAAAATGATCCTTGAACTTGTTCGACTAGAAATGTGATTAGCATTTTTCTCTTCTGTATTAATCATTCTTTTCCCAACTTATTATTACTTTATATTTCAGATTATTTAAATACTCTTTGAAGTTACAGTAGTTCTTGATTACTTAGTTGGCTGAACTCATTACGCCTACATTATATATTTAATAATTTCAGCACGCATCTGTTTCGATGACGTTATGGAAGCGAATTTCCAACAGTATCGTTTACTTTACACGTTTTACAAAACCTTTTTCTACCATTACAATCAACATAAAAAAAAATCTACATGTCTCCTATTTTAAACGTTTTAATACATTAAAAATGTGGAATTGAATTAGTCAAATTTCAGTTTAATATGTCAAATTAATTTTTGTTTTCAAAGAAATCAAACATTTTTAAATGCTAATTTATATCGGTTTTACGATAATGAAATCATATTTCCAAAAAGACAAATATTGTTTTTTTATTACTTATTATTATTACTATTATTTTATTAACATTATTTATGCTAGTTAACTACTGAGAACAGGGAGTTTGACAAGGTAAAACGTAATACCAGAAACACCGGTATCAGTTTAGCCTACATAAACGTCTGACTCATTCAAAAAGTGAGCAAGAGTTTAGGATCTACACACATTTCAAAGTTCTTTGGTCTTACGTAATGAATTGTGTGTCGATCCTACCAATAGCATGTGTGTGACGAATTTATGGTGTCCTACGCCATAAATGTGTGTGACGGACCAATAGCATTGATGAAAATTTGTAGTTCTATTTTTTTTACTGTAAATTAGCTAGTAAATATCGTCAGTATTACCCGTATATAGTTTCACACTGAGTAACTTAATTCGTTTTTTTATTTCAATAAAAATAATACTAGAAGAACTTTTAATAAGATCAAAAGAATTTAAAAATAAAATATTGTTGAAGCAATTATAAAACTATTTTTCGAGAAAAGGTTATCAACCCACTTCTTTGCATCCATAAAAGTTGTGTAATATTTTTACTATGAACGCTATTGTCAGCGAGGGCTACCACTTCGCTCAAAATGCACAAAAGAACTTATATTGTACAACGTATAACGCGTATTTGTGTTCCTAAGTGCACAGTTTTCCCGTAGAATTTACAGAACAACTTCTAAGTATTCTCGCCTGAAGTTGACAAGCGGGTAATGTGTGTGGTTAAATTGTGAATGGATGTTTATCTTGTAGCAACCTACGTATGTTAATTAATTGCAAAGATATGGACATAGCCTTGAGCTTTTTGTTTTGCAAATTATCGTTTCTAAACCACCCCCTGTAGGCTATTTCTAACAGAAAATGAAACCGAGTATTTTAGTAAATTATTACTAATGACTATTCAAAATCGTTATATTTTGTTAATAATATAAAAATTACCAACTAAAATAATTGCTACCACGTTATCCTCATTTATATGATAAAAACAATATTGTTTTATCTTGCAATCATTTGAAAATTTTATATCATCAAAATAATTATCTTTATAATCGGTAAAATTCCATTGAAATTTGAAAATACACCCTGACAGTCGGTAAAGTAATTTTGTTATTTGCAACGTACCTTAAAACAGTTTGAACGTTACATAAAGGTTTGATTTGTTAAAGAATTGAAATGACCGCCATTTTAAAACTGCTTTCCTGTGTAACAGGCTTGTATAATTTATTGTCAATGTCGATTTTTGTTCTAAGTTTAACACAAGTAGGAGTTAATTAATATAACCAAATTTAAAATCACATAGAAACGCCGGAAACAACAGGCAGTATGTCATTAGGCCTAATTTATTTCAATAGATTTTCAATACTGAAAAAGCTACTTTATGCAGATTTTACTGCTGATTACGATAATAAAATTAGATTTTCAAAAACGTGTAAGGTAAAAAAAATACGATTTTTTTTTTAAATTAAAATGGCCTCTACTTTTAAATGTTATACGTATATTATAGGGTAACGCATAAAAGCAATTTTTGTGCCAATTTTGAATCAAATTTGACCGATATTGCTAACAAAAGAGTGCTAAAATATACACCCAAACAAATACGTATATTATGCTCATTTCATGGTCTCAGATCTGACCCAAATTCGCTTCAAATGCTCATTTTTCAATGGGTATTTGCTAACAAACGGTGTTGATGTTAAAAACAGAATGAAGTAATAAGAATTAATTTAAATGTAAAGTTTAAATTAAAAAAACAAATGAGTTAACTTCAAATATAAAAATCTATTGGCTACCTAATCCTGATTCTGAGTTGTCACACACAACTAATGTCATACTAACTAGTCATCAGGCCTGAATGGATATAAAATATCTCTAAGGTCTTGTTTGTAAATTCAACAAGTTACATAGCAACATTATTCAGTCTATTGAGAAGACATTTCTGCGGTGAACAGTTGATGCATCACGATACATACACAATGATGACCTACATAGAAACATGAAGTTCCACAGAGTACGGCGGAAAGTGGAGACGTATTCAAAACATACAGTTATCTCCATGAACCGGGAAGGTCGCCTCATTCTTGGTGTAGTCAAAGTTAATAATTGATTAAAAACTATCAAAATATGTTTCGCTAATATTCTGCATTGAATTATTATTATGTATTATAATCACTTTTATATTCTTAATTATTCATTTTTAAATTAGCCAAAATAAAAATAAAGTTTTAATGTAACTTAAAATAGCCTAATAAAATTTAAATATCTTACGATATTTTTTAAAACAATCTGAACGAATATTTTTTAACCATAAATATTGCACTTGTCTAAATATTACAAAATATTAAGTTAAATTTATTTAAACTACATTTTAAAGATATACAAAATTTATATTGTTTGTAAACTACTGCCAAATCCACAAGATTATTCTGGTAAAAACGTCATTCTTGTTAAATTTTTTTCAGAATTTGGAAGTCAAATATTGTTTGTAACAACCATTACTTTATACAACTAAAAGACTGCTCTTTAAGCTTGCAGATATAAGTTTCCATCCGATGCTGCTTTTCCTATTTAAGTAAAGGAAATGTAAAAAACATAACTTTAAAACAATTATTAAACAATTACTGCCATAAAGTTATAATTCCTATTCAGTAATAGTCATACGATCGTATAAGTTATTACAATGTTTCTTGTGATTATTAAAAAAATTACTACATTTAGATGTGTATTTTTTTTAGGTAAAGTATTTTTTTTAATTAAGACTAATTTTGGACGCATTCTGTAAAACGTAAACGTATGTATGAATAGAATAATACGCTTTATATAGTGTTTAAAATATATGTGCCTCGTGATTTCTTGTCAAAACAATTTATACATGTTAAATGTTTCTAACAAAACTATAATAACAATAAAATTGTATAATTTCAATAACATTGTTTTATACATGACATTTAGAAACTATAATTACCTAATAATAATTTGAACAAGTTGCCGCCTAAGTGGCCTAGTTGATAGCGTACTGAGCTTTCACCCCGAGAACCCGGGTTCGATTCCCGGCCAGGGCTTGGCATTTTCATACGCTATAAATCATCCCATCGTCTGCATTAGCCCAGGTGTGCACAATTGTCGGACGTTAAACACAAAAAAATACATTGAACAAGTAGCTTTTTGTTTGCCTACATTTCTCTAGCACCTACACATTAAGGCAAATTATTATTATTATTATATATATATATACATATATATATATATATATATATATATATATATATATATATATATAGTTTTAATTCAGTATGAGCACAAATATAAAATCACAAATAAAATTAGAGTGTTCCCAAAAACTTGATAGCAAACTAAAAACTCAAGCATTAAAAATGTATGGTTTCTGGTAAATTCAATGTCTAAAGTTATTAAATTAACATTTTAAGTGATAACTTATCATAATAAAAATATTTATAAAAATAGAAGAAAACAAACCAAATAACTGATTTTATCTGATAGGTTGTGAAACATACGAGTCCATGCCAAGGGTTATTAAATACAAAAGCCTCCCCCCAACAAGATGAAAACATAATAGCTAAACATCCTACCTTTGCTCCTACAAAGTCTAGAACCGTAACATGCACTTGTATTATTAATTCCAGCAGAAAAACGTTTCTAGTGCTTATTATATTATAAAAATTTTAAAAACCTTCATCGTTTAAGTTTTAAATGGAAGTAAGAGGTATTGTTTCCGACAAAAATATAAACAAACGTATATATATGAACAGAACAAAATATAAGCAAGAATATTTAATTTTATAATACCGTTTGAAATAAATTAATTACTTTTTGTCTTTAATTTATAATTTAAACCAGTAAATAAATACAAGGCGTGTAATGTTTAAATACATGATATTCAAAACATTCAATTTCAAAAACCTTCTTATTTCACTGGTTTCTATTGGATCACTTTCTTTGTTCGAGGTATTGAACTTCTCTCACCATTTCGAAGTTTGTAATCTTCTCCAACATTCCCATTGTTTGGTAAACGACTTTCTTTCCTTTATTTTCTAATCAAATTTACTTCCATCGTTTGGAGTTTTTAATCATATCGAAATCTGTTTATCTTATTTAAAATGGAAATACTTCCTGTTTTGTAACGTTAAACTTCCACAGTTTATTTTTCAGTAATAAAACGTTCATTTTGTTTTTATACAAACAATTTTGTACTTCTAGTTTTTTAAAACCCTTTTGTAAGTATGTTTTCTAAAATGTTTGTGATTTTCATTTTATTCGTAGATTTTTTTTAATAGTTAACAAATACCAACGTTTTCACACATAAAAGAAAAAATGACCAAAGATATGGCAAGTACCGACAGTTCTTAGAGACCTTTCTTTCTTGTCCTTGTAAATCAGTAAACTTTGAAATGTAAACTTTAGTCTTTTGTTTTTAAAGTTACAAAACTGACTCAAGATCAGATCAGCTGCCTTCAGAGTCGTCAGCATTTCTGATGTGCTGATTATACTGTACTGCCTGTAGCTTCTTTTAAAATCTATTTGATGCTCCAATATAAAAAATGTGGCAGTCGCTGGACTGACCGACAGAAGTGAAAACTTCAAATAATTAATAACGATTAGTGGTTTATAATTATATTTGATTATATTACTATGTCTAACTTGTGCTAGTTTTATTAGAACATATATTTAAATAATTGTATATTGATTTAAAAACATATTAATAACAAAATTTAAATTAATTTTATTTATTAATTATTTTTTAACAATAACAAAATATTTACATGTTAATAATTACGTGTGATATAGTTAAACACTTTATTCTATTTCCGAAATGTTTACATTGTTTATGTTATCATCATTTTCTAAAAATAAAAACATGCTTTTGTTTTATTCAAACATGATTTTGAATAAGTCCAAAATATGGTTAAGCAGCGTCAAAACAGTCGGGAAAATAACTACTGGAAGGGTGACCACTCCGTACACCTTACACTTATTTTTTTCTAATATTTTAACAAACCTTCAAAACTGATGATGCACAATTTAATCTTCTGTACTATTTGAGTAAACTATCTGCTGAAATGTAAACAACATGCTCAAACAGTATTTTAAAAGTTGTTTGAATCTCAGTGCTAGTCTTTGTTAGTTCTCTTAAAATACAATAGATGGCGTTGATTGATGTGAGACTATTTGAATAGAGTTTAAAATTATTAATTAGAAATTTATTTAATTGAAATAAATTATTGCTGCTAAAAACAAATATTTTATCGATTCTCCTACTACATATTATACACCATATATGTGTATATATGTATATATATTCATATATATATATAATATATATATATATATATATATATATATATATATATATATATAATTGTTTTTTCCTCTTCCGTGTATACTATGCTTAGCGTCTTGCATTACGTTACAGAGTTTTGTTTCCCGTTCGTTAGTCAGCGATTTTTTCCCATTATCCCATGTAATTTTTGTGTACAAAAAATGTTTACACAACGCGCCTAAAAAAGTTTTCACTTTAAAAATTACTTTTGAATCGTATTTTGCTTAAATTTAGCCACAGATGGCAGTAAAAACAACGTTCTTAAGTGTAGGTGACTTTCTGAAAAGACGTTTTTGGTAAGTTCATAAATTATTATTTTTTTCATAATTCATAGAGAAATTCCTGACAGCCCGTTTCTTGTTTTGCAGCAAACTATACTAGTAAAATTTACGTGGTTTTCCTAACAAATATCTAGGTATTACAAGAGGGACATGAAAACTTGAAATTCTGGAGAGATTTGATGGCTGTATATAAACTCTGTATTTCCAAAAACTACTTACATTTGGAAGCAGTATCACTTCTAGTTCCAAATATTTGAAAATAAGAACAAATATTTTACCCTCAATTATGCCAAAATATTTTTTCCGTCAACCACAATATCTTTTCATGGGTTTGAGCCGCTGCAGAGACCATTTTTGCTAAATTTTATAGTGATCGGTCACACAGCGAATAAGAGGCGTTAACGACAGGTAGACAGACGGACAGATGAACAATCGCTCGAATTTATAAAAATAGTGAAAAGGTTTAAATAGCCAAATTTATTTTAAATATTTTATTCTTTTTCAATTGATGTAAGATATGTGTTCAACTATCTTATATATGATATATGTAAAAACTAAAACAATGTTAACCCTTTTATAGAAAATATATAGCCTATATTGAAAAAAAAATACTTTTGCTATAACTTTAATACTGAGAAAAAATATATAACAAAATGCACAGCTTACAATAGTTTTAAGTAAAATGTGTTGTTTCAAAGTATCTGTACGGTCAGTAAATACAATTTGAAACAAAATTAGTTGCTAAAAACTTCGCCGGATAATCAATTTCAATTTACACTTTCAAAGCTGCAGAGTTGTCTAAACTTTGTTGCAGTAAATAGAACTAACATCTGCTTCGTTAAGACGATTTGCTCACCTATTGTATTGGAAACACAAACCTTGTGAAGTGAATAATAACTGCACTGCATAGCTTAATAATAAGGGGACGTCCAAGTGAGGTTTTCCAACAGACCGTTAAAAGCACTACGCGAAGATAAATACTGCTGCTCCATAAATATTAATAGCACAAATATTCAACGGAAATGTTGTAAAGGTACTTCAGTTCAGGAGAGTAGGAAATGTTCAACAGAACAGATGATTTTGGACTGCAGCTGTTTATTGTAACACTAAGTGCTATTGTAATCGAAAATATAGACAGAAATTGTTTATTTCAAAAACATAGTAGGTTAATTGCGTCAAACACTATATAGCACAATATTTTAGCTTGCGGTCGGTAAGATCGTATGTAAATAAATATATATTTATTTTAGTTTTATATTAAAGATGGTGAAGGTAACGTAAGAGGCCGTAAGACCAAGAGGTTTAGTATAGAAGATAATTACTGTGTAATGATACGAATGTTAAAACCCTTCTCGTTAAAGAGAGTATTGTGTTTAGTCAAATAATTCGATATTACTTTTCTGTGCAACTACGTTTTGAGGTTTCAAAGTCCAAAGTGATTTTATTAATATTTTGATGTCTGTTACTTTTACAACATAATTTTTTATCTTTTTTTACAAACAAATCTTTTTCAACAATTTCTTTTTCTTATTTTCCCATAAATTGTTACCTTGAATAACGAAATTCATTAGTAGAACATGGTTACAAAGAGTCTAATTTAACTATAATTTAACAAAATAGTTTTTTTAATTTTATTTTAAGGCGAAAAACACATTGAGGCTATTAGCGCCTCCCTAAATGAAAGTTTGAGTGTAAAGTGTTAGTCATGTAAGTGTAGTTTTGTAAGTGTAAGTGTGTGTTAAACTCGGGTACCTCCAGGGATGTCTAAATCCTCTCAATAGGTGCAGCTAGTCTGCACCCCCCTGAGAGGTAAAATAACTTAAACTGATTGACCATTTATTTAGCTATTAGAACGCGGTATTACTAGTAAATAAATTAAAAATAACCGATGGGCTTATATGCTTCGAAAATCCAAAATTCGATTTGGAAAATTAAAAATAATACACTGTAAGCATAACTTATGTAAACGAAATAACTCACAAAGCTAGTGAAGAAATAACGCCTTTTATACCATTATTATAATATAAATTATTAACTAACATGGACGTAAGAAAATTAATTTTAAATTGTTAATAATTATATAATTTTTCTAGAAATTTTATTTCTAAATATGTTACACGAAATTATAGAATAAACAATTATATTTTGTAAAGTCGAATCAACAAAAAAACATTTGATTACAAAAAAAATGCCAACGTTTAATACCAATAGGAACATCTGAGAAGATTAAAAATGTCTCACTGTAGTAACAAAAACATTAACAAAAATCACCTGTTAACCGTAAGTTTCAACATAAACAATTAATTATTACTCAAATCATTTAAAAAGATTATTCTTTAAATAAATTGGTTTTAAAATTCAAATCAAATTTATTAAAATTTCGGCAGTGTTTTCAATAAACGCAAATAATTTTATTGTATTAGAAAATAGGAAATACTAAAACGCAGTTTTGCCACTTAACTAGTGAAAACAAATTTCCAAAACTATAAACATCGAATTTCAACTATACACACTTACATTTCATTTTACTGTCATAGTCAATGTAAACATTTGCATAATGTTTTGAAAATGAATGTAAAAATTTACTCTGTCAACAAAAAGTAGTCAATTTTTTAAAAAAAGTTTTAAATATAAAGTTAGCAATTTAACACAATTTTTGGTTAATTTTCGTATTTCGTTTTTTATTAACAAAATACAAATATGTTTGCATACAAAAATTGTCGTTCCCGTAAAGTTGATACTTTTAAAACACATACTGCATCTCAAGGAAATATCTTCATTCGCGATGTTTTCTTCTCTAATTTTATGAAATGATTATTTTCAAACCATGTCAATAAAAGTACAAAATTCACCCGAGTAAAATTTACCTAAATTAACCGTATAATAAAATTGTTTTCTGTCTATAAAATTCGATTTGATGCTTAACGGAAAACACTGCTTATTTCTCAAAATCAGTTCAAAAGTCAGTCCACGTAGTAAGATTAAAATAAAATAAATTTGTGGTTAGAAAGAAAATTGGAAAAAAGCTTCACCGTTAACGAGTGTACTTACCTTTACTTATAATCCGTAAATTTCTTTTATTTAAAATTTGTCCAATGCATATTTTCATGTATTATTCAATCATTATCAAAATTCGTAACACCAATTTGAAAAAATCGAACCGATTTCCTGGAGTTTTTGTCGGTCTTTTTAAAAGCATGTGCTATTTTAAGAAATAATTCAATGTAAGGAAGTTTTCATAATGTGTTGTGCATCGTTAATCTCCAACCTCTCAGCACCACTGCCTCACTTCTTACATATAAACCATTATGTTTAATGATATGCTATCGCTAATGTTTAAGTTTATCACTTGTTTATTCTTCCAGTTCTTTGCAGCTCTTATTTTATTCGTGCTGGGCTCTAATTTGGTTCTGCATTTGTTAATATATTGCTTAAAATTATTTTGCAATAAAACTGTTGATTTCGTCAAAATATTACAAATTGAATCCATAAATACTCATAAAACAAACTTTTACTTCAGTCACATAATGAAACTGCATTATTGTTGGAATTACCTTTAAACTTATAAATATGACTGCAAGCAGACTTATTGACAATAAACTTAGAGCACATCAATAATTTATTGCCGCTAAGCTTCAGCTCGATTTACAACATTTTATTGCTCTAAAACTTAAACACTATCATAAAATTGGAAGCAATAAAACTAATTCATATGTTTGAAACAAATATGTTTACCAAATTAATTACATATTCTGATTGTGAGCTACGTCTAATACCTACATTTTAATCGTTACAAAATCTATTTTGACATGTTGGTATGTAACATTTATGTGTGCATAGTTTTTTTTTTATTTTAAAGTAAAAGCACATTGAGGCTATTTCACCTCCCTAAATATAAGAGTGAGTGTAAAGTGTTAAAGTCGTACGTATAGTGTTGTAAGTGTGTGTGTTAGACTCGCGTACCGCGAGTGGCTTCTAAATCCTCTCAATAGGTGCAGCTAGTCTGCACCCCCTGCGGTGTGTTTAGGTATTTTAGATGTTAAAATTTAAGCTTTTCAGGAAACAAATGGTTTTTATTTGGATTTCCTTCAGTCTTGTGTACTTCTTATTCTTAACACTTTTTACAAATATTTAATTACCCATATTACTCAACCTGTTCTTCTTTCCTTATTGTATGAGGTTGCTTACAATACAAGGCCTACAGTTTTGTATTTTAAGTACTGTATTTAGTAAAACAGCGAACTCATTTTTTTGCAAAATATAAAATGACTGCGCTACAAAGAAAACGTAATTACAATGGCACAGAAAACTGAAGCAAAAGAACTGTTAGATAAAGACGAATCAGTGAAACTCATAAGTGTTGAGTTCGGCGTCAGGATAACAATATATAGGCCTAAGGACTGTCACCAGAATAAGAAAACCATACAAGATTTTGAGTGAGAAAAAGTACACAACCATATAAGTATACAAATTGAGAGAGTAAACGTATAAATCGACAATGCATTGTGGTTATGGTTCACTAAAAAACATCGTTCAAGTGGACAAATCTTGAAGGAAAATATTAGGTTTTTAACCAACCTACTTTTTCGTTATCTGACTGGAGGTTTGGTCACGTGGCAGTCGATAAAAGATCGTTTAAAATAACTAGTTAAATATTGTTTTATCAAAACTCCTTTAAAATTAACAAATATAGGATTAACTTTACTTAAAGGTAGTTCTAACATCAACGCATAGTATATTCATTACTATTTGGAAAAACTGATTTTTCTGACAAAAAACTCCGAAAGTTAAGCTTCATTTGTCACAATTTTGCCCGACTTTTTAAAATACATTGATTTTTTAAAAATTAATTCTGTGTAAAATGTAAAAATGAATTTCTCGTTAAAATTATAAATCGATAAACACTTTGGTGAATCGATATAAGTCCTTATACTGGTTTTAATTACAAATCTCCATATATTAACAAAAAGTTAGAATTTTTTCTTAACTTTTATATTATCTGAACTGGTAGTGAAGGGATCACCAACACATTCGTGTTTTTCATTTAAATCGGTTTTAACTAATTTCATTGAATGTGAGAAACTACAATAAAATACACCTAGCATAAAATAATTACATTAAATCATTTTTCAAAACAATTGACAAAAACCTTTCATAAGTTGTCGTACACCTTAAAATGTCACTTTTTTCAAAATTAATTAGTGTAATAAAAATAAAATAAACTGAAAGAGAAAATAAATACAAAGCAATTTTTTTCTCTGAATTGTCACTAAATTTGTGTGTTTCGGGAAAATATTATAAAGATAGCTCTCTATTGTCTATGAGTAGAATTTTTATAGCTGTTTAACATTTGGAAAGGAAGTCCATAGATCACAGACTTAAAGCGACTGACTGTACAGATAAGTTTGCATTCTTTCTTTTTATCCTTGATATCGTACGTTTTTACTTTTAATGGAGGTTTCGTGACGTAACAATGTAATTATATATTTTTCATTTTAGTATTCATTTTCCTTGATGGGAATTATTACTATAACGTTTCAAACACCGTTTCATTAATTTTACCAATTCAATGTATATTTTTATTTAAATCAAAATATTCAGTTCGTTCGAAAATTGATATCTTGAAATTCATTGATATAGGCTATCCGTTTTTACGTTCCTTGAGCCCAAAAAAGTGCTTTATACAAAATGATTAAACCGATCGTTGTAGAATGATTGATGTAGATAAAATTTAACATATAGATTAAAATATGCTTTTAGCCCATTATCAAAAAAATCTCAGGAAGTAATAACATTTTTTTAAATCACTATGTTCACAAAATTTTGTAAACATGTTTGGTTTTGGAGTTTTGTACACAAGAACTGAAATACCAGACATATTTCTAAAATTATTTCATTAGTAAAAAATGTTTTTTATTTAAAAAAAGGTTCTATAACTCTAATCTGTAAAGTGCATTTCAATTAAAAGAAATTTAGTGATAAAGAAAACTAACAAAAACTGTATTATCTATTATTTTTAGTTTGTTCTGTTGGAAGCTTTTAAAAACTGGTTTTGCGGCGGAATAGCAATTGAAACCAACAGTTAATGAGGAAAACTCGGAAAATATCAGGTTATGTGATAATTTTTCAACTTGAAGTGTAAACTAATACATTTAAATTTTATTGAAATAGATTAGAAAATAGTGTCCATGGAAACTTTGAGTGTATGAATAAATATTTGTAGTTATAAATATATCTATCCGATTTATCGAACCAGAAACTTGAGATTAAGAGTAATCAAAGGAAATATATGCTTAATAGAAATGAATGAAATTTTGTTAATCAAACTCATTGTGTAATATTAATATTAAAAAAAAAATTATTCTGAAATAAAATGAAAAATTGTTGTGTGTGTGTGTGTGTGTGTGTGTGTGTGTGTGTGTATTAATTGGGTTCGTTACTTGTTTGAACTGTAAAATAAATTTGAATATTCAATTATTTTCAACTTAAAATTAGAGTTTTTACAAATTTTGAATAGAAAGAGTTTCGTGTTTTAAAATGTCTAAACGAAAAAAAGATATCATAACAAATTTTTGTTGCAACATCGGGTACTACTTATACAACCTCTGATACTACTAAAAAAACCTCTGGTACTATTAACAAAAAACTATGGTACTACTAACAAAAATTCTTGTACTCTAACACAACCACTGGCACTACTAACACAACCTCTAGTATTACTAACACAACCTCTAGTATTACTAACACAACCTCTGGTACTACTAACACAACCTATGATACTACTAACACAACTTATATTGTTACTACTAACACAATCTCTAGCACTACTAACAAAACCTCTGGCACTACTAACACAACCTATGGTACTACTAACACAACCTATGGTACTACTAACACAACCTATGTTACTACTAACACAACCTTTAGTACTACTAACACAACCTCTAGTATTACTAACACAACATCCAGTACTACTAACAAAACCTCTAGCACTTCTAACAAAACCTCTGGCACTACTAACACAACCTATGGTACTACTAACACAACCTATGGTACTACTAAAACAACCTATGGTACTACTAACAAAACCTCTAGTATTACTAACACAACATCCAGTACTACTAACAAAACCTCTAGCACTACTAACAAAACCTCTGGCACTACTAACACAACCTATGGTACTACTAACACAACCTATGTTACTACTAACACAACCTTTAGTACTACTAACAAAAACGTGTTCACAGTCCACAACTTTGTTCCAAATCAAACTTTCTACAAAACTGATTTTGGTAATTGTTTTGATAGTTCGTTACCGAGCAAAATCCGATCAAGAGTTTCAAATTTAATCCATTTTCAAAACTTTCAAAATCCATAATCCTTTTTTGTCTTACACTTTTAAAACATTTTTCACCTTTTATAATCAGATTTCACCATAAAACTGTTCTCATGTTTATATCCCTCAATGTACTCGTAATTTAAAAATTTTAATATATGTCGATTTAAACGCTGATTTAAATGAGTAAATCATATATTTTCAAAAAAAATGGATGATAAATTTTAAATTGTTACCATAACTTTGGTGAGACAGCTGTGCCAACATAATAAAACTTAAAGTTGTTCTTTGAAACAAATCAGTGGAATTATTTTTACATCTAGTTCTTGCTAACCATTCATTGCACTCCATATTACGACCGAAAGTTTAATTAAATTCATGATTTATTAGGAACATTAAGTTTTAAACAAACCGTTATAATGGAGCATAAACAATGGAAATCACACTAAACATAAATCATTGGTAGAGTGTATAATCTCTTTTATTACAAACCGTTAACTACCATAAATATCTTATAAATCAATAATGGTACACGAACATTACACGAAACCCCTTGTATAACATTAAGTTGTTAGTTATAACATTAAACGGTAGTTAATCAATGAAAGAGTCACGTTTATAAAAAAAAAATTAGGAAATTTTACAAGATCTTCGAGTTTGTAATTTAAGGAAAATATTTGTTAATACAAATTTTCTAATCAGATTTGTTAATTAGTTAATTTTCATTGTTTTTAGTATTTTTTTTTAATTCTGGAGATTTCTAGTTCTCAAACTGCATCATACATTTTCCTTTGACACAGTTTTTTTAGATGAGTTTGTGTAATTTAATAATTTAATAGTTTAATAATAATAGTTGATTATGTTATTAATTTATATAAATGTTATTTATGTTACGAGAAATGAATTTATAATTAATAACGTGGATCAAGAACCTACTTCTAAAACACGTCCGTACCCACTCTTTCAATATATATATATATACTTATTTTACTTACTTTTAACCAAACTCCAACAGATCGAAAGACGTAAAAACGCTCTTTTGACATTTGCCATTTGTGGATTTTTTAAGAACACGCTTTTGTTGAGGTCCATTAATACCCTTCACAAATTAAATAGAATATAAATTATTAAAAACTTGTCTACAACATAATAGTAGACCAATATGTAAAACATCGAAAACTTCTGATACCTCTTTTTTTTAAACCAGGTTTACAAATATTTTGAAATTTTTTTGACTTAACATGTCAAAATTAGTGGGGATAACACGAAAACTGAGTGTGTGTGTGTGTGTGTGTGTGTGTGTGCGCGCGCGCGCGATTAAAAATTGTTTACCCTAAAAATGTTTCCCTTTAATAACTCCTAAACAATTTTTTTTTTTAGTCATCCTATATTTTTCCCGTGTTAGGGTGACTGTGGACTACCCAAATTTAATAGTGTACTTTTTGCCAAATTTAACAGTGATCGACTGCATCGTTTAAGTAGTGCCTTACAGGCTGAAAGACAGACGGAACATACTAAAAATTTATAAGACCCTATGACTTTGCCTACAGATAGTAAAAACATTAAATCAGATTTTTGGTTTTTTCACTGGTTTTTGATTAAACAGAGACGTGAACAATTTTTTTTAATTTTTAAGAATTCACTTTTTTAACAAATACACATTAATTATCAACGTGTATATCAAAATCGATTAATTCGTTTAGTCTCCAGCGTTAAGCCGTAATTCAAATAAACCATTGTTGTTTATTTGGTTTCCCTAGAAACCATAAATTCTCAGGATTTTTAAATTTATTTGCACCATAATTTCTACGTAATTTTGTAGAGAGGAAATAAAAATAAGGATTTCATAATATGTTTTAAATTTTATTTCTTCATTAATTATTATCGAGACATATTAATCAATTAATTTCTTCCAAAAAAAAAACTATTTAAAATTCATTGTTTTCAGGTTGGTGTTAAAATCTAACGCTACATTATCGCTAAATATTATAATAAAAATAATTAAATTACACTCTGCTTACGTATTCAGTAACCTGTGTCTGAGTGGTGAATTTATCCCTTGAAATTGAATGTAACTGTATGAAAATCCCCTCGGTTATATTTAGTTCAGATTAGGTTTAATATTGAAATCTGAATATTGGAAACGTGAGAGCATTTAGTGTTATACTGCAACATTTTGTTTTTACAATGTAGGCTATATACACAGTACATAATCTTATTAAGAAAAGGGGCAGTACGGAATAAAAACAACTTTTTTTATTTCAATGTTTATTGAGGAAAATTAGAAAAATTTTAATAAAGTAATTCAAAAACTCAGACTTAGAAAGTTTTACATACATTTTTTCATATATATATATATATATATTAATAGACAGAAAGACAGGCAGACAGAGACAGATAGATAGAAATATATAAAAAATTTACCATCATGTAAAACAAATACATATCGTTTCGAGAATAAGTTGTCGTTCTCAAAAGCCTGATTTAGATCGAAAAATTTTATAGGAAGAACAAGTCTATTCTATTTTATAATAGTAAAACTAAACATAGAAAACATACAAAAAGTAAAAACGTTTGTTTCCTGTTTTTGTTTCATTATTTTAACAATGTTTTTTCAAGTTTTAAATTCAGCACTTAAGACAATCGAGAACATCGTGATATTGTATATACAAATAATAGTAAATGTACTTTTAAAAATTATTGCATTCACTTAGTTGAAGTTTTTTAGATTATAAATTCCCACAATAACATAATAATATGCATAATATTACTTGTTCACGTTTTAAACTGAAACGGTTATTAAGAATGGATGGTAACCTAGTAGTTGTTTTTACTGTATTTAAAGTATTTTTAAGTAAATATTTAAAAGTATTTAAGTACTATTGTTTGTTGTGTAAAGCATTTAAAAATTAATGCTTTACACTACAGAAAATTGCCTAAAAACTCTCTATCTTTCGTTCTAGGCAAATAAATGCCTAACAATATTTTCTCATCATACAAAAATGACAGTTAAAATAAAACAGTTAAAGTAGATTCATTTAAAAACGTAATGTAATTGAAAACGAATTGGAATAGTAGACAAATACTTTTTATGTTCTCT
The DNA here is from genome assembly GCA_022606455.1 of Callitettix versicolor. Classification (NCBI taxonomy): domain Eukaryota; kingdom Metazoa; phylum Arthropoda; class Insecta; order Hemiptera; family Cercopidae; genus Callitettix; species Callitettix versicolor. Next base: position 42,918,327 of record CM040191.1, on the reverse strand, counting down.
AATAAAAAATTGTCTAAAAAAAATCCCGCCTTCTTTGCACTTAACATGTTGTTGTTGATGAAATTATGTGAGAGCTTTTTTTCTACTTTTTTTAAGGCTTTTTATTACAATTTCGAAATAACGAAAATATAACAAATATAAATGTTCTGTAACGAATACCACTTTAAATACTATGAACTATAATAACATTTAATAATATTAACTATAAATGAAAACGTATAATATAAAGCGAAACTATTTTACAATTATTTCAATTAATTTATACTTTGACAGTGGTTGCTTGATTTGAAATGGAATTTCGTTTGTCTTGTGTATCATAATAGTTTAGCCTTCTGTATAACAATTACATTATTTTGTCATTTCATTTGTCAGGTTTTTTTTGTGCACGGTTGTGTCTAATTAAAAGCAAATTATAACTTTACACAAAAACATTAATAAACAATGAATAAAATATTATTACAAATTTTGCAATCGACATTAAGGAAAAATGTTTTATAAAAATAATAAAATAAAAGCAAACTGGATGAGTTTCTGAACACATCAAGTATCTCTTGTAAAACAAGCAATCAAGTTTGTCCCTGTTACAGGACGTCGTGCCTTTCTCTCAATTTAATTGAATTTCCTTTTGATTTACGACATATTTAAGCCGTCCAATCTATTTTACTTCCTTTTTTAAAAGATTGAATAATTTCCGTAATCTATTTTCAATCACGATTCCTTTCAACATTCTTACAGGAATAAAACTGAAGATGCTTTACAGATTAGAACTTTTATCTACTGTTTTTAGCCAATTTTATTAGCAATGGAATCTTATGTTTTCTCCTATTGTTTTGTTTTAACTTAACGGATGCTGAATTATTAAAAAAACTTAAAAACCGGCTAAACTAGCTGTTCCAAAGTCTCTCGTTTTCCAAAATCACTAGTATCGGTTCAAACTAGCTATTCAAATGTCTTATTTAAAAAAAAGGTTAATAACTGTTCAAACTAGCTGTTTCAATGTCTCGTATTTTAAAAATTACACTAACAATTGTTCAAAATAACTGTACTAATGTAGCATTTTCAAAACAAAAAGCTAATAACCGTTCAAACTAGCTGTTCCAAACTCTCAATTTCTGAAAAAACTAATAACTGTTCAAATGGCTCAAACAAGCTGTGTTAATGTTCCATTTACGCGTAATAAAAAGAACATTTTAACTATTCAATATAACTGTTCCAATGTCTCATTTTATAAAAAAACTCTAATAACTATTCCAACTAGATGTTCCAATTAACCTGTTTTTTAAAAACGCTAATAACTGTTCGAAATAGCTGACCCAAAATCTAGTTTAAAAAAAACATGAATTACTGTTAAAACTAAGTGTTCCGATATTTCATTAAAAAAACTCTAATAACTTTTCCAAATAACTGTTTCAATGTCTCAGTTTCACAAAAAAAAACAATAATTGATATTGTTCTTATTATCTGTTCCAATATCTCATTTTCAAAAAAACCGCTAATAACCGCTTAAACTAACTGTTCCAAAGTCTCATCTTCCAATAAAAATTGGTTAATAAGAACAACAATCGTAAACGTGATTTTTTAAATTTAATTTCAATACAATTAAAGAAAAATGTAATCACTCTAAGAAAATATTGTTAAAAGTATTTAATTTGCAGCACGTACCGCGGCTCTCCAAGGACCCTTCATGAAGTGAGTGACGCAATGTTTCTGCTGATTAATTAATTTTACCCCTCTCTTCTCTTAACGCGCTTTTGTTGTTATCCACTTAAAACAATTATGTATTAACGATCTGCCAACTCAACGTTCACGTTACTCCTCTTAAAATTATTATTCTACAGACACAAATGTGACTGTTATAACGGAAGAGCGTACCTATTTATTGTTATTCCAACTTCCGGAAGTTCAACTGAAAGTGTACTTTGAAATATTAATTCCGAACTTTAAAGCAGATTCTAAAGTGCATCGTTTCCTTAAATATATAGTATAAAGCAATTACATTTCTATGATTCGACACTTACATGACCATTATGTCATAATTGCCAGAAATTTTCTAAAAAAAAATAGTTCCCTCAGACCTTCTTTGTTCCACATTCTGTCCCTTTTTGTTACTTTTGTATTTTGCTGAATGATTCTTTACGCAAACCTTGTACAATGAATGCCTCTAGTATCTTATAGGTTGTTAGAGATATTGTGTATTATCAGTTTGGCTTTTCTCTTTACATTCCATTTCCATTTTATTAGCGAATCATACTGGAAAATGAGCTATTGTAGTGGCCATCAAGGTAATAGCTACACCCAATACCTTGCGTCAAACCTGACCTCAAAACGCTAATAGAGATTTCGTTAGATTTAAATATATATTTGTATTTGTATGGTATGTAAGTGATATTTAGCTTAGACGAATTCGTTAAACAGAAAATCCGTAAAACAGTTTCAAAATGGCGGTCATTCCAAATCTCGAAAAAATATTGCTTTAATCAAACAATTTACTGGAAATCTTGCAGTTATTATAATAACCGTTATAAACTGAAAAATTAACATTTTTTATAATTTAAAAATTCCTTTAAAAATGCAAAAACACATCTGCCGGCGATCAGAATTCATTTTGTATTTTCAGTATATTTTCAAAATTTCAAATATGAATGTATGCAGATTTTAACGAATATTATTATTGTTAAAACAGATTTTTTTTAAAAACATTGAAAATAAAAATTATAATTGTTTTATTGTTATCCGTTGGTAATATGATTTCTTTACGTCAGGGAGAAATTAACTGCAATGGCCGCTGTAGTTAAATGGTTAAACGAATTTTGTTAAGAAATGTTCTTGTCTAAGCTATTAAAAATCATGAACGCTAGAATTAGAATAGCGATTAATATAACTGTTAAAAATCATGAACGCTATTGCAAACTTAGAACTCGTAAATGATTAATATAACTATTTAATATCGATTAATGAATCAAATTACGGTCAACGATGGTCCGTTTTATTACAAACGTGGTGTCTGAGTATTAAAATACCAAAACGGACTAAAATTTGTCTGACTATACCAAAATTAATTTAATTAAATGCAATTTATAATTTAGTACTAAAAGTCGTTTATTTCTAAACAAGAAGTTGTTTTTTAAATTCAATTTGTATAATTAAAAATCAACGAAGTATTTGTAAAGAATAAGTTTAAATTAATTTTAAAAATGTGATATTTAAATAAATCAGTAACCTGTTATTTCGTGAAATGAATCCGTCCATTAATACAATTGCTTTTTGCGACAAAATAAATAAATCTTTGTTTTAGCGGAATTATTTTTGCTTCAAACTGCCATCGCGAAGCTTTAGCAGATAAACCGACCTCCCAGGAGAGTGTCATGTCGCTCTGGACTCACTTCGTATATTTTGTCAAAACTTTTGCCTTGCCTCCTGTCCATTGAATACTTGATATAAAGATATATTATTATAATTTATTTTTTCTCTATTATCAAAAAAGCACTCAATAAAACTATAAAAATTGATTTAACTTTTGGATTAATTATAAGGTTCTTTTGTTATTGTTGTTCACGATATAATTATTTTTTGCAAACAGTGAACTTTATTACTGAGCGCCCATCCTGACTTCTAGGACAGTTTTGTGACAAATATTAACAGTGATTGACTGTAAAGAAAAAGCTACTCTAGACTCGTACCTGCAACCTTGAAGTGCGCTTGTTCGTTCAAAGAAGCAGCAGACTAATCAGTGCTTTACACCTCGGACACACCGCCCCCTTCCTCTCTCTCTCTCTCTCTCTCTCTCTCTCTCTCTCTCTCTCTCTCTCTCTCTCTCTCTCTCTCTCTCTCTCTCTCTCTCTCTCTCTCTCTCTCTCTCTCTCTCTCTCTCTCTCTCTCTCTCTCTCTCTCTCTCTCTCTCTCTCTCTCTCTCTCTCTCTCTCTCTCTCTCTCTCTCTCTCTCTCTCTCTCTCTCTCTCTCTCTCTCTCTCTCTCTCTCTCTCTCTCTCTCTCTCTCTCTCTCTCTCTCTCTCTCTCTCTCTCTCTCTCTCTCTCTCTCTCTCTCTCTCTCTCTCTCTCTCTCTCTCTCTCTCTCTCTCTCTCTCTCTCTCTCTCTCTCTCTAAAACTTAACATATATATATATATATATATATATATATATATATATCATAATTTTAGTTCAATTTTATTTTAACTTGACGAAAAAATCGATTATGTTAATAGCTGAAATTTGTTAACCGGATCTTTTCAATCGTTTTCTTCTGTGTTTCTGAACATGCCCACCTAAAGGTTCGTAGTTCAATCCACAGTTAATTACTCTCCTTGCTTTTCCTTTACCGTTAAAACTGATCCCTCGTCCTCATTAGTCCAACTGGCATAAAGTATGAACGTTGAGCAAAAAAGTAACGTTTGAAATTTTCAAACTCAACTATAAAAACACTAAATGAAGCATTTTGTACTACAGAATACGATGTGTTACTTAAGAATTTCAAATCGAAAGGACACAAATCTCATATTCTGATACGAATAAAACACAAACCAAACACTGCTATCTCTACAACTGTGAATTTTAGAGTAAAAATTAATTGTATTAACTGCGTTTAAAATCACTTTTTACTGTGTTTATTTCGTCACATTAAATTTGGCAAGCTTGTGTTTTTTGTCAAATGTTTCTCTTTTTCATCTATTTTTTATGACTTGTATAAACCAAGTTCCAACTAATGTACACGGTTCTGTATTAAATTCATATATATCTATATATATATATATATATATTATTAATTCTTGTTCCGTTCATTTTCCAAAATCAATTTTTAGTTGCACGCATAATGAATTTTGTTTCTGCCTAGAAAATGAATACTTGAAACTGAATACTTTTAATAATATATTGAGCTGCATGAATATAAAAATGTTTTAGTTTTAAACAACGATTTACTCTCTATTTGTCAACACATTTGTATAGGCTATTATATATTTAAACATAACAGTAATTGTTCTGAAATATTTGAAAATAAAACATCAACGTAGCAGAAAGGGGAGGCATTTTTACAAACGCTCAGAACGGAAACGCCCAGTGATATGTTCTTTGCTAATATTCCGTTGTAAAGGAAATAGCACTCGGATAACCATCGGTCGATCCAACTCGGAAAATAAAATTTCTGCGGACATAAAGCCTCCCATTCTTTTTTTTAGTCTGATATTCAAATCATGCCGCAGTTCCCGCGAGACTCGGTTAATCTGCATGTCGGTGATTCTCACTGGCGTTCGGTATTCTATAAAAAATATTTGTTTAGTAAGTTATTGCAGAACTGATTTTTGTTTAGTATTACTCGTAAATTTTGAATTTTCAAAAACTCCATTATTTCAAAAAAAAAACATATTTAATATCGATTGATAGATTTTAGATATTGAAACATGGATATTTAATACATATTGATAGATTCGTATCGAGATTACGGTAATTTGTAAAATTTCACCTCGATTTTACAACGAGTAGAGGATTAAATATCGATTACAAGGTTTAATACAGACAGAGAGAAAAACATGAAATTATTATAAAAGTGGTAAATACCACATACGTTATTATAAACATGGTAAAATACCACATCACATTTGTGACTAAAATTTGTCAAAAATGTCTTCTTACAGAGCAAAAACGTAACACAGGACAAAAATTATGAAATCAATTTTACGAAATTTAAAACTGAGTGAAAGTTGATAAAAATGATGAAAACTGTTTGGCAAAATCCTATTTTAGTTATTTTTGACCAAAAAATGACAAAAAAACTTGTTTTACAACATTATTTTGAAAATTGGCAACTACACATGTAGACAAATTTTATCGTAAATGCATTTAAGCTTCACAGATAAGCACATGCACTTAATTTTCTTCTTTAACATCTGTTACTCTGACTTCATAAATTGTCCATATTTGAGTTATCTGTGACTTTTTCGCTAGTAATTGTGGAATAAAATAATACATAATTAGTAGGATTCCGGGCACTATATCCCAAAACATGGCGGCCGCTAACATGGCGGCCACTGATGTGTGCGCGCAGCGGTGTCGGACGCACGCAGCTGTCGGGAAGCGAACGTCGGCGCGCGCGCCGCCATCGTGTTACGTACCCGACCCGCCGGTGAATATTAATTAATCGAAAAAAAGTTGCGCGTTTCTGGCAAGGCTCGAACCGGGGACGTTGTGCGTGTGAGGCGCACGCTGTAACCACTGTACCACGGGAGCGTCTTGGGAAATTAGAGCGATTCGAGATATACGAAACGAACACCGATTCCGTTCGGGTTTGCCCGATCGAATCGTCATCTTGGTACGTGTCTAGCCCGCCCTGAGACGATGGATAGTGCGTTATATAAACATATATAAAGTACTTCATTCTATGGCCGCCGCCATCCGTGCCCCGGGCCTGTGGATAGTGTGTTATATAAACATATAAAGTACTTCATTCTATGGCAGCCGCCATCGTGTTACGCGCCCAGGGCCTGTGGATGGCTCGTTATATAAACATATAAAGTACTTCAGTCTATGGCCGTCGCCATCCGTGCCCCGGGCCTGTGGATAGTGCGTCATACTCCGTTCAATGGCCGCCGCCATCGTGTTAAGTACTTCATTCTATGGCCGCCGCCATCCGTGCCCCGGGCCTGTGGATAGTGTGTTATATAAACATATAAAGTACTTCATTCTATGGCAGCCGCCATCGTGTTACGCGCCCAGGGCCTGTGGATGGCGCGTTATATAAACATATAAAGTACTTCATTCTATGGCCGTCGCCATCCGTGCCCCGGGCCTGTGGATGGCGCGTTATATAAACATATAAAGAACGTCAATCTATGACCTCTCTCTAGCCACCGCCGCCGTCGTGTTACGTGCCCCAGGGTCTGCGGATAGTGCGTTATATGAACATATAAAGTAAGTCTATCTATGACCTCTCTCTCTCTCTCTCTCTCTCTCTCTCTCTCTCTCTCTCTCTCTCTCGTCTTACGTGGAAAATAAGGAAAAAGAAACAAAGATGTAAACATAAAATTGTATTTGTTTTATTGTAAATACCGTTTGCATGCAAAACAAACAAAAAGACACTAAAATACATGACATATAGTTGAATTATGGTAAATATTGAGTTAATGGAAAAAGACTTACAAATCAGTTACAAGGTACAAATAAAAAATAATGAACAGATAAAAAATACAGATTTCGCGCACAACGTAATGTTATACAGTTAGGAAACATAACAATGCATCACAAATGTTTTCTTTTCATGTGCTCAAATAGTTAAAAATACAATTTCTGAACGTCCACAATAAATGTACGACAAACTGGGCAACGTTGTAAATGATTCGAGCATTCACCACACAAAACATGTCCACATGGGAGTAAAGCGGTGTCTTGAGGCTGGTCTAGGCAAACAGGGCAATGAGACGGCAAACGACGTGGATTACAACCCTCAGTTCTCGGTAAAATGAAAGCAGTTTGTATGTCCACAGGACGCCGTCCATGACGGTTCAGTCTGTCAAATCCTACAGAGAAGGAACGGCTGAGTTCAAACGCAGCTAGTCTGTAGTTCTGTACGGCAAATAGGCGATCGGTACTGTATGGAGAGCACCTAGAAAACATTTCTAAATCGACGAATGCTGTGCGTAAATTCTCCACAGTGTCACGAATCACATTCAATGTGACTGGTGTAGGAGGAAGATCATCCTCTGTGTATTCTCTGAAACATCGACGACACTAAAAACAAAAAAAAACATAATTAATTTATATATATTAATTTGAAAATAAAGGTATTATTGTGTTCCCATTTTCCCAAAAAATACTTACAGAAACCCTCAACCTATATCGCTGATTGAAGGAAATATAACGAGACATAAATCCTGGTGAGGTCAGTCGTCCGCGCCGAAAGTGTCTAAAGCCGCTCTCACTAACCGACCCTGGTACATCCAAAAATACAAAGGTGGATGCCGAGGAACTCACAGAAGGGTTGGGAGACGGTTGATCAGCCTGTCTATCAGCAGAAGCAGCAGCAGGAGGAGATTGATCAGTTTGTCGATCAGCAGGAGAAGACTAATAAAAAAAAAAAATTTTTTTTTGAAAAATGTTCATTCAAAATATTAGAAAAGAGATATAAATATGTGTATATATATATCATACTTACAGGTGGTCTACTGTGGTTCTCCATCGAATTAGTTTGTAGAAAATACTTTTAATGGTAACCTGTACTGTGCCGTGTATACTTTTAATAAAAGAAAAAAAAAAAAAAAAAAATAAAAAAAAAAAAAAAAAATAAAAATAAACCATTGCACAAAGTCTATTCCTTCCTGTTCCATGTGTAGGAAAAGAGGACGGTAGTCATGACGTAGCCGACGGTGTAACGTTTCCGCATTTATTCGATTGAAAGTAGGTAAAGTAAGGCGCCCCAAAAATTCTAACATAAAATCAGCCGACAGTACTTGATGTAGAAAAATTTCTTCCAAGTCGAGAAAATATTGAAACTCTCTTATAAAAGCTTCCGATAATGTCTGAAATACGGATATACGCTGCCAGAATACGCGATCTCGAAACTCGCGAATAAAAGATTCCGATAAAGTCTGTCGCTTAGAAATTTCAAACCAGTCTACTCTATCAGCAAAATCTCTTATAAAACATTCAGATAGACGCTGAAAAATACTGACATTCGTCCAATGTAAGAACGAATGAAACTCTCGTAAAGTATTTTCAGAAAATAGTTGGTGCTTGCACATTTCAGACCAATCTATTTCGTGTTTAAAATCACGTATGAAATTGTTCGACAAATTTTGAAATTTAGCTACACCAGTCCAATTGACAAAAGTGCTGTATTGTCTAAGAAAACACTCGCTTAGCGCTCGATTCGAACATAGTTCATACCAATTTACGTATTCCTTATATCGGATAATTTTTTCAATGGGGAAGTACCTACATCGCGATATATTGGCCCAGTGTAATAAAGAAAACAAATCAAAAAAACGTTCGGATATGTAGTGCCCGTACGTACGTAAAATGACACACGCGAAATCGTCATCGCCTCTTGTTATAGCTACTAAAAAAATATTGTCTATCTGATTTACAGCGATAGCAAATTCCATCTGATCCTTTTTGTCCAAATATGATAATATTTTTCGGAAAATAGGCGGATATTGGAAAACGTGCGTCATCGTAAGAAAACAATCAGCAACAGAATCTGTACAACAAATAAACAAAATAAAAATTACTAAAAAGTGTGCCTCAGACTTGCTTTTTTTTTTTTATTGTTATCCGAATTATATACATATATCTATAAGTTCTAATATCGCCTCAAATCGGAAAAAAATATTTTGAAAAAAAAACATATAACTAACCTAATATTTACCACAATTCAAAAAAATTACTGGATACGTAAAGTTACAGTTTGCCCAACATGAGCGATCACAGTCATCATTTTACCGATTAATTGATCTAGCTCTGATAAGGAAAACTTATCAGCGTATCGTTTAGGAAGAAACGCGCTATTCAAGTCGCCGTTTTCGTTTTTAAATTCAATCAAAAGAGACGTTCCAAATTTTGTCGGTACCCGTTTCACACCTAGTATAGGAAAACGGAGTACCAATATTTAACGAACTAATAGGCACCGTGACTATCGGATTAACGTTATTAAAACGTTCGATCAGATTAGAACAGGAAGAACTACTCTTTGAGGATGACGATGTCATACTTACAGGTTTTTTTTTAAAAAATAACGTAAACTAAACACAAGCGCGCACACACGACACAGCTAGGCGAACTGAAAAACGTACAATGACAGGGGTAGATTTTAATTCGAGTATATATAGGGAAACCAGAACACGCAGCGCTTATACACAATGTATCCAGCCTTAACGCCAAAGTGAATGACCTTGCCCGTAATACGAAGCCTGAATGTGCGGTTAACATATGGTGATTTGTGATACTGCTTCAACGCTGGAGTGATGCAAATGCACCAGCCTAGTAGGTTTTACATTTGACACGTGCAGTTTATAAAGTGAAGGTCAACCAACGCTACCGTGGCATGATGAAATAAACAATTGTGTTATAAATACGGGCGTAACAAGGGCGTCAAACCCATTTGCCTTTTGCGCTAGACACTGGAATGATCGCGGCTCGTAAGTTGTATTCTATTCTGTCTGTTGTTATCTCTCTCTCTCTCATTGCTTGTGTGTTTGTATTAATTATAAGTGTTGTAAAAGAATAATTTTTTATATAATAGCTAATAACATTACTTACTAAAGAATAACTTTTTAATAATAATAAACACTATCTCTGTACTTTAAACATAATAGTCTAAATAATAAACACTATTTCTGTCATTAAATAATAAAGTTTTATGTACTAGGTAAACAAGATCTTTTTCGAAAGAATAACGTTTACTAAATAATAATTTTCTTTTTATATAATAGGTAAACACTACCGTTTTTTTTCGAAAAAAATTAAAGTCTATTAAATAATATTTTTTTTTTTTTGTATAATAAACAGTACCGATTTTTTTTCTAATAATGGCCGCTTTTATAGTGTCCAAAGTGTCGACGTATGTGAAAAAGTTTCGTTTGCACGGGACCAAAGTGACGTTTAAATTCAATCGGCCGCCTTCAGACGCTGACGAGATTCAATGGGTCAAACAAGGTCTGACAGAACTCGTGGACGTTATGACAAAAGACGCTACCGAGGAAGATCGTTTGGGTTTCACTCTGACCAGTTTGAACTTTAAAAATCGCGACCCCGGTTACGTAGCTTTTAGACCGGCAACGGAAGTGACCGCTGACGTCCTCTGGAATATTTTCGGCGGCATAATTCAAAGCAACGCCGAAACGTTCACTACCAGTGACGTTTTCAAAGTGGATTGCACCAAAGTGAACGTTCCACTGGGTCGCGGCCGCGTTAGACCGGGGCTCTTCAATAACTTTGCCGAAGAGTGTAAATCTAGAAAAGGGATCGTGGTGATTAAGAACAACGATTCACTGTGCCTGCCGTGCTCACTGGTAGTGGGAAAAGCGCGTGCGGACAAAGACCGAGATTACAAGGCCATCATACAAAATAGGCGAAAAAGACAGACTATCGCGGCCCGCCAACTGATGATCGACGCAGGTGTGGACATAGGGGATGCGGGGGCAGGGGTGGTAGAATTACAACGGTTCCAAACATTCCTGACCGATTATAAAATCACCGTCTACAATTACGACAGCCGCGGTCGTAGCGTGTACTTTGAGGGCGACGCCCCGAACGCGCAGTACGCTATAAACTTGATGTTTCACAATGGTCACTACAATACGATCACTAGCTTAACAGCCGCTTTCGCCTGCAGTTACTATTGCGTAACATGCCACGCCCCTTACAACTCCCTAGACGAGCACAGATGCCAGGCGCGGTGCAACGCTTGTAAGCGGACGCCGCCGTGCGTAAAGGACGACAGCGCGATCCATTGCAGCGATTGCAATAGATATTTTAAAAATAAAAATTGTTTTATCGCCCACAAAGGCTATGTCTGTCAGTCTGTACAGGAATGCCCGAAATGTAACAAACTGATTATAACTAGAAAACGGAAAACCGAGCACGTTTGCGGTGAAATTTATTGCAAGGTGTGCAAAGACTATAAGCAGTCTGGCCACCAATGCTACATGACGGTCGACACTCGTAAGCCTATGATCAGAGACTTCCTGTTCGTATTTTTCGACTTCGAGACGCGCCAAGACGAAGTTCTGGACACGGCTCGCGTACACCGAGTCACCTTGTGCGTGTCCAAACAGTATTGCTGGGAGTGTATGATACGCTTGACGCAAGACTGCCCTCACTGCGGTACCAGAACGCGCGTTTTCCAAAAAGATCCGGTCCGCAGGTTCATGTCCTACGTCATGGACGTGCGCAAGACGTACAAAAAAGTGTGCGTCATCGCGCACAACGGTCAAGCGTTCGACCACCAATTTATTTTCAAGTACGTGCTCGAAGAGACGAAATTCACGCCGAAACTCATAACGCGCGGTTCCAAGGTCATCCTCATGGAATTGGATAACGTGAAATTCATCGACTCTCTCAACTACATGCCTATGGCTCTATCGAAACTCCCCAAAGCGTTCGATCTGCCGCCGGAAAGCAAAAAGGCTATTTCCCCATCTGTTCAACACTCTGGCCAATCAAAATTACGTAGGTCCCATGCCCGGCCGCGAGTACTACTGCCCCGACTCCATGTTCGACAAGAACCACAAGGAGTTTTCCAAATGGTACGACGAACAGGTGCGCAACGAATACGTGTTCGATTTTCAAAAAGAGATTTTCGAATACTGTTATTCGGACGTGGATATACTGGCGCAAGCGTGCATAAAGTTCCGCGCTTCGTTTCTGCAGGAATGCAAAGTGGACCCTTTCCTGGAAGCCGTGACCATCGCCAGCGCGTGCAACGTGGCGTTCAGACGTAACTTTCTGAAGGCCGACACCATAGGCATAGTTCCGAAAAACGGCTACCGTTTGGCCGACAAACAGTCGCTCGCCGCTCTGCAATGGTTGGCCTCGGTAGAGGAAAAGGAGCGGGAGCGGACCGCCGAAGACGACTACCGTTTGGAACACGCCGGTCGCGGCAGGGAGAAACAGATTGCCGGCATGAAAGTGGACGGTTATTGCGCCCGCACGGACACCGTATACGAGTTCCACGGCTGCTACTGGCACGGCTGCCAACGGTGTTTCCCTCACGGGCGCGAAGAGCCCCTGGAGGATGATCCGTCCGACACGCTCGACGCTCGTTTGCAGAGAACCAAGGCAAAAATCGATAAACTGTCACGTCTGGTCTCTTCGGTAGTGGAGATGTGGGAGTGCGAGTTCAAGGCACCGCCTCATCTCGCCTTCCAACCCACGGCACCCTTGAATCCTAGAGACGCTTTCTTCGGCGGTCGTACGGGTAACGTGCGCACCTATCACGCTTGCAAAGAGGGAGAAAAATCCACTACGTGGACGTGTGCTCCTTTACCCGTGGGTGTGCAAGTACGGTAGATACCCCTTAGGCCACCCCAAAATTCACGTAGGCGATGCTGACTGCAGGAGGGCGGGCATGGAGGCGGACGGGCTGCTGAAGTGTACCGTCCTTCCGCCTCGCGAACTCTACCACCCCGTGCTGCCGGTAAAGATGCATGACAAACTGATGTTCGTGTTGTGCCGCACGTGCGCGGAAACGCTGAACGTCTCCGACTGCGACCACGGCGTCGACCGACGAGCGCTGACAGGGACTTGGACTATGGACGAAATCCGTAAGGCCGTGGACAAGGGTTACGTCATTTTGGAAATGTTCGAAATGTGGCAGTACGAAATGGCGTCTTTCGACCAGGGCGGCGGTCTATTTACGGATTTCATTAATAAATTTCTAAAAATAAAACAAGAAGCTTCAGGCTACCCCGACTGGTGCAAGACTGACGAGGACAGACAAAAGTACATAGACGACTATTTCACGGCCGAACGGGTGACACTGGAAGCGGCGAAAATCGAAAAGAACGAGGGCCGACGCTCGCTGGCCAAATTGATGTTGAATTCCTTTTGGGGAAAATTCGGCCAGCGAGAAAACCAGACAAAGACCGCGATCGTCAGACAACCAACCGAGTTGTTCAAAATGTTGGTCAGTCCGTCCGTTCGCGTTAACAATATCCAGGAGGTGAACGACGAAACAATCGTGGTGAACTGGGAGTACGTCGAAGACGTCTGCGAGGTACTTCCGACGGTCAACGTCGTACTCGCCGCTTTCACGACTGCTCAGGCTCGACTTAAACTGTACGAACACCTGGATGCCCTTGACAGACAGACCGTTTACTACGACACTGATTCTGTACTCTACCTGGAAGGTGCACACAAGGTAGAGACAGGTGACTACTTAGGGCAGATGACGGACGAACTCCTGGAGTACGGTCCCGGTTCGTATATTACAGAATTTGTATCCGGTGGACCGAAAGTCTACGGTTACAAAGTTTTGTCTACCAAATACAACGAACTGGTCACCGTATGCAAGGTCAAAGGACTCACATTGAATCTCAGCACGTCTGGCATAGTAAATTTCGAGTCTTTAAAGAGAATGGTTCTCAATGTCGACGACGTCGACGACGACGACTCCGACAAGCAACCGGAAACTCTTACGGTCACAGACAAAAGGATTCGTCGCACCAAAGATCATCAAGTGATCACGGTGAACGAATCAAAAATATTTCGGGTGACAGGTGCGAAAAGAAAACGCTGCGGTGATTTCGATACACTACCGTACGGTCACCGTAGCAAAAAACAACATGTAGAGTAAGAGAGAGAGGCACAGACAAACAGAACACTTTTTTTTCAAAATATTTTTTACCCTCTTTCTTATTGCTGAATGCAAGGTCACTGGCGAAGAGTTAATTCTCTCGTAAACACGAGTGTGTATGTGTGAATGTCCCCTCTGGCGAAGCGTGACAGCGCTCGTAAGGGTGAATGTCCCTCTGACGAGGTGTAACAACCCGTAAGGTGTATGGTGCAATAAGAAAGACGGTAAAAAAAAAAAAAACGGAGGTATCAGCAGAGGAATAGGAATTTTTTTTTTGGAATGGATACCACGCGAGGGTGGCGAAGGTTGGGGCCACCCTCCATAAAAAAAAAAAAATATAAAATCTTTTGTTTCAGATAGACAGTCGTCAGTCGGTATGAACGTGAGACGTGAAATAGCCGATGAGCTGCATAAGCCGGCGCGAAGAAATTTCAAAACACGTCGTGTCACGCTGAAGGGTGTGGACGATTTATATCAGGCGGATTTGGTGGAAATGATCCCGTACGCTAAGGGCAACAACGGTTACAAATATATACTGACAATGATAAATTGTCTGTCGAAATTCGCTATAGCCGTTCCGTTGAAAACAAAGACGAGCGCCGAAGTGGCGACCGCTCTTGAGCCGATACTCGAAAAACACCCCATGCGCCATTTTCAGACCGATCAGGGTAAAGAGTGGTTCAACGCCCATGTGGGTAAACTGATGAAAAAATACGGCATAAACCATTACACCACGTATACGGATAAGAAAGCGTCTATAGTCGAACGGCTCAATCGTACTTTGAAAACGAAAATGTGGCGCGAATTTACGGCTCGCGGCACATACGAGTGGGTAGATTTATTAAAATCGGTAGTACGGTCTTACAATAACACCGTGCACAGCACCATCGGTATGAAACCGGTTCTTGTGACGCGAAAACACGAAAACCGACTTTTGAAAAAAGTAAACGGTCAGGGTGGTGGTGGTGGTGGCACTTTGGAAAAGACTAAATTCAACGTGGACGATAAAGTAAGGATTTCCAAGTATAAGAAGACCTTCGCTAAAGGCTACCTACCGAACTGGACGAACGAGGTGTTTTCTATTTACGCCGTAGTCCCGACCGCACCTACCACGTACATTTTACAAGACTCGAAAGGCGAGATTCTGAAAGGCGGCTTTTACGCCGAAGAATTAAGTAAAACCAATGTGGGCGATGTTTACCTCGTGGAAAAAGTATTGCGATCGAAAGGGAACAAAGTTCTGGTAAAGTGGTTAGGCTTTGACAAGTCGCACAACTCGTGGATCGATAAGCGCAAACTAATCGCTTGAAACGGGATATCCGTTTCCTGTGTCTCCACACGCGGCCACATTCGGACAAAGCCTACTATTTATTAGACACGCGCGCACACGAGCGGCTCAGTATCGAACGATAATGCGTATCGAGACGTCGCGTGAAAAATTGCAAATTTCAAATTTCGACGTTTTTGCAGGCGGCGGCGGCGGCAAGAGTAAACGTCATAGCTCGCTTTTGCCCGACACTATTCGTTGTATCGTATGCGGTCCTTCCAATTGCGGTAAAACTAACGTCGTGTTCAATTTACTTTTCGACACGAACGGTTTGAGATTCGCGAACGTTTACGTATTTTCGAAATCTCTGCACCAGCCGAAATACAAACTATTGGAAACGGTTTTCACCGAGGACACGGGTATAGGTTATTTCCGTGTACAGAAAACGAAAGTGTCATCGACCCCAGCGAGGCCGAACCGAATTCCGTAATGATATTCGACGATATAGCGTGCGAGAGACACGATAATATACGCAAATATTTCACAATGGGGCGTCACAATAATATAGACTCATTTTATCTAGGCCAAACGTACAGTAGGATTCCGAAGCAGCTGGTGCGCGACAACGCCAACTTGCTGGTAGTATTTAAACAGGACGAACTCAATTTGAGACACATTTACAACGATCACGTAAACACGGACGTTACGTTCGGTGTTTTTAAAGATATCTGCGCGGCTGCGTGGAAAGAGAAACACGGGTTCTTGGTGATAGACAAAGACAGCGAGATAGAAGAGGGCCGGTACAGGATAGGATTCGATCGTTTCTTCAAAGACTTGCAATGAGAATATACACGTACAACGATATAGCCGCGTATAAGAACATGTCTACACGTCCGCGGCGGCAGCCGCCGAAATCGAACCTGTGCGCGTGGTATTACGCGGATAGGAAACGGTATTGCGGCAATTACTGTAGTAGATCGGGAAAACACGGTGACGTATTCAACAGACGTTGTTGGCGCCATAAAAGGCGCGGTGGCTACAGTAAGACCGTTCCGCCTGTCGTACTTCTGATGATCGCTAGCGCTTCGCGCATCTACAACAGGGATATTTGGATGAAATTTCTGTGCGAGAGTGAAAAACGCGGAGTCCCGTTCGAACTGGTAATCTACAACGAACACATGCTCAACGGTACAGTACGACACCCTCAAAATCTACTCTCGCGTTTCAGACCGTTTCCGGATCTTTTTAACCGTACAGTCACCCCCGGTCACGGTAACCTCGAGTACACTCAAGTCTATTTGGACATGTTGCAGTACGGCTGTTTATTCCCGAACGCGTCCAGGTGTGTGGTAATTACAGAAAGAAGTATACCCATACGCGAACCCGTGGAAGCCTACAGACTGATTACAAGTTCGAGATGTATGATTGACGTGAGCTATAACGTAAAATACGGTCCCGTGCCGCCGCTTTTGCCTCACAATACACGGGGCAGAGCATTCGAGGCGGTGAACAACAAAGCGCAAGGTATGTTTACGGTAGAATTTCTTAAAGTCGCCCTGCCGAGCGTCGTCGAACAGTGCCGACACTTTGGTCTCTCTTTTGACGGTCACCGTTACAAGGTCGTCGACTCGCGACAATTGGAAACATGGCGTAATTATACGGGTGCGAATTTAGACGAATTCCTCTTATTGAATTCGTATCTTTTAGCTTCATCATCATCTTCGATTCGTCCTCTAGTTCGGCTGAAAGAGTACATGCAGGATACGTCGCGAGACGATCACCTATTGGTAGCCGAAATACCCGAGTGGCGTGACAACGTGAAACGCACCTTTGTTTTTACGGACGCGCGTAAAACTATGCGGATCCCTTTTTCGATAACAATATGTACCGTTATCTGAGAGGGTTGCGTTGGGAAAGTAAAAAGTTTTTGTACGCGTCAGCCGGTGACGTTATACAATATCTGTTGTCCGCGAAAAAGTATCCACTTTTCTTTAGATCGCTGGAATTGCCCTGAACATATAAATAACGCTACATACCGGTACAGCTGTTCATTCGACGATATGACGTTAACCGGTGATCTGGCTACGCTCGAAATCGATCGGTTGAAAGACGCCTTGAAGCGAAAATATATGCAGATGAAATTCGGCGATGCCGATATGGACGTACAATTGACAAGACAGTACAAACCCATCATCAAAGAGTTGACGAAAATACAAGACGCCTCGCAGACGCTACTACCAGTTATGACGAAAACTGAAAAACAAGAGGAAGAAGAAGAAGAAGAAGAAGAAGACCGTTCCATGATGTCGGCAGTGTCGACACCGAAAAGAAAAACATCATCATCATATCCGAGCTTTCTTGATACGCCGGTCATTGCGGAAACATCATCATCAGGATCTACTTCTTCTTTATCTCCTGCTGCTGCTCTTCCGAAAGTGTCTCCGCAGCATCAGCAAAATGTAGCTAGTTATGTGTCGACACCGCAAGGACGTGACGAATCGATAGAATGGATAAACAAGACGTTTAACCACCCTGTAGTACGTAAATACATGTTGAAAATGATTACCGATACGGCGAGGAAAAGAGAAATAGATAATCTGTACGGACCGCGAATAGAAGAAGACTCGATAATGGTCGGTTCGAAAACGATACAGTTCAACGACGACGGTGACATTGTTATCGATGACGCAACCTACAAAGGTACACCGGGCCTATACGAAATACTATTCATGAGGGATCCCGTCGAGTACACGACCGAAGACGCCGCCGCGTACAAAAATATCTGTATACAAACAAACGCTCACCTCCAGAAATACAAGTCCTATGCGCCGGTCAACCGCAACCACACTTCGGTTAAATACAAACGTGTTATACAATACCTGTTTCCGCCGGCAAAACAAAATAAGAAGAAGACGAAGACGACGACGACGAGTCGTGTTAAACAAGGTCAAGGTTACGCGTACTGGGACGATCCGAACGAATTGTGCGATAGATTAAAGCTTTTGCTCATGTCGTACGACGCCGGTCATACGGGTCACGCCAACGAGATAGCGTCCATTATAGAAGAACTCAAAGAGGCGGGACTGATAAAAGGTTCGGGAAATAGAAAAATACGTGCAGTGATACGATGAGTGTCGACAAGTTTGGACGTTATAGCGGCGGCGGCGGCAGCGACGGCAGCAGAAATTCGGAACGCCGAGGACCACCCGGGATCGGATTCGCTCTTACTCAGGACGGAGATTACGATTTAAAACACAAAGCGTTACGTAATGTCTACACGCCCGACGACGACGACGACGACGACGAAGTTGCCGTAAATAGGGGTACGATGAAGAAACGTTGTTTAACATTCGACTCTGTGATTGCAAAATATCACGCGAAAAATAATCCTCTCGGCGGTCTAGCTAAACCGACAGCTGCGGACGACGCCGTGACCAAAGAGTACTTGGAATCTTTAATCCCCATTAAACTGGTCGACAGTTATTCGCTTGAAAATTTTCGATTACGTAATGTAGGCATGCCACAATTGGACGGGGATGCCGTCAACATCCGGTATGCGAAAGAAAATATGCTCGTGAAAGACGGTGGTGGTGGGGGAAAATTTGACGCCGGCGGATCGGTTATCGGTAACGTTAAAACGCCCACAGCTAAAAATGATGCCGTTACAAAATCGTACGTGGACAGTCGCGTACTGAGCGTTACAAGCGGTAACAGCTGGCATCTACAGAATAAGCGTCTCGGTCACGTAGCGGAACCTGTATTGGCTAAAGACGCTGTCAATTTAGATTTTCTAATGCAAAATACGCTCTTTCTCACTCGACTGCCGACCGGTGATGTGTTCAACGCTAATAGTAAAAGAATCACAAATGTACCAAAGGCCGTAGATGCCGTTGACGCGGTAAATTTCGGTCAGTTGAATAAAGCTATCTACGCTTTAGAAGCTAAACTATTGACTAATACAATGCGCGCTATGGATCGTAATTTTCAAAACGAATTGATCGCTCTGGCGAAGGAAGTGAAAAAACAATACGGACACGTTAACGGTGGTGGTGGTGGTGGTGATGGTGGTGGCGGCGGTGATGATGACGATATAAGGACGAATCAGATACCTCATTGGCGTCACGTGTGGAGGACTTAGTACTTAGGTAGGCATTTCGCGCTTCAACGTTCAGTCGAGCGGTTGATTTTAAACATGAAGGTCGTCGCCGTCATCGTGGTGGCGGTATTCGCGTTTGAGGCGTCACGTGTCGAAGCCTACAACAACAACACGTCAACATTTTGCGGTTATGTAGACGTACCCGATTCTCTATCGGCCGGTCGTATTTGGGACACTCACACGTTGACTTGGTTTATGTACGAAAAAAGCGCGTACAGACAGATAGCGCAAAAAGCTTTCGACGTCTGGAGTAGACATTGCGACTTGACGTTTCATCAGAATCCGTTGAAACCGAACATTATCATATCGTTCGGCGAACACGATCATTTCCGTATGTCCACGGGCACTCAGTGTTCGTATAATTTCGACGGTATAGGCCACGTTCTCGCGCATACGTTCAAACCAAATTTACACGAATCGCGGCAGGTGGACATTCATTTCGACAGCGATGAAAATTGGGACTTTACTCTGACTACACCGTCACATTCTCACCAGTCGTTTTATCAGGTGCTCGTTCACGAAATCGGTCACGCACTCGGCTTAAATCATATCGCCGATTCCGATTCCGTAATGTACCCTATTTCGTATTCCGTTTCGAATTTGTCCGCACTAGACCTTTCGCCGACCGATATTCGAAATATACAAACTCTGTACGGTCCTAAACCGACTCCTCCCCCACCTCCACCTACTACTACTACTACTACTACGACAACAACGACAGCAAAGGCTACGACAACCAGTGTAATGCCAACCACTACTACTACCGCAAAAACTACTACTACTACTACCGGGTCGGACAATATCAGATATGTTTCGAGTAAACCGAACCTTTGTAAAATCAGACGCGAAATAAATACAGTGTTGATAGCGAATAAACATATCTACTTGTTTTACGGGCGTTACGTGTGGAAAGTTAGTTTGGACGAGTCGATTAGAGATCGCGCTAACGTGGAAGCCGAACTGATTACGGACTGGATGCCTTATCTATATCTCGGTTCTAAAAATATTACGGCGATATTCCAAAACCCTAATGACGATATCGTCGTGTTTTTGAACAAAGTCGTACACATCGTCGAATACCCTACTTTGAGACAAAAGTACAGGTTAACCTACGACGGATGGGCTAATATGGGCGTTAAAACGCCTATAAACGCCGTGCTCACTAATAACCGAGGACAGACGTTTCTGATCGATTTCAACTCTCGTGTTTTACGGTATTCGGAATACGATAGAGGTTGCCTTTACGCCGGTCTCACCGCCGATCTATTTAAAGGCGTACCGTTGACCTTCAAGGGGGCGTTTCGGTATACGGACGGTAATCTTTATTTTTCCACGACAAAACGGTGATAGGATACAACGAATTTTTAGGGCGCGTCGTGCGCGTCGAAAACGATCTTTTCAAAATATTAAACATCGTGTGCTTGAAAGAGAATCGTCTAAAAAATTTGTACTCTATGATGTCGGATATTTTTTATCTGTCTTCTTCCGCTTAATATAAGCGGATCGTTTACTCGTAACGCGTCAGTGATAAAATGGTCGGTAAACGTGCAACACGTGTCAGTCGTAAACGGAGAGCGATTAGGAAAGGTCGTGGATTGATTTCGTCAGCTGTCGATTTACTACCGTCCGCTATAAACAAAGCGGTCGATTTACTGCCCGTCGAACTACATATACCTACGTACAACTACTGCGGTCCGGGAACTAAATTGAAGAAGAGATTAGCTCGAGGCGATAAGGGTATAAATCCTTTGGACGAGGCGTGCAAAGAACACGATATCGCCTACAGCCGGTACAGCGATTCAAAAAATCGGAGCGAGGCTGATAATCGTCTGGCCGGAAAAGCTTGGAACCGTGTCAAAGCGAGTGACGCTTCTCTAGCGGAACGAGCGACAGCGCTAGCGGTAGCGGCCGCGATGAAAGCGAAAGCGAAATTAGGGGGCGGCGGGAGAAAGAGGAAGAAGAAGAGGTCGGCGGCTAAAAAACGGCGCACTATTACTCAACTCATTTCCGGTTTAAGGGGAAAAGGTCTTTATCTCGGACCGTACAAGAAGAAGGTAGGCGGTGGTTGCAGAAAACGTCGTAGGACGCCTAGGAAAAAAAAAAAAACAACAACGCATTGATCGATTCGATACCCATCAGACCGTTGACGAATTTGGAGTTGGAAAAGTACGCGAAACGTTTGGGCGTGGCAGCGTTCCGCGGTGTTTTCATGCGCGACACGTTACCGCGCGGTAAACCGTGGCGAAACGAATCGGCTATCGTGAATTTGGACAGCGTGACGGGCGACGGTACTCACTGGGTATGTTATAAAAAGAAAGGCGATGCGGTCGAGTATTTCGATAGTTTCGGTAATCTGAGACCGCCGAAAGAGTTGATCGCGTATTTCGGTCCAGCAGCCGATATTCGCTATAATTACACGAGATACCAGCGTTTCGATTCAGTCGTTTGCGGTCATCTGTGTCTAAAGTTTCTCACGACACCGTCGTCGTCATGTCCATATGTTTGAACGGAAACAGTTCCGAACTTTCTTGCGATTTTTTCCCGCCGATCGACGTCTCCGACGGTGGTGGCGGCGGTCAATGGGAAATCGGTCTGGTCGATTTGGCTACGTACAATTCTATTCCGAATATCAAAGACGGCGTTAATAACGAATTTCGATTGTTTACGAGTGGCGACGGTCGCGATAAACGATCTCTGTTCTTTTTGAAAAATTTGGAATATGTTACTGTAAATGAAATAGAAGAAGAAGAAGAAGAAGAAAAGAAAAGAAAACTTTCATCACCCGCTACTGTTGGTGCTGCTGCTGCCGACAAAGACACGGAAAATACAAGATCCGCTCGTTTAATTACTACTACTACTACTGACGTCGACGATTCGACCGTTTCGTCTAAAACGGTAGACGTAAAATTGCCTACGGGTTCGTACGAAATCGACGACATTGAAAAGTACATTAAATCGAAACTAGATTCGAATATCGTGTTCTCTTTGAAACCGAACAATAACACGTTAAAGGCGGAGATATTTTGTTCGGAAACGGTAGATTTCAGCGGCGAACGTTCGATCGGCACTTTACTCGGTTTCGAAAGGAAACTTCTACGACCCGGTTATGTGCACGTTTCCGACCTGCCGGTGGACATCATCAAGGTCAGTGTAATACAAATCGAATGTAACGTGGCGTCGGGTTCGTTTCAAAACGGCGTAGAGAGTCACGTTATACACGAATTTTATCCCCGCGTACCGCCCGGCTATAAGATTATCGAGATCCCGCGAACCGTAATATATTTACCGGTCAACGTGAAATCGATTCACAACCTTACCGTCAGCCTGAAAGATCAGAACGGCGATCTCGTGGATTTCCGGAACGAAACTATTTCGATCAGATTGCATTTGAGAAGACGTCGGTAAGACGAGGCGGAATGGGTCTCGTATTTAACCGAGATACGTATAGACACGACGTTAGTCCGCGGACAAACACGAGAGTGTTAACACCTAGGAATATACGTTTTCTACGCTCTCTCGGCTTTAAAATTGTTCCGAAATAATGGATATGCTAGCGCTCGAAAGACAACCTGTGTACGATAATACGATCACCGGTAAAGAATATCATTACCACAAACCGTACGCGTCGTCCACGTTCCGCAATAACGATGAGATCCGCATACCGGTTAACCAACAGGACGTCATGACGTTACCGCACGAGAGTATGCTTTACATTACGGGTACGTTGACGGGAAAAAAGGAAAACGGTGCCAAGGCTAAGGTGGACTTTGTCAACAACGGCGTGGCGTTTCTATTCGACAATATCAGATACGAGATTGCCGGCAACGAAGTGGACGGTACGCGTCAATTGGGTATCGTGAGTACGGTGAAAAACTTGCTGTCCACGCCCGAGTACAGGGTGAATAACCTCAAAAATGCCGGTTGGGTGGGTCCCGGTAGGTACGTGTCTCCCGATAGTAGTAGCGGTGAATTTTCCGTACTCGTACCGTTGAAAATGTTGATGGGATTTTTCGAGGATTACCGGCGGATAGTGGTCAACGTGAAACAGGAACTGGTACTCTTACGATCGGCTACCGATTTGAACGCCGTTTACAGCGAAGACGGCGCGACCACAGTTGACCTCGTGATTACCGGTATCACGTGGTTGTTGCATCACATTACCGTGGACGGGAAACACGAGGTGGACACGTTGCGAAAGATTCAAAACAACATCACGGCGCACATTGCGTATCGCGGGTGGGACGTTATAGTACGACCGTGGTGGCCGGCCGTGAAACACGAATCGTGGGTCCTCAAGACGGCCACTATAGACCAGATGCCCCAGATCATAGCGTTAGTCTTTCAAACGGATAGGTCCAATCAGATCGCTAAAGACGCGTCCGCGTTCGATTATTGCAACATCACGGACGTACGCGTTCATCTGAATTCGGATTTTCACCCTTACGAACGGGTACGCGGTAGTGCGGCGCTAGCGTACCACAAATTCTGCGATTTCCAACAGTACTATTACGGTCGCGAACCGTCCCCTTGTGTCGATTTGCGAACGTTCAAAGAGAAAACACCGATTTTCGTAATCGATTGTTCCAAGCACAAAGATTCGTTCAGGTCGGGACCTGTCGACGTGAAACTGGAAATCGAAGCTTCCGATAATTTTCCCGCCAATACGACGGCCTATTGCGTCATCTTTTACGATAAGCACATGAGCTATTCCCTACTCACAGGCGCCATTAAAAATATAGCGGGTTTTTAGGCTGGTGGGGATGAGGAGGAGTGGGGAGAAGTGAGGTAGGTGCGAGATGAGTGTTACAGCGTTCAGTGCGAGTCATGGAGCCGGAGCGTATGGACGTGGATCGCCAGCAGTCTACAAGACGTACGGTGCCGCCAAACTTGCCTTTAGGTATTTATTTGAAAACGGTGAATTTTTAAACAGCGATTGCAGTAAATTTATCGTGACCGGTCTTTTCCAGCACGCCGCACACGAGCTGGGCGTTTTGGTGCAGTCGGGTAAAAATAAATTCGTTTTCTTCACCTATTTCACGTTCAACGAATTGCTGAACGAACTGACGAATATAACGTCGGCAGCCGCGGCTGCTGCTGCTTCGACCGCTTCGATAAAATTTAAATTCAGTCAAGGTCACGTGATTGTCCGGAAAGTGTTCGGTAAGAGATACGTTCAGTTGTACAGCGGCGTCGGCGTCGGTAGCGGTCCGCATACCGTTTCGTTGACCGCCGACGAGTGGAAATTGTTCGCCGACAGTGTGCCTCTGGTGACGCGTCGTATCAAAGAATTGTTTTACAACGAAAAAGATTTGATCGCGTACATCATCGAGTGTCTGGCCGGCGACGGCGACGACGAACCCGTATCCAGTAGTCTGCCCGAAGCGGACCGTTT
This sequence comes from Callitettix versicolor, assembly GCA_022606455.1. Taxonomy (NCBI): domain Eukaryota; kingdom Metazoa; phylum Arthropoda; class Insecta; order Hemiptera; family Cercopidae; genus Callitettix; species Callitettix versicolor. The sequence goes on along the minus strand of CM040191.1, from coordinate 42,893,232 downwards.
GTACGACGAAGTGGTCTTATTCAAAAACATGCTGCAGCAGCAGCAGAACCGGCTAGCGGTAGTTGAATTTCACGCGTACGTTGATAATTGCGGCGAGTATATAGTGAAAGAATTGGCCGTTGTCAGCCGTTTCTCGTACGCGGTTACGATTTTCAAATCGCCTTACGGTTTTCACACGCTGAACGAAAAGAGTAAGAAAATCGCTCGCTGGTTACGCGAATATTTTCACTGTATAGAGTGGGCGGACGGCGATATACCGTTCGACGAGAACGCGGTACGCGAGATGTTCAGACCTTTTTCCACTTTGTACACTAAAGGTTCGGAAAAAGCGCAATTTTTACGCCGTTACCATCCGAACGTTTTGGAATTACCTGAAAACGTTGGATAATAACGTCGAATGTACATATTTCAAATGCATATTACCCCGTCATAATAGCGATAGTAGTAAGTGCGCTCTGCAGAGCGCGAAACATTATTACGATTTACTCGATGCTTAGTGTACGCGAGCGCGCGCTTATGTCTAGCAGGTCACTGGCGCGGAGTTAATTCTCCCGTAAACCTAATAGACGTGTGTGTGTGTGTGTGTGTGTGTGTGTGTGTGTGGAGGTCACTGGCGTGGAGTTAATTCTCCCGTAAACCAAAGAGATGTTTGTGTGACGGTCACTGGCGCGGAGTTAATTCTCCCGTAAACCTTGGTTGTGTGTGTGTTTGGAGGTCACTGGCGCGGAGTTAATTCTCCCGTAAACCTGGGTTGTGTGTGTGTGTGTGTGTTTGGAGGTCACTGGCGCGGAGTTAATTCTCCCGTAAACCAGGGTTTTGTGTGTGGAGTTGATTCTCCATTGCGCGCGTGCGCGTACGCTACGCTGACGGTGTAATCTTTTATTGTACTAACCTAAAAAAATTAAAATACAAAAAAATTAAAAAAATATAAAGCAAAAAAAAAAAAATTTTTTTTGGGAGACTACAATTTTGTCATGGAGTGGTAGTCACCGGGAGTAGCGATGGTTTGGGGCTACTTCCTCAAGGGGTTAAGCCTTCTGCTTAACACCGGATTGTAATGTGGGCTACGACGGCGGCTTCACCACCTCGTACGACGGTTCCAACCCCGTGTACAAACACAGAGGACAATCATGAATATGTTTATGCGGGCCCTGAAAAGGGCCATTTGTACGCTGCTCCTCGGATTCAAGGAGCAGAAGGAGGTGGAGGAGGAGGGGTATTAAGGGTCATGTCGGGGGATAGTGATTGTAATAGGGAGTCCAGCATGTCAGTGTCCAGGATGTCTAGGGTCGGGGTTATGTCAAAGTCATGGTCAGTCTGCGGGGGCTGTGGTGGTGGTGGTGGCGATGGTGGTGGTGGCGGGGGCTGTGTTGGTGGACGAGGGCGACGACGACGACGGTTGGACATTTTTGGTTGCCATAACCGTTGGAGGTCGTGTTGATGTACTTGCACGCCGTCTACCATTTGAATTTCGATTTTATATCCGAAATCGGTCTTTATTGTTTCAACATCCTCCAAACGTCGTATACTTTTGAATTTTTCGTCTATCGCCCTGAAAAAAAACAAAAAAACATTTTTTATACACATACGCATATTTTTTTTAAAAAAATCAAACACACAGAGTGAACAATAACTTCGATTTTACCTAGTAAACGATTGTAATATGTCCGCCTTGTACTGTTTAAGAGCTTCTTTCCTTCTCCACGACATGGCTGCAACTGAAGGCCTGCAGCTGTCGACCGCAAGGTGCATGTTGCCAACATGTGCATCCGTGAGTGTTGCCAGCGTGTGCACCTGAGAATGACGTTGATTTTTTTTTATTTTTACAGACAAAACTCAATACTGCTGCGAACTGAAATGTTTCGTCGCGCCCGAATGCCAAGTAGACGGGCTAGCGTGCAAAATCTGCCAGTGTTTTTCCTTCTGCCATTGCCGTTGCAGAACCGTACAAATGAAATTGAATTTTGCCAGACTGCCTGTGTACAAGATAGGAGTCGACGATTACGCCTGCTGCAGGAAACGATGTACCCGCTTCACGTTTCGCGATTTGGTAGAGTGCTGCGCTAGTCGCAAAGACGAAATAGCTTTTTGCAATTGCGTTTTTAAAAATTGTACCAAATCTTTCGAGTGTCAAATCGATAATTGATAATAAAAAATATCATTATTTTACGAAATGTTGTTGTTGTTGTTTCTTTTTCCTTATTTTCCACGTAAGACGAGAGAGAGAGAGAGAGAGAGAGAGAGAGAGAGGTCATAGATAGACTTACTTTATATGTTCATATAACGCACTATCCGCAGACCCTGGGGCACGTAACACGACGGCGGCGGTGGCTAGAGAGAGGTCATAGATTGACGTTCTTTATATGTTTATATAACGCGCCATCCACAGGCCCGGGGCACGGATGGCGACGGCCATAGAATGAAGTACTTTATATGTTTATATAACGCGCCATCCACAGGCCCTGGGCGCGTAACACGATGGCGGCTGCCATAGAATGAAGTACTTTATATGTTTATATAACACACTATCCACAGGCCCGGGGCACGGATGGCGGCGGCCATAGAATGAAGTACTTAACACGATGGCGGCGGCCATTGAACGGAGTATGACGCACTATCCACAGGCCCGGGGCACGGATGGCGACGGCCATAGAATGAAGTACTTTATATGTTTATATAACGAGCCATCCACAGGCCCTGGGCGCGTAACACGATGGCGGCTGCCATAGAATGAAGTACTTTATATGTTTATATAACACACTATCCACAGGCCCGGGGCACGGATGGCGGCGGCCATAGAATGAAGTACTTTATATATGTTTATATAACGCACTATCCACCGTCTCAGGGCGGGCTAGGCATGTACCACGATGGCGATTCGATCGGGCAAACCCGAACGGAATCGGTGTTCGTTTCGTATATCTCGAATCGCTCTAATTTCCCAAGACGCTCCCGTGGTACAGTGGTTACAGCGTGCGCCTCACACGCACAACGTCCCCGGTTCGAGCCTTGCCAGAAACGCGCAACTTTTTTTCGATTAATTAATATTCACCGGCGGGTCGGGTATGTAACAAGATGGCGGCGCGTGCCGACGTTCGCTTCCCGACAGCGTCACAGCTGCGTGCGTCCGACACCGCTGCGCGCACACATCAGTGGCCGCCATGTTAGCGGCCGCCATGTTTTGGGATATAGTGCCCGGAATCCTACTGAAGATATACGTAAACATTTTGGTTGAACACAACTAATTATTATCTTTTTCTGATACGATTTATGTTTATTTGCTGAACAGGATAATTGGATGTAAAAGTGTAGTAAAAATATTCTGTATAAACAATTGTTCTAAGGAAAGCAACCTTCTGCGGTTTTAGGCTAGCAACTCCAGTTTCCACTTCAACAACTCTAACGTCTTAATGCCGATATAATGAACGTTTACTTTAACATAATAGAACTTGAACAGTATACATTCAGTCAAAACAGTTATAATTGGCAGATTAATTTTAGAACTAGCTGCCAGAACAGCCTATAACCTTCAACGTGTCGAACACAGAAACGGATATAGTATAGTTCAAAGACCTGCAGTATATTGCTTGGCCACAACTCCACGTCCTGGCCACAGCTCCACGTCCTGACCACAGCTCCACGTCCTGGCCACAGCTCCACGTCCTGGCCACAGCTACACGTCCTGGCCACAGCTACACGTCCTGGCCACAGCTCCACGTCCTGGCCACAGCTCCACGTCCTGACCACAGCTCCACGTCCTGACCACAGCTCCACGTCCTGGCCACAGCTCCACGTCCTGGCCACAGCTCCACGTCCTGGCCACAGCTACACGTCCTGGCCACAGCTCCACGTCCTGGCCACAGCTCCACGTCCTGACCACAGCTCCACGTCCTGACCACAGCTCCACGTCCTGGCCACAGCTCCACGTCCTGGCCACAGCTCCACGTCCTGACCACAGCTCCACGTCCTGGCCACAGCTCCACGTCCTGGCCACAGCTCCACGTCCTGGCCACAGCTCCACGTCCTGACCACAGCTCCACGTCCTGGCCACAGCTCCACGTCCTGGCCACAGCTCCACGTCCTGACCACAGCTCCACGTCCTGACCACAGCTCCACGTCCTGGCCACAGCTCCACGTCCTGGCCACAGCTCCACGTCCTGACCACAGCTCCACGTCCTGGCCACAGCTCCACGTCCTGGCCACAGCTCCGCTCCACGTCCACAGCTCCACGTCCTGGCCACGTTTCGTAATGTTTTCCGCCAATTTAACTGGAAAGAAAAATATTACAGGACCGCCTTTATTGGGAATTTTATGCTCTTTCTCAATGAAGCAGTCAAAATTATGATAGGATAGCAGTTCAGCTATTATTACAAGAAAAAGACAATAACTATACTCGCCATCGTTAAACCAGAAGCCGCCATCTTAAAACGGAATTGAGTGGGGGGAAATCTTACACATACGTCATTCGGGCTTTGTACAAGATACCTTCTTTCCAAATTTCGAACGATCGGTCAATGCGTTTTTGCCAACACTGCGTACAATCGTTATCGTTAAATCAGAAGTCGCCATCATGAAACTAACTTTTATTCCAAGACATAACCAAGAACATTTATACTCTATACGCTGCATAGATAGTGTTAAACTATCTAGAACATTTATACTCTGCTTATTATAAATGTGTTTGGGCTTGCCAAGATATGATATTGGCCAAGTAAGCAATGAACTATTTAATCATAAATCAAGATCATTAAATAGCTCTGATCTATAAATAGCCTTATAAATTATAAGGCTACAAAAATAGACACAACAGTAAAGTAATTTTTAAATCGGTCTTGGCAATCATCATCATGCCTCAAAAAGACAGATTTTATAGTAGTCTTACGGTGTCAATACACCTTTGGGAACGCACTCTCTCAAGGACGAACATCTAAATACATTTTGCAAAATCCCTAAACAAACTATGCATAAATTGGTAAGTCGTTCTACAGTACACCTAATTCTGTTTCTAAAGGCAGAAGAAGAAGGCGAATAATTGTATTGCAAGCATGTTTGAAGTACAAAAGAGTGGTGCTGAAGAGGTGGTGGCGATGTCTGATGGGAAGCCGGAGGGTGTGCGGAGGGGTTGTAACAAACGTACAGTAACACTGTCGTCTACATAGCTCTTGACCCCTGACGGTACTCAGAGAATGCATTCATGATCCTAAGGACGAGGTTGTTTCAAGGGTTATTAAAGGTAGAAGTAAAAAATTAGCCTCCTAGTATTTCGGTAAGGGCGAATCAGATGAGGGCGGATAAGTCTTATCAATAACCCAGAAGGCTACAGGCTGGTCTCACTGTCTAACTTGTTAAGATAAGCAAAAGCAAAAATCCAGTGTGACTGACGTGCTTGTAAGTTTGTTTTACCCCACTCTTCCATAGAACATAATAATAAATAAATAAAAAATAAGTCACTAACGTTAAATTATTAAGATTTATTGATATTTAAAATAAAAGAAATGCGTTACTTTTGGAAAATTAATTCGATTACTAATAAAAGCATAGTCAAAGATATATGCAGTTATAATAATGATTTAGGCTACACTTTGATTTTAGAAAACTTCCCTTATATAAAGAAAATATATTACACATTCGTGGGCGAAAAAAAGTATTTGACACACACAGAAAGAGAGTTGTGACAAATCGTCAGGTTCATTTAAACTGAGACATTTCCGAACATCGGTCTGAACGCTATGAATTATTTACACGCCATTTGTACAAATTTGTAATTCATGAAGATGACCTCTGCAGAATACTTTTACATCAATTACAGGACCTGACAAGTAACACTGTTTCAAAACAGTAGTTATAGTTTGCTGTGGTACATGACTACAGTTATAAAAGTGATTTTACATTTGTGAATGTTTCTAGGATATATTAATCATAACGATTTATGAACTGTTAAACGTGATTATTTATTAAGCTATGTGGATTTATAACTTTTTGCTGGTGTACAAAAAACGTGTACAAAAATGCAAAAATATATTCGTTAACGCAACAAAATATGATACTGAGTGTTTTATGATTCCGTACCGAATTATTATTTTAGAAATTTACTTAAACATTTTTAATGTACACTTTTAAATCTATTAAAACACATATTAAAAAACACTTACATTTTCTGTACATTGTCTTTTATGGTACAACTCTGTGAGGAGATTTTTGATTCTATATATTACTAAACACATATTGAATTTTATTATTGATAAAATACATAATTCAAAACACAATTAATCAGTGAATTTTCAGGGCTAGTATTGAATACAATCTTCACAGCTTATTGTGTCCCTTTTTTTATTCCTGAGATACTCTTTTATGAGATTCTACAGTCCTAGTCTCTTCATAAAGTTTAGGATTTGGAAAGGGTTCAAGGTGGGTAGCTCCCCATCCCATAACCGGTGACTTCTCAGGTTCGTTATTCAGGTGTTCGCTGATAATTGCTCTTCTAATTCACTTTCAATTTTTCTGTCTCTTGACTCTTATCCCGCCCATACAGATCCTTGAAAGCAAGGCTGAGGTACAATGGGGTTCGCTAGGTATCCCAGGACTCGGTTTGATAATCCATCAGACCGGTGTTATTTTTAACACAAGACGAAAGTTACTTCTTATAAGTTTTTTTTTCTATAATTAATTTTTTGTTAAATACATTTGTCATTTTAACTGTGTTAAATAAGGTAAAATAAAAGCTTAAAATTAATTATACAAGACCTAAATATTCACAATACCAAAACTAATTCACAATTTCAATATAACTTTATACCTTAAAGGAATTATTTAATAATAACTGATTTATGTATTTTGTACTTGTATTTTTTTGTAATTGCTCTACAAAGTCCATTGTGTTATAAATTCTAATACAATTTGAAAATTGTAGGTAAATTAACTCTAAACAAATAATTTGTAATCTTTAATTCACTTAGATTGTGAAATTTAAGAAAGAAAGTGCACGTAAATACCCATTTGTCCATTTAGAAAATGATTACCTTAGTACATCGACCATAATTAATACTATTTTATATTTATAAAACATTATAAATTTCTTAGTATTGATTTTTTTAGTCGTCTTTTTAGATTTGTAAATAATAAGAAAATAATTCTCACCATAACTAATTTTTAACAGTTAAATTCAATTTTTTAATTAGTTGAAGTTAGTAAAATATATTTTTTTAATTTTAATTTTATTTCCTTATTTTTCAAAACGACAAAATGTATTAAGTCAACAAGCATAGTTTACCTCTCAACATTGCCCTGCTATAAGTTACAGAAACTATGTACAACCCTCGTCTCACTTTCATCCCTTACCTTGAGGCTATTTAATCTCAAAGATAATCATCTCCTGATACCTTCCTACACCCATTGAAAACGTTCCGGTTAATAAGATTTCTTTTTTACATCATCTTGTGTAAGATATTAATAGCATTAGATGAAGGACTTGAATTGCTTTTTTCGAAATGACACTAGGCCACGTATAAATGTCAAGATAAAATAACTGATAGAATCGATCATTTGCAAAATATTTTATAATATTCAGCAACTAATATATTTTAGGAAAGCCGCGCTAACTTGGAAAATCTTTCATTTATTACTACGTTGAGCATTCCGATCGTTTGTGTACCAAAAATAAAGACTTGCTTTATTGGAATTACATATGTGGGATACCTACAGATTCGACAGAACACTAAGGGTTTCTCCGACCATATACTTTTCCATTTTAAAGCTTTACCATAAAATAAAAACGAATTTAAAACCGGCAAAATTTCTGTAAACAAAATTCCAGGAACAGTATAAAGTGTCCCCGTTAGAGTGCAGCACAATGCAAGCACATGTAACAAATAATTAATTGTTCCATAACAGCTGACTGCAAACAAGAAATTGTTAAAGTAAAATCTTAATTATTACTATATCCGAGACATAATTAATGTTAACAGAGACAGTTTTGAAAGTAGAATTTGTAATACAATCTAGGTCATTTGTAATATATAAATATTACTAATAAAAGCCTCTGCTTTTAGTAAACAGTTAGTACTGACGTTCAATTGCGGACAGCGATTTCGTATAAAATACAAGCCTCTTTTTCTTTCCGTATATTTAATAATTATTGACCGAATCAGTTTTGAAGTAGAATTTGTAAGACAATCAAGGCCAGTTGTAATATGTAAATATTACTAATAAAAGCCTCTGCTTTTAGTAAACAGTAAATACTGACGTTCAGTTGCGGACAGCGATTTCGTATAAAATACAAGCCTCTTTTTCTTTCCGTATATTTAATAATTATTGACCGAATCAGTTTTGAAGTAGAATTTGTAAGACAATCAAGGCCAGTTGTAATATATAAATATTACTAATAAAAGCCTCTGCTTTTAGTAAACAGTCAATACTGACGTTCTATTGCGGACAGCGATTTCGTATAAAATACAAGCCTCTTTTTCTTTCCGTATATTTAATAATTATTGACCGAATCAGTTTTGAAGTAGAATTTGCAATACAATATAGGCCAGTTTTAATATGTAAATATTATTAAATACAAGCCTCTGCTTTTAGTAAGCAGTAAATACTGTAAATTAAGGAATGTTATTTAAAATCTGGTTATAGTAGGTTTCACTTGTAAATATTTCAAAAAGGTTCAACATTAGAGTTCAGTCTTAAATTTTATAGGTTGTAGTTTTAAATAAAAAAGTAAAACAAAGAATTAATAAAGAAAGTAGAAGAAAGTTATTCTATTAAATAACTTGAATTTAATGAATGACATTGTTTTATTAACAGGTCATAAAAGTATTAAATATGACTATACTTTTATCAGACGTTTATACTGATAGTAAATAGTTGGCCTACTTGATAGTGCAACGATTTTACTTAGGAAGATAAATACACTAATCTTAAAATAAATGCATTGAATTAAATATTATTGTATTATAGCAATTAAACACCATCCAATGATGTAATTTTAATTATTTTATTCGCCGAATTTATGTATTTTACGTTCGGTTAAGGATAAAAAAAAGTCCTTACCTCTGTTTACTTTCGCTCATGTACCAACAAGGAATGTTATGATTGCACATTATTTCATAGATCACTTCGAACATGTTTTAAAGATGTGCTTTAATACTGTTCAACTACTTCCTGTACATTGTTGTACATTATTTATTTATTTTTAAATCAACTGCGAAAGGTGGCGCGGGTTCACTAGTAATATTTAATTAAATTTATTTTTTTTATGTTTGAGCATTTCTAGTGAATGAGCATTATCGATGTCGCCTTTTAGTCTGTTGCGCCTGTAAGCTGCGCACTTCAAGGCCGTAGTTTTGACACTTACAGTTACTGCCGTTAGCATTTTCCTTTCCGTTAATACCCTTATTTTCTCCTAAACATTAGTTTAAAGTACGGATTTTAAGCAAAGAAAAGCGAGAAAGGAAAAGAAAACATTTTTTATTTCTATTTAGGAAAACGAGCTACCAGTTCACCATTATCGTAAGACTCAGATCCTTGTAGACAGTGAAATGAGCACCAATGACACTAGAACATTTTTTGAAGAGTTGTTAAATATTTAATGTATATATACGTTGTACATTATTTGTCTGCGGGCGCGTGCGTGCGTGTGTGTGTGTTACTCACCAAAATCTGTAGTTCAAAATTAGTTTCAAATGACGGCATTTCTGACCTTTAAAAAAATATACCATAAAGTTTATTTACTATAAAGTTAATTATGATGGCAGTTTTCTTTCAATATAATTTTGTATTTAAAATTACTAATTATTGCTGAGTGTGGTGATGAAACCATATATTCGAAAAAGATCAAATTTAATTCAATTACGTATGCAAAAATATCTGTCAAGATTATTTGTTACAATTCAACGACCGAGAGAAAAACTAAACTTTTCAAAAAAATGAGCTCGTAGGATTTTCTTACTTAAAAAAAACTTAACACATAATTATGTATTATAAAACAGTACACAAAAATGGTATCCTGTAATATGAATACGCTAATAAAGGTTAGTAGTAAATGTCTCATAATTAATATGTTGAATTAAAAAATTCTAAATATTATTTATTGTAACGTTTTGTATTATCTTGAATCACCAAAACCAACCCACGTACATTTAGGTTGAGTGTTGTATTACAAACGTCTTGGTTTCCATGCCCTACTTTACTATTAAACACTTTAGATCATCCAATCATACGCGAATCTATCAGACACTCAGTTTAATTAATTATATTACACTAAGATCCTTTGATCTATCAAGACTACATCGCGCTAATTAGCTTACACTATATAATATAATTATTATTCATTAAACCTTGACCTACATACATACAACGGTTCGGTGAAGTAGTATATTACATTAAGGATCATTATTGCAGATTAGTATCTATTCTTCTAAGTGGATAATATAGGATTTTCAGTGGAAAATGAGCTATTAGAGCAACCCCTAGGGACTGATCCCAGATCTGCAGTACACATTTCGGGAAGTAGTTCAACATTGTTTTTAATAATCTATTGTATGTCTTTTCCCAAATGGGTTATAATAATTACGTAATTTTATGTTGACAAAAAGAAATTATGCACATTCTAATTTGCATTACTTAAACATTTGTTTTGTATTTGTACAAATTACACTATGCGATCATTTGTTTGAATTATTTGCAAAGTTTTATTTCCTATTTTTTGTGTTAAAGCTACAGTATCATTGCATAAAGTTAAATGGTTTTACAGTTGACAATGCTTAATTAATTGTAAAGTTTACCAATAAATAATGCAGGACATAAATATAAAAAATGTCATTAATGAAATAAATATCACTCAACTACACAAAGTTTTTTTTAATTAAATTAATTCATTAAACAAAATACATGTTCAGTTACCAAAAAAATAACCGAGACACGCAGCTGTCTTGCTGACGTGATGGAAGCGATTCCAAAAATGTTAAATCATATACACGTTAACGTTTTATTGAAATTTTTATTTCATTATCATAACCTGCGTTCCAATTTTCATATACTAACATATTACACTTTTAAACCAAATCGATAATAAGGAAATAACAACTGACCATGTTCAAAACAAAATTTCTTGATTTCAACGAATTTTTTAAAAACGTTTAGAATGGAAGATGCTGGTATTTGTTGCAGAAAGTAAATTCTGTGTTGTGAACGAGCAAAGTATTAAAGAGTTAACAGACAACGGCAATATATTTGTCTGCGATATGAATGATACAAAAATATGGTAATATTTAAGAACTTGCACTCATAATTTTACGAATATTTTGGATTACAGTTACTTTAGATAAAAAACAAGTGCAGGAATGTAAAAAATTAAATCACACCAGTCAGTTCTAATGTGTCAGTTGTCGCAAAGCTAAGTGTATTTGTATGTCACTGATTAACGTAGTATGTCAGCTGTCTAGCATGTCAGTATGAAATGTATGCGTTGTCATGTAGATGAAATGACATATGCCAGTTGTAGCAATGTTCAAATGGTTTATTTTAGAAGTCTGCCTCCATATTCTGAGTCTTTTTTCATTTTGAACTGCTGTATTTCGTGTTCTCTGCAGACAAACACCGATCATCTTTGAAGACTTTATTAATGTCTCCATTACGCACTGTAGAGCATTCACCTTGGAGCATTATATTTTTTCTATTTACTCGCTAACCTAACTTTTTATATCAACTTTGCAACATCAACGAAAATTATGAAACTTCATTTACGACGAAAATTTGTCGATAATTTGATTAATTCATTAAAGAAATCAGACAGAATGTTTGCTTTTCTCAGCAGCTCCTGAATCAAATTTTCTGGAAATATAACAACGTGTAACTTTTATTTGAGTACTTATGAATTTAATTCGAGCAAATTTTATTCAAATAATTAGTGGCTATTATTTGTGGCTTATATAATAATATTTTGATCAAATATTAACCAAATAATATTTTGATAAACTTTATTAGTAATCAACACTTTTATAATCAAAATTACATTTTTTGTACGACAATTTGGAAAAAATCGTTGAATCAGTTTAATTTCTAGCAATTAGCCCACAAAATATAAACACGCTTGCGCACACAGAGAGAGAGAGAGAGAGAGAGAGAGAGAGAGAGATGGACAGATGTTCAAGTAAAAATTAGTTTTTCTGTATTCATATCTGAAAACTGATAGACCTTTAAAATCTCAGAGTTGATTTTTTCACAATTACCAAATTTTCTTTATACTTCGTATAGCGATAAAGTAAAAACGATTGGAAACAAAAAAATAAATCACTACAAACAAAAATATTATAAATTTTTGTTCATAATTTATAATAATCACAGTTTTTTTCAAAAAGTTGTCGATTAATAATTTATTTCGACTTTAACATTTAACGAACAATTCTTTCTTTGGTTCATTAGCTTAGGTAACATTGTTTTTCATATTTGTAGAAATAATAATTTTGAAAAAACAAAAGTTCTAATAAAGTAACTAAATAACGAAAATTAAGTCTTACTAACAACATCCAGAAATATACATATTCGAATTTATAATTGTATATTGTATTTTGTGACATTATATATATATATATATATATATATATATATATAAAAAAAAAAAACAACATATGAATAATTTTAGTCCCAAAAGTGTATATCTTTCATTGAGCTCTTTATTTTATTTGGTATTTTATACAGAAAATTGACTTAAAAACCGTCCAAAAGAGTTACCGAAAACCATTCAATTTACTTTTACTTTAATTTCTTTTACAAAGCTAGAAAATGTTTTAAACAAATTTGAATCCTCTCCCCTACTCGCTAAGCCGAACGTTTACGTACGCAAAAAGAAAACAGTAGAGCTAGCAAGGCGTTTCAGTTAGAAATTAATTGACTTTAAGAAAAACTTTAAATTACAACAAAAGTTCTGGCTCTTTTAAATACAAAACATTTTCTAATCAATATTTCAATTAATGTTGGTGTTAAATGAATGAATAGTACATAACAATATAACTTTCAAAAATAAACAATTTGTAAAATATATTGCTTTACCTTGTTTTGTTTTAGGTAAATTATTACACATTTTAATTAAAAATTAAGCTTATTAAAGAATTTAACAGTTCTGTTATTTCTCGGTTAGCTATTAATTATGAAACTAATATAAATAATTTAACAGTTCTATTGCTTTTTGGTTAACTTAATTAATAATAACGGTAATACAAATAATTTAATACTTCTGTTATTTCTCGATTAGCTATTAATAAATAATGAAGTAATATAAATAATTTAACAGTTCGGTTATTTCTCGGTTAGCTATTAATTAATAATGAAGCAAATACAAATGAATTAACAGTTCGGTTATTTCTCGGTTAGCTATTAATTAATAACGAAAACTAATATAAAGAATTTAATAGTTCTGTTGTTTCTCTGTTAGCTATTTAACGGTTGTTTAACACAACAATGATTACTTTTATTTGTTGGTTCTATGGTTTCAGTAAATCAAGCAAGTCGATAGGTCCTGACCGCTAAAGGTTGCTAGGGTAGGATATAAATTAGTAAAGTTATCTGGCTGTGTTCGCGCGGGGGGGGAGGCTGGCCCACATAATTGAAGTATTAAATTGGCCCTCCAACAAAACTTGGGAAATATTATTGCGTAACCGACTGACCCAGGAAAAGTATAGGGCATCGGTTTTATTGGAAGAGATAAAAGTTAACAAATGGTAGTGTATTTTGAAAATACTTATAGGTAAATGTATACATGGCTAATATGGAAGAAGCTAGTAAGTTATCACATTAAATGCACTTTAAACTCAAATCTGAAAGTATCTTAAAAATTTATCAGATCATATTTCCATGCTGATAAATACAAGGATTGAAAAAATATCGCACATAGATATTTCATAAACGTTTTTCGTTTGATAACTAATGTTTTATTTGTTTATCAAAAGATTTTTTATTTTAAATATCAATTTAGTAGAACAAGCAATTTCTATGCTATTGTTTACAAATACAGCCTAACAAAAATGATAATCAATGTTGTAACTATTTTAAAAAATCGATAGTTTAAAATAATCGTAATTATTAATTAATTATCAAATTTCATAAAATCGATTGATTGAGTAATAAAATAAAAAATAATTGTGCAAACAATTTTAATAAAATTCTCATTCGTTGTTCCCTCCAATTCAAAAAATATTCTGAAAGCATTAGAAAATATACCTAATTTCTCAAAATCGTATTATTTATTTGCAAAACTTCAATCACAACTGACGTCAGTGAATCAAATTTTTAATGGATAAAGTTACCGCGAAACAAACAAAAACAAAATAACCACCGACCTTAATCAGGATGATTTTTCTCTTTTCTCTGATTCTACTTTTAAAATGTAAATTTTTCGTTACAAAAACTGACGATTTATGAATAATCATATAAGATATCTGAACAAATATTAACAATTTAAACAGATTTTAAAAATGTTGTCGTTTTTGCATTTCCTCATCGGAAACTTTCGAATTAGGCTCAATAAATGGAATAGATTTGATGAAGTGCACTAGAGACGGTTTTCGTTAAATTTAATTTTTGTTATATTTATATCCCTGTTATTTTGTTATATCCCTGTTGAAAAAGGATTGAAGAAAAAAATATTTTAAAAAATTCAGTTTTAAAAATTAGTCAGAGATCTTCTGCTATGGACATACACTTGCATGCCAAGTTTCGAATAAAAGAACACTTTCTATGAAGTTTGTTTACATATCATATTGCAATTTTCGTAGAAGTACTATTGAAAAATCTCGTCTAAAAAGATACAATTTAAATAACATATTCCGATTTAGCAGATAATTTCCTATTTATGTAATAACCCACACGATAAGTTCAGATTATAACCAAAAACTTTAAAAATTAAGAACTTTAGTGTAAATTGTAAAAAAATATAATTTTTAAGTGACATATTCGGATTAAGCTTAAAATTTGCATATGGTTTATACTCTAAATGTCATTCAGAATCAAATCAAAAATTTTTAAAAAAAATACTGTTTTTGCCACTTAAGGACCAAAAAACACAACGTTTTTAAATTCTAACAGCATTTATTGATTTAAGCTCAAAATTTCCTTTAAATCTGATATCCACTCTTAAAATAACCAGAACTTAAATCCTTTTGAAAATTTCACCCTTGAAACTATTTTTGTCGGCCAGGCAATTTTTAGCAACAATATGATTTTATTACAAGCAGTTTTGGTTTAGTGATATAAAGTATAAGTCAATCAATTGATCCTTTCTTTCTTTCTTTATCGCTTTTACAAATTTAGTGACATACTAACAGAAGTACGAAATTTAGAAATATTTTGGAAATACCGATTACTTACTGAGTATTAAAAAATGTAATTTCGAGACATTTTTAACGATTTTAGAATTTTTGCTAGTGAAAATAATAGTCCTTGGCTACGAAGAAACAATAATAATCAGTAAATTTAGTATCAAGAGATGTGCACATACAACAGACGGACAGATATATCTGTTGTCATACTTTAAACACATGGAAATAGACTAATTATTGCATTTTCTTCACAACACAGACATTTTTCACTGAACTAATTAGAAACATTTCATATTAGTAAACTCGACTTAATATACAACACGAACTACGCTTCGATTAATAACCGTTAAACATTATTGATGATTGTGACAACTAGGTAATGTGATATGAAGTGTACTGAAATAAGGGTTTCCGGAGATCTCGTTGGCTTGAATATTTGATCAGTGATACGTATTATATACAGATGCTGTTCTGTTTGTTTATTCAAGTGAAGAGTGAACCAAGCTACGTTTAATTCAGGTGAACTGTTTCTTGTGTTTATATGTGTATATTATCACGCCATTCCGCGTATTGCGAAGTCACCACATTGCATTGCTACAGTTATTCATCTTTAAGCAACCCAGTTTTAAAACTAACGCAGAAACAGCTGTTCAGATCAACAGTTTGTAATGCATAGGGCGCTGAGACTGAGGTGACTATGACAACGGTCAGCCTGCAACGTTTCTGAATTTGCGCAACTCAAGGTAATAGGTTCTATACTTTTGTAAGGTTTATGCTTTCCGTTAACGTCTATCCCTAGTCTTTAATAACTGGCATAAAATATAGATGTTAAGCATTTCAAAAATAAAAAAATTAATATAAAAAAAGTAATGTATACGTTACAAATACATTTAGTATTGTATTGTATTTGCTATACAAAAGATTGTTAATGGATAGTATAATTTATTTTCCAAAAACAATTTTAACACTTAATATTTAATTTAATCTAGTTCTCCTGACTCTCCATTACCCTTATCGTTAACCCTGTTCCTCGTTCTTTACATGACATAAAAAAGGTTTTGGAAGTTAAGAGAAAAAAATAAAACTGATGGATATACTTTGTTAAATTGTGTTGTAGTTTCTGCCGGATTTTTCAGGGAAATAACAAATTTTAATTTGTTATTTTAGTGTTTCACTAATTATTACTTTGAAGTTCTAGGTCAGCGATTTACATAACCATTTTTAGCAAAAAAAAAAACATAAAGTTTTTTTGAAGAAAAAAGAAGTTAAGCAAGAACAAAAGTCTAGTACATGTACAGGACTTAGAAACTTATCATAAAAATCAACAAATTCTTTTGGTTTTTTTATTTTAATTGCAATGTGTGGAAGTAAATATGTACCATCCAAATATTCAAATTATATTTTATACAGTTGCAAAATCACCAAATTAATTTGTTCATATTATTACACATTTGCAATGTTTTGAAAAATAAAAATGTATCATAAATAATAATTTTTTTCCATATTTTTATACAATTGCAAACTGTGAAAGTAAAAACATATCATAAACTTCAGTAAATTAATTTTTTCCATTTTTTTGTGTGTATATTATTACACAATCTGTGAAAGTAAAACCTTGTATTCAAAATCACCAAAATTAATTTTTTTCACGTATCTTTAAACAGTTGCAATATGTAAAAGTAAAAAATGTAACAGCAAAATCACAAAATTGATTTCTCACATATTTTTATGCATAGTTGCAATGTGTGAAAGTAAAAACTTATATTAAAAATCATCAAATTGTTTTTTCACATTTTTTTAAAAGTGCAACGTGTAAACGTAAAACAGTAATCAAATAATTTCCAGTAAATTTGTACTGTATAAGTCGTTGCGCAGGGGCAATAAAGTTTTCCGAATATTTGATTCAGTTACAACATTCTTTGTTATAAGACGAGTCGCGATTGTATTCTCCAAATAAATTCAACCCCGTCAGGGTGTGTTTGCCCTTCACAGAAACCTAATATAAATATCTTTTCCAATTCCTAACAAGATGCGATGTAATCACAAAATCTGGATTTCTTGTTTTTCACAAAATAAATTATTTCTTTTGACAACGGGTCTTTGTCTGAGAGGCGTCTACAAGGCACTGCCTATCAAAATATAAATGTTTTATTAAACCCTACGTTGTTTAGGATAATCACGGTATATAGCTGTCTCGAAGTGATGAAAATGAATTTTCAACAATATTTTATACACTTTTTTTAAATCTCAATACACTGACATAATTTACCTTAAAATGTGAATCATCAAATTGTTTCTTTATATATTTTTATATATTGCAACAATGTGTGAAAGCAAAAGGTTATCATTAAAATCAACCAATTGTTTTTTCATATATATATGAAAAACAGTTAGATATATATATATATATATATATATATATATATATATATATATATATATATATATATATATATATATATGTGTGTGTGTGTGTGTGTGTGTGTGTGTGTGTTTTAGCAATTTCAATTTTCAAATTACGTTAAAAATTTGAAAAAGAACCTTCTCCGTCATTTTCATATTTGTATTTAAAAAGAAATTTTAAATCTTAAAATGCTAATTAATGCAAAGTTTACAGCTGGTTACGTTGATCAAAACAAATTTTCAAAAAGGTGTAAGTTGAAAAAATTCTACTCTATGAGCTCAACGAAAAGTTGAATGCAGTGATTATATAGAATTTATTTTAGCGCCAAGTTTGAATCAAATCGAATCGAAATTGCAAAAGTATAAAAAAAAATTAAGCACACTAAAAAAATTAATACACTCACTAACAAAAAATTCGTATTTATTTGCAAAAAGCCAAAAGAGATTTAAAGGATTTACATAAGAAGCTCTTTTTAATTATAATGATAAATACATTTTCCTGTAGATTAGTAATTTATCTTTGTAATTAAATCCAGAAAACGTCAATTAAAATTAGGTCAACAGTTTAAATTTAATTTGTTACTGTTTATGAAAATGGGGTAATTAAGTATGTTTGCTGCAATTTTCAATTATTTAGAAATGGCTCACGTTAAATTGCTTACATTCGTATCTGTGTTGCTTTGAAATATCGCGCATTTTGTATAAATATTTAAGTAATTAGGATTATGACGTATTCTTCCCGTCAGTGGTCTACCTACTCACCTCGTAAAGGCTACCACGGTTTCAAAACTCTACCATATTCAGGCCGTAATACAAAATGTTAAATCCCTCTGTCGAGGTCGCTATAAAGTTAAATAAAACATTAAAAACATACGTCACAAACACTTAACACAATTACACGATTGAAATACACACGATACAATTTGGTTTGGCCAAACGATACATGAGACTCATATGTCGTTACTTTCCGGACTTTATGTGTTTGTGACGTATGTTTTTAATGTTTTGTTTAACTTTGTGACGACCTCAACAAAGGGATTAAACATTTTGTATTACGGCCTGAAGATGGAACAATAGAGTTTCGAAACCGCGGTAGCCTTTACGAGATGAGTAGGTAGACCACTGACGGGACATAATCCTAATTAATTAAATATGTAGTCCTGTGGTTATGCTGCAATAATGAAATATAAGTATTTAGTTGGTCGTACAATATTAAAACAAATGTTTTAATACAAAGTTGCCTAGGGCAGTAGTAAAAAGCACTATAGCAAGACAACGGTAGTTACTGGTTGGCAATTAGTTGACTTAGTAAATTTATCTTAATTTAGCTTGAAATAATAAGATAATAATTACATAAAAATTTACGTAATTGTAATCAATTGCAAATTTAGGTAATTGTTCATCAATTATCTGATCAGTTATCCAATACGCTGCTAAAAATTCCTTAAGGAAATCTCAGTTATGTTTAACTTCGAAGAAAGAAAAACATACATTTAATGCTTTACTAATTTATAATTAAAGTGAGCCGCCTCGGTGGCCTAGTTGATAGCGTACTTTCACCCCGAGGACCCGGGTTCGATTCCCGGCCTGGGCTTGGCATTTTCATGCGCTATAAATCATCCCATTGTCTGCATTAGCCCAAGTGTGCACAATAGTCGAACGTTACACACCAAAAAAATTTTTTTAATAATAAAGTAAACTATGGTAGTTGTAGAAATTGACAAGATAAAACGAACACATTCATTTCCGCAAAATTCCATTTGGACAAGTTAGGTTTAGGCAAAATAAATTCAAAAAATTCAAAACCTGGAAAATTCCTAGCTTTTTAACTTAATTGTTTTCTAAATGATTTCACTGCCTTAATCACAGTTACAATCTGGATAAATTAGTACTTTAAATTTTCCAGTTTCATTATAGATAAAATAAAAAAGCTGTTTGCGGTCAGGAATTACTTTCAAATTATTTTAAATGTATTTTCAAAATTTTAAATGCTAATTCAATCAGATTTTCACGCTAATTATGATTGTGACATTAAATTTTCTTAAATTTGATAGGTGAAAAACTGAAATTATTTTTGGAAAATCGAATCATTATCGATAGAAATATCTTTTACGGTTTATGAGTAGTGTATCAGCTACAAGTGAAGCCCCATTTACTCATAGAGGCAGATAATTAAAGGAACCACGCTGAGTTACTGTGCTGTATATATTGGCAATTAATAATCCCAGTCAACTTCAGCCGCCCCTATTAATGTGGCCCTCGGAATTTAATGAAATTATTATAACATTATCTGATAAACCATAAGTAAAATAATTCCTAATAATCCAAATAAAAAGTAATAAATAAGTTCTGATAGGTCATTGTTAAATAACCGCTTCATTAACAAATACGTTCATGTATGTTTTTTTTAATTCAGACAACAATGAAAAAACATAAACTTTTCAATCAACACCATATTTTAGCGTATCTATCATACATATATTTTTAGAAAAAATATATCAAAAATACATATTTCATTCAAAACTCACTTTTCATTTTTACTCCTGATTATACCCATTATCTATCTGTTTTTCTTCGGGTTTTTTTGCTTATAAACCAGATACATTTCTTTCTTGAGCGACTCATGGATACTTTTTCCGTTCCGTGACTAATCTCTTGTAATACCCTCATTCCTGTTAATTACAATTCTTTTTACACGTTGATCCCATTCCACTCTACTTCCCTTTTTATCCACTGGTTAATTCTTTCTATGTAACACACGCGCCTTACGTCTTCACTTCATTCTCAGTGTATTGTTTACTGCTCTTCATAGAATTGTCATTCATTAGAAGTAAAATTAAATGTAATAAAAGTCAAAACTTATCATCACAATCACTAAATTTTTGTTTCCCATATTTTTATACATTTGCAATCTGTGAAAGTAAACACTTATCATCACCAATTGATTTTTTCACATATTTTTATACATAGTTGCAATGTGCGAAATTAAAAATTTATCATCAAAATCACCAAAATTAATTTTTGTCACATATCTTTGAACAGTTGCAATGTGTAAAAGTTAAACATTTATCATCAAAGTTAACAAAATTAATTTTTTGTCAAACATTTATCATCAAAGTTAACAAAATTAATTTTTTGTCACATATCTTTAAACAGTTGCAATGTGTGAAAGTAAAACATTTATCATCAAAATCAAAAAATATGCGGTAATATTGTATTACGTAAAAGTACAAATAACAGACAACAACAATTTGGAACGATAGAAGAGATGTATTTTAAATATGAAAATATTTGGATGTGTAAAATAAAAATGTTACTCTCTGGTTAGATTTTGTTAAATAAGTGAAAAAATGTCAAGAAATGAAAAACAAATATCTTACGTTTTATATATCTTACAATATCTTACTATATCTTTAACAACTATATCTTACTATATCTTACTAGTAATATATAACAAATATCTTACTATATATATATATATATATATATATATATATATATATATGTGTGTGTGTGTGTGTGTGTAAAGATATATATATATATATATATATATACATTACTAATCATATAACTAAGTTTTAAAACATTTACAGTAGCTAATTAAACTAGTGGTGTTGCGCGAAAGTGAAGCTCGAACCCACATTAAAGTGTCAACAAATTTGTGAGACATGTATGTGTATGTGTAACATTACATCGAATAGAAGAAAGAGAACTGTACTGCGGAATACAATAATCTGTGATCACTAAAGTGTAAAAGGTTAAAGTGATTTGGGAACGTTTTAAGATTAAATAAAGGTAATAATAGCTTAAAATAAGATAAGGATAATAGCTTAAAATTTTTATAGGGGAATATCTAGAGGAAAGAGGGCTAGTAGAAGTCCTAGGAACAGTCAGCGAGGTTTTGTAGCCAGAGCTAAAGCTGAGTTTAAGATGAAGAGGAAAAGTAATTTTACAAGCAGACAAACACAAACAAATGGTAATCCCTAACGCGTTTTACAAAAATCGGTAAAATGTATTTGTTTATGAATTCTGGCTTGTTTTTTTGCATGTGTTAATTAGTCCAGTACTTAATGCTGATTTAAATGATAACATCAAATTATTCGAAAAGCATAACACAATAGGCATATATGCGGAATATGTTTATAACTTGAGCATTCTTTTTATTTAAAGTAATTTAATTAAAAACGAGAAAACAATTGTAGCTGAAAAACGCTTTTTCTGAAATTTACCAAAATCATTTTTTTTCTTTCACATTTGTTTAATCAGTATGATTGTATGGTAATATCTGGAGAATCGTTTCCATAATGTCAGCAAGACAGCAACGTGCCGTGATTATTAAAACTGTATTTGACTCAACCGAGACAGGATCACATTGCAAGGCCGGACGGCAAGCAAATGCAGCAGAGTTACGCTGAGCGGAGCGGACTACGCATTCAAAATCTAACGTATTGTTTTAACGTAAGTACGGCCACTGAAAGCTAGCGGAGCTGTGCGGAGTCAAGCAACATCAATGGGCTCCGATCCGAGTAGCTTCAACTCTGTCTAGGTTCAGTTTTGAAGCTGACACCGCTTCCCCCACCACACTGACACGCCTCCAAACTTATTATTTCTCGTTACTTAGGTTACCGTTGGCTAGGTTATGGTTTTCAAAATTCCTAGAATCCGTCACAGTAAGCCTAAATATTTCGATTTAAAAAATACAAACGCTTTCTTTAAACTAAACTCTTGCTTCCGGTTGCCTTTCATCTTCATACCGCTCTTTTCCGTTCCTCTCCATATTTGGTGATACACATTCTGTGATCAAAGCTTAGCAAAAAAAATAAATAATACATTTTTGTCTTCAAGTATCCCGTTCTACCGGCGGCCATGTCAGGACCCTCTTCAAATCGGTTTTACAAGTAATGTAACTTTCAGTGGTTAATTTCCCAACCGAGTGTTCACGTAGGCCCAAATGCTTTCCCGTTATGACAGTTTATGAAAATTAATGGTTCAAATTAATTTTATCTATCCAGCTATACCTCACCTTCTGTGTGGCTCATTTTGTATTCCTCGCTAAAACGACTATTTTAACTTTATTTTGGGAAATTAAGATGAGTCATATAGAAAAAAAAACTAGTTTTTTTTGTGCTTAACGTCCGACTATTGTGCACACTTAGGCTAATACAGACAATGGAATGATTTATAGCGTATGAAAATGCCAAGCCCTGACCAGGAATCGAACCCGGGTCTTCGGGGTGAAAGCCCAATGATTTACCTATACATACTGTGCGCCCCGTATAAGCTGCCAAACTTCAGTTAATGACCTTACAACTGAAGCTAAAAAAATTAAAAAATAATTTTTGAAAATACTTATTTTACCGACATCAAACATTTTTTTTTACAAAATAATTTATGCCTCCAGCTATGTCAAAACAAATAAGGTAAAGGTTAGCGCTACACGTAAAGAGGTAAATACATAATTTGAGCAAAAAAACATGTAGGCCTAATTCAAAGACCCTTTTTTAAAAAAAAACTACATTTTGCTGTTATAATCAGATTTTTTAAGTGTAAAATAACCATTATTGTTGTAATTAGTTTCCATCTCGTCAACGAGATAATTATTTACGGTGATTAGGCCTTTTCAGCGTTTAAAAATGCAATTTTAAAGCCCAAACAGAAGTACAGGATAGTACTAAACCTAATTTTGACTGCAGCTGTTAATCTACATGTCTACTTCTTTCTAATGGTAAATAATTAATGAAGTGTTTAAGAGAAACTGATACACCAGTACAATATTATATATCATGCCATAAATTGTTCCTTATAGAAATTTTAACTGGTTAATCTGCAAATATTATTTAAAATACAAAGAACAAAAGCAATAAAACAAACAACAAAGGAATATCTTGGATTTTTATTTCCACTAGTAGTTTATTGTTTGGGTTAAAGAGAAAGGTCAACAAAGATAAATTGGACTGCTTCTATTTATCTGAATTTTATTTCTTGAAAAGAGCTTCCATCTTGTTTATACATTCTTTTTTGTTTATTCAATTAGGTTAGTGACATTTGTTTGTTGAAACTTCAAATTATTTATAAATTAAAATTATTATTTATTAGTATTCCCGTCATAGCATATATGTGTTTTACAAAATTTTCAAAAAAGTGATCATTGATTAACATAATAATATATGAGTGAGACTGTATCTGCTATTTACACTAGTGAACTATATTATATCAGATAATTCTGTAGTTAAAAAAGCAATTGTATTACTAATATTTGTGTTATACTAAACAACTTTTATTATGCTCCGAAATTATACTAATCTCACTTTTAATAAAGACAACACAAAACAATTTCAACAATACATAGGCCTAACATTTGATTTTTTGACAACGTGCATCATAGGAACGTGTATCATTATATAGATGTCATATATGCAGTATAACATCTATATAAGCAGTATCCATATATTATGCATCCATACTTGGTGTACCACAAAAAAAACATCAGTTTTTAACACCCAAACTATACTACGGTTTGTAAAATTTATGTATTTTTATAATTTAGCTTATTAATATGTGTGTGTTAAAACTGTAGTAAGTATTATTGATTTTGTTCCACAAAACTTACACTTTACCTCAACCGAACTTTAAAGGAATTTCAAAACCGTCAGAAAATCTCAGTCACTCTGTTTAGGAGTTTAATTTGTAATTCAAAAATACGTTATCAAAAAAAATCATAAATAGTATATAAAACTTGTGAAATAATTCTTTTAAAAAAATATTCACACAATAAAAATAAACGGAAATAAAGATCTATGCTTAATATATTTTAATTTATACTGTGTTTCTTTTTATAGCTAATCCAGATTATTCCTAAATCCGACAAATTCCCGCAGGAAGAGTATAATGTTACGAAAGAGGGAACACAATGCGAGACTTTATTTAATCTGCCGGCAATTAGGTAAAGTGTGTTGCCGCCTTTTATATAAATTGAATTAAATTGTCGGGACTTTTAAAATTCAAACGGCTGCGAAAACTTGACGACAAAGTTTAGCGTGTATCTGAGCAAGTTTGTGGGAAGTGTAAGATTGTACGAGAGTAGGGAGATCTTTGATTGCAGCAGGCGTTAGGGTTAAATTTACACGGCACGCAGCTGTCTCGCCATAGTAATGGAAACGAATTTTTAAAGGCTAACTGAAAACATTGAATGGCATCTCGGAAACGAATATTCGATTGAAGAAAATCAAACCTTGGGAACGAAAATTAATTTCGGTAATGTCGTAAACATGTTTTGTACAAACCTCACGACCCGTTTCAAAATGGCGCTTATTTAAACAACATTTTAAAATTGAAATGACATTTTACTGCAGTAATCAGCAATGAAATTTGCATGATTAACAATATTTAAATGTAATTAAAAATACGAATTTAAATTATGACCTTTGTTTGTTGTACGGAATTTGTTTTAGTAAATTAGAATTTGAAAAGGACTTGTTAAGGTGTTATGTATATTGGACCTTATAAAAAGTATTCTGTCTGAATCAGTGCACATTTCATGTCATTGCTGTTTTTTTTTTTTTTTTTTTTTTTTTAGAACCATTTTCATTGAACACAAAACAAGAAATGTGTTTGTTAGCACATGTTACCATATTTGACCGGTTCTAAATTTACAATAAAACTTATGAAAACTGAGTTCCTATAAAGGAACTCTTAAAACATTTACTACGAAAGAGTATAAATATTTTTTTCCCAGCGATTCAATGCTACAAATTATGAATGAAAACGATACGTTACAAAGTATTTGGTTCACGCAAAAGTCTTGTTCTCTTACGGGAAGTTAATTTTAAAAATGTGACAGCATGAAAATCTGTACTTTATGAAAATCAGATTTGTTCAACGAAATCATCGTCAAAATCCAACTTGTAAAATTTTAACACTTATTACAAAAGTGAAATTTTTTTTAATATAAGTTAAAAATATAATTTTTTAATATTTAGGCTACAATTTTCGTAATTTATAAAAGTTGAATTCATTTTTCTGAGCCCTGAACTTTTTAGTAAAACCTTGAACCAAGCTGTTACTAAGACCAATTTTATGCCACGTTTAAATTGAATCAAACGAAAATTTTCAAAGATAAAATGTCAAAGCAAAAAACACACAAATTTACACATGTAAAATTTTTATTATCGTCGCTAATTCAATATCCTGGGTCCGAGTTTTACAATGATGGCGCCCATAGTACGAAGCGCCCACAAATTGCTCATTTTGCAACAATATATATTTGCTTATAATAATACAATTTATTTCTATGCACATTGAACTGTTAAACAGCTCTTTAAAGACCGTACATAAGATTCAGTAACTAATATTTGTTATATATTAATGAAGTACTATAATCTACCTTATAGGTCTGCTAATGAACCAGCATTTGAATAATCAATGATTGTGTAAACCAACTACACTAATGAAGCTTCAATCAGGAGCCCCTTAACAGTCGATCTAACCTTAAGGGCGAAGTTTGTACGAAATCAAAATAGTAACAAACTCCTTAAATTTTGTTTACTTTACTACTAAACAAAGTAAATAAAATAAAAGGCGATCTTAAAAAATCGGTTTTGAGATTTTGATGAATAAATCCATTTTTAAATACTCTAAGCTCATCCAAAAAAGTTGTTTTTAAATGTACATCTGTCCTGTGGGTGTGTGTGTGTGCGCGCGCGCGCGCGTTTTGCGTGTAAGTACGAACTGAAGTTTTACCCGTACGTGTAGTTCTATTATTTCGGGGCCACTTTCAAGTACTTTTTATTGAGATCAAATATAACGCATTTTTCAAAACCGTTTTCATAAAATTTTACTCAAATGAAACATCTTGGCCGCAATCTACCAAAAGAATCTAGTTCAAAAGCCATCGACCGACAGGATATCCGGTTTGATTTCTCAAATTATTTTATTTTATTTCGCTCATTTAAACAAATATTGGTCCTATTATAAGGATACATACCTTGAGTCTGATTGCTGTTGAATGTTGTTTTTTCTCATTATTATTGTTTACTTCTTAAATTTATGTTAATTCGAAAAACAAATTTATTAAATTTATTTTATTGAAAGCATTTTAAATTTATTTATTTATTCAAATTTATTATACTTACTTGATTTATAAATATTTTTTTTTAGCAACACAGTTTTTTGGACGCTTCAAAAAAACGTTTAAATAAATGTGAAAAGAGTGTGTATATTTTTTAGTACTTTCTTAACTAAATATTTTAATTGAGCCTTGAAACCAATCGGGCGAGCTATATTCTAGTAATGTTTTTACACGCTGGGAGCGCTAGGGTGTGACCACGCTTAGTATTCTAAACCCGTACGGCTTTAAACCGTAATAAAAACAACGGTATCGTGATTATTCTAAATTTAAATTCAACACGCACTCGCGAGTAAATGTGTCAGGCAAGAGGTATTATATAAGCTTTGTTTAGAAGTGTGAAACTGAAAGGGACAATATGTTGCAGCAAATGTATTAAACAGTTGAGTCACGAATTGATTTTAATTACCTACATAACAATCTGAGCATGCAGTTAGCGAGAGTAAAAACATTCCGGTACACGAAAGTAATACTTGGAAAAACAATCGCGCTAGTAAGGATAACATGTAGAAAAGCATCAGGCTTCACGTACAGTATATACATTACATTATTCTTGAAGTGAATTTAGATGCACTAGTGAGATGATTTTTCAGGATTACGTTCATTTCCACCAGAGGTTAGGATAGGCGTTCACTGATAGCCGTTCCATACCTTGATGTTCAGGGAAAATGAATGGGCAGCTACAAGCAGTAACAAATTGAGGGTAATTAAAAATACTGTTCGTCCTTGGGGGTCGTCAATACGTGCAAGTCGTAGAGAAGAGGTGGTGATCACCCGCCTTCGCATGACAATAAGACATATATTGCTCGATTGTGATGGTTTCCAAAATGTGCGTTGTTATGTGTGGTCTGAGCAACTGTTTGCAGACGATGTTGGGAGATAGTGCCTCGGCCGTTGACCGGGTTCTAGACTTCCTTCATCGTCTGAATGTTTTAAATAAAATTTAATTTATTATATTTGTAATTTCTTGTGTTATTTTATTTATTTATTTTATCTAAAAACTTTATTTCTGTTATGTTTTGCATACTTTTACGAATTGTTATTAAATTTTATTCATTATTTATTGTTATTTAGTTCTTAAGTGTAATATAGCTATACCTGTTATCTAAATTTTTAATTTATTTTTACTGTTAATAGTTTGTTGTTGTTGTTGTTTTATTCTTAAGTAAAATTTTGTTTAAATTTTGTTTTATATACTTTCATTTATCGTGACGGCGATGATAACCTGAACGGTTTTTCGCCGAAAAAAAAACCTTGATGTTCATATATTTTGTAAGCCTATTTTTTTTTTTTTTTTTGCTTAGTAATTAATTTATCTGCGTCGGCAATCAAATTGTGTAATTGGCAAACGAACACTGATGAATGTTTCGATTTTATAATTGCATTATTGTCCCACCAGGCAGCGTGTATGTTTGTGTTATCCAATTACCTTAATCTTCACGATAACAAGTTCCTTTCATGTGTGTTCAATTCAATTTTATAAAACCTTTGTTAAATTGAAAATTGGCTCTAAAACGTACTGTCTAAAATTATTTAGTATAATTATAGACTTACTGCTGATTTATAATTATAATTATATTATTTTTTATTTTTAATAAGTACAATCATGAAAACAAATGTATCGCAATTATATGTTGCGTATCACTAAAAATTTCAGTTTTATTTTCTAACAGCTAAAATTTAATATATAGGCCTATATATGGAGTGAGATTTTAAAAAAAGATTAGATTTAAATTTTGGCAAAAAATTATATGTATCAAAAGAAACAATAAAGTACAGTTTTATAGTTGGTGGGTTTTGAATTTTTGATAAGTTTGCTGTTTGAAATGATTTGAATATTAACACTGTAAAAAATAAGACAAAATAATTGCAAAATCAAAAAGTTGTAGCTCTATGGTATATTTTTTTATATAATTTCGTATTGTACAAAAATACGTAAACGTCCAGATAGATAAACGATACCAGATAGGTCGTATTGTAAAAAAACATTTTTTTTATTGTGTTGAATAGTTAAAAAATATTTTGCAGTGAGCTTTTTAATACCATTTACAAAGAAAAATAATTGATTAAGCAACATTTGGTACATATATAGCGATCGGGTATTGCAAGTGTAATATATTTGCGTGACCCAAAAACTAGTACCTATAATTAGAAAATGATTAAAATTTAACCTTTGGTTACACCAATAAATGTGCATGGTAGAGACGTCAAATTAAATATTAAAGCTTAAGTAAAATTAATTTTATAATTTTTAGCTCAATATGGGAACACTTTATTTTATATTGCACTGTAATTGAATAGATTCTTTGAATATTTTGGGATTGTTTTAATCGTACAGCTAAAATCTGCGACAAAATTATTTTCAAATACATTTAAAACTTTTAATTTATTTTTGATGCTGATTATAGTGTGTAATGATATTTTTTCAAAAAGTGTAATATTATTTATTATGATATGTTTAAGATCCTGAATAGAAGCCATTTTGAAACAATTAAACGAATAACGAACCTGTTTAAGTTCTCTATTACTAGAAATGTAATGCTAAATTTAAATCAAATCTAAAAGTCATTGAAGAAGCTGACTCATATAAGCCTAATAAAACATATTTATTTGCCCCTTTAAAAAAACAACAATTAATTAACCAGCTTATTACGTCGGCATCTAGTTGTTCCTTCTTATTCCTTTCACTTAGATTTTTATCAACAAAAGCAGCGACGAGGTAGCTCTGAAAATTTGAATCTTGTGCAACTTTTTTTGAAAAGTCTCCGAGCAGAAAAAGGATAAAATAGAACTATAAGTCGAAGAAAAATATATTGTTTAAGTAATTTTATTGATTTTTTAACTAATAACTTTGTAGACCTTTTTGCATACATAAAACACGGTTGACGTTTTGTGCAAAGAGGCCGTTTTGCGTGACACAAATGAACGCGTTAAGTCAGCGTTAAATTGTCCATAAATTTGTATTTGAAATTTTTAAATTTAATTATTAACTTGATTGTGTGGTCAGGATTAATTTTCGCATTTTCAGTGTAATTTGAAAATTCAAAATGCTAATCTTCAAAGAGGTATAAGATTAAAAAATCATTTTTAGTAATAAATTCCCAGCATGTAAAAGAGATAGCTGTACATTGCGATTATTATACGTTTTTCCACTAAAAAATAATAATTAAAAACAACATACAAAACATTTGTTAGGTTAATACATTTGTTGCCATGGTAACAAGCTAAGAAGTGAACATGATGATTTAAAAATTTCCATTTGAAAGTAACGTAAAAGCTTTACAGTTTGGAAAAACTCTGTCCATGCATCATAATTACATTGCTACTTACTGCTAACTCTGACGTTCTGTTTCTCTATACGTTATTATGTAATTATTTTCAATGAAAACATTTTGTACTGTAATATTTCCCAAAGAATGTATGTATTTTTTTATTTACTTTATCTCCACACTCCAGCTTGCAGCCGAAAAGCTTGTTTACTTTGCCTGAAGCTACAAACCTAAAGCTGTAATAACACGTTCTGAATGATAACAATTGTTTGGTGTAACTCAATACAAAGTGTGGAGCTGAAATTTAGAATTATACGGGTATATTGTTTTAACAATTACAAGTATGTTAGGTGATAACGTTATATAAGCTTATTTTGTTTTCCTCTGTATGAAGTACATTAGAAAGTATTGTATTTTATAGAAGTTTGATTTCAATTAATTACACTGGGTGGTGGAAAAATATTTCTTCTACATTCAGTTCACGTAATATTTTTTCATAGTACACTGTAGGCCTACATAACTGATATTTTTCTGTTATTAAAAATAAAACTTATTAATCTTGTTTTCTCTTTTTTTATTTTAATTACGTTAATTTGTTCGAAAACATGCCAAATTAACATAGCTAGTTTTCAATAGCTTAACCTAAAATATATTGTACGCTATCAGCTATTCAATGAAATTAGCTGGTCGTTGCAAATTAATACAAAACAACTGATCCATAAATGGATCATTGACCACATATCCATATCCACGAATGTTCTATTTTATCAAATATTCGTAAAATAGAATGTTTTACTATAACATACCTCGTTTTTAACAACATACCTAAAAGTTATTATAGCCTATCAGCTGTTCAATGAAATCAGCTGATCTTTACAAATTAATATAAAAGATACATGTTAAAACAATTGCAGCCCTGAAAATTGAAGGTGTTTGTTAAGCCTATCAGCCCAGGAGTAAACATTCTAAATTCGACAGTTGCAAAATGCCTGTACAATAACAATCGCGCTACAACCAATCGGAGAATTGCATGACGTCACGCCACAAGAGTGGAATGATTCGGTTTCAGCCTCGTTTTCCTAAGCAACACGCTTCGCGCCAAGAGCAGCCAATCAGAACGTTCTATTTATCGCTCCTCGAAAGTTCACGAGTCCGTAGAAAACGGTATTACAAAATCCACGCTTGGGGTGATTACCCAGAATGCAACTGTAAGGTCAAAACTATAGCGTCCTCTGACCAACACCAAGCCTCATTTTGCCAGCAACCTTCACCTGAGAAAATGCTTGTCAGTGTATTTCCTCGTACAAGTCTGCGCACTACCTAACCGCGTGTCCAATTACCTAATGCTAACTGGTTATTACTACGAGTTCTAATATTTCTCTATGATAATTTAGTAATAAAAAATCTATCATTTTCTATGATTGTCCGTTTAGTAGAAGTTAGTAACACTTAACTCCTTAGTTCGATATTCACTTCTCTTCCTAAGGGATCACGATTGGATCCTTCGTCACAAGTGTTTTTCTTAACTTACTAAACACGCTCCAACAGTGAGACATAAACTTACCAAATCGTACGCTTCTAAATAGCCAGGTTACTATACCAAATCATTACTAAATCTTGTATTAATTACCGTACGGTAGTCTACCAACTACAGGACTCCTTCCAATGGCTGCATCGCCTACTTTGGACCCTAAACATCTCACCCAAAAGGGATAAGTTCAATTATGCTTACTATTTTGATTGCATATTTTATAAGTGCTCATATAAAGGTTCACCGGTTAATCTTTAATTGATTTCAGTTAGAACTAAAATCTTAAATTATTAAGAGCAACACAGAACGTTTCTTTCTTTAAAATATCTAAACGTATTTGTAATAAATAATTATTCTAAAACATACACATTTTGTATCTAACATTTTGGTCCCACACGTATCGGATATTCAACTTAATACTGCAATTGCGCGCGCGCGTGTGTGTGTGTGTGTGTGTGTTTTTGCGATGCCAAAAAAGGTAGAAAAAAATTTTATAGACTACCTGGGGTAGGGTACGCACTACCCCAGAGTGTGGGACTCAAATTAAGTTCAAACTTAAGTTAACATATATTGTTACCTACTAAAAAAACTACCAAAAGCATGCCTCTTCTGTAAACCTCCCCACGGAACCGCCGCCAGGCATTACTTCATGGGGAGGTGGACTGGCTGAACGCCAACTCTTCTACAGCGTTGGCTCTCCTTTCTCAATCCTCAGTCCTCAACTTCTTTATGATCACTGCAGCGAATCCCGCAATGGCCCTCCAGTTGGCCTTTGAAGCCATCATAGTCGCAATCAGACTTTCCGGTGCAATGCTGCCTCGCAGATATGTTTGCAGCCTCATCCTTTCTTCGTCGGATCTCCGACACCGGAAAAACACATGCTCCGCATCTTCCTCCACTGCTGGAAGACAGAGGGGACAAGCCAAGTCTGTTTCCGAAACGGAACAAGTAAGCTTGGAAGCAACCGTGCCCAGTGAGAAGCTGTGTGACATAGAAATCCACCTCTCCATGATTCCTGTTGCACCAATCCTCGATGTTACCTATGAGTTGGTATGTCCATCGTCCATTTGTTGATTCGTCCGACTGTCGCTGCCATATCTCCAGGGTCCGATTTCGCTCCTCTGTAATTACCATTGTATGACTATACACACACATTGTGTGTGTGTGTGTTTGTGTGTGTGTGTGTGTGTGTGTGTGTGTGTGTGTGTGTGTGTGTGTGTGTGTGTGTGTGTGTGTGTGTGTGTGTGTGTGTGTGTAGGATGGACTGGATCATTACATAGTGCGTCCCAGTTGCAACAGAAATAAAGTCAAAGTCAAAAACGCGATGACACAAACTCTGGTGTAAAACTAACTAATCTGTGACGTGTATCAGGCAAACAATGCTTCTAAGGCAGAGTTTGAGTGTGTATACCAAAACAATGTACATAGGGTGTGGCATTCAATCCTGCATTTTTGAAAAGGCTGTGAAAAATAAAAGAATGCATTTTTCAAACTTTTATTTTTCAAAACTATAAAAGCATTTAAGAAACATAAACATAATTATTCATTGTTTAAAATTAACATCGGTAAGATGGTGTCCTTCCCGATTAATGCAGTCTTGCAGGCGATTTCTGAAGTTGTTCATCACATGACGGAGATTAAGCTGAGGAATTTTCTGGCGGATTCTTGCCTTGAGTTCTTCAATTCTTTACTCCTTTCTTTCTTGAGTCTTCCTTCGTCCACTTTATTCTTTAGATACTTCCACAAGGAAAAAATCGCATGAGAGGTCGGGTATGCTACGCAGTTACCGCTCTGGTAAAACTCTTTCACGGCAAACGACCGTTGTAGCTTTGACCTCTGTTCCATGGCCACTGAACCGCTTAGAGGTGGAGAACACAACAGTAACCTTGCTAGCCCAGCCCTTTTCTAACTGTCAAAAATGCAGGATTAACTGCCGCATCCTGTATTATAACACGGATAATATTTTCTTTCGGGAAACGATAATTACTATGAATATATCGTAATGTAATTGTAATAAATTTCAAAATGGTGGTAATCAAAATTTCTGAAGTAATAAAATTTCTCTCACACAAAATGCGTTTTTAATGTGATTCCATTATTGTATACAATGTTTACATTTCAATAAATCAGGTTTACGTTCACATTTAATAAAAAACTGTACATTACGTCATCAAGACAGTAACTGCGTTTTATCTTACAAATACATTATTGTGTTTTCAGTCATACTGAATGAATGAACTTACTTTAATACGTTTTACTTAAATAAGAGAAAATCTAATATATATTTTCTACACAGTTATTTATATTCACGTCTGTTACAATGAAACGCCACTTTACGTTCAGAAACTATTCTTTCAAAATCATAGATTAACCTAGTTTAAAGTTTGAACTATATATTCATGAGCCGCAGTCTTGAATTCTGAAAGGCATTGGCAATACAACGTCTGTCTCTGGCTTTTCCTTCTCATTCTCTCTACTTATCTTTCTTTTTCTTTTTTCCACAGGACAGACGCACGCTTACAAATACAAAATGTTAGTCATCAGATGTTAAAAGGCATTAATTTGTTCAAAAATATTGTTACAATATCATACAAGAAAGTTTACACATACAACACACTTGGATAAACAATTTGATGAGGCACAAATAAGGTGTAAGAATGTTAAGTCTATTTAATTTAATCACAACTTGCTGTACATTTTATCTCGTAAACTCTCGCATGTATTAGTCTGGTGTTGCAGGTCTGCAGGTTTCCTATTAGAAACCAATATCCAACAAAAACCACCACATCGGTGATTGAATTTAATTAGCGGAAATAATTGAGTTTCTGAATCCGCACATGTTTTCAATGCAAGATCGAATTTCTCATTTACGTTTTTAAAACAAAGACGTGAATCTAAGTTGAACAAATTAAATTACAAACTTACACTGAATGCTAATTTCAAACCGTTTAATTGAAGATTTGTTCGGTGAAGTTTGCACGTTTGTAAATCACTTTATTGAATACAATTTTATATTTTTGCTTTTTTACCTTATCATTAACGTTTTTACCTTACAGGTCTAGGAAATATAACGAGAAAATATTGTTAAACAAATGTATTTCGGGATTTGGATGGATCTCAACATTTTATAACAACTCTGGAATCTAAAAAAAAGTGGTTCGTGTGTGGTGAGAACTACTTCACAGATTCTCAAACTTAGAAAATACTGTGGTCTACAAAAATTTGATTTTAATTAATTTATCCGGCTAGAAAACAATTTCTTCTAGATCCAGCTGAAGTAAAACAATTGCAGCCCAATATATTTAATTCTATTGATTTATTATAAATATGTTTAATTTTATTTTGCCTGTTTCTCAGAACCACTGTTCAAACTCATTTTTGTTAAAGTTAATATTTAAATAAAATTTTCTAAAAATTGGTTAAAACGATTCTAATAAAATTCTGCTAAAAAGTTATCTTCAAGTAACAAACTTATTGGTTATTAAATCATTGCCCCATAATACCAGAAATTTGAGATTTTATGTTTCTTCTTTTTTACTTTACCATTATAGGACTACGAAATACAAAAAAAAATTGTTTTAAAAAACTTCTGTCTTGGGCTTACATGATAGATTAATCTACTTTGGCCTTTTATTGGGACCATTTTTCAAAAAAAAATTCTTAAAGCTCATTTTTATTAAAAAAAACAGTTAAAATTAGATTTTATAAAAATCGGATAAGACGATTTTGCTACCATTTTATTCAAAACGTATTATAAATCACTGCCGCGTAATTCACAGAAATTTGAGATGTAGGTCTATTTTGTACATTTCTCAAGACCATTTTTTTAAAAAGTTTTTTGAAGCCCATTTTTATATTTAAAAAAAACAGTTAAAAATGGATTTTCTAAAAATTGTCTATAACGAATAGGCCGATAAAAATTTGCTCAAAAGTAGTCTTAAAATACAAAATGTATTGTTCATTAAATCACTGTCCCGCAATTTCCAAAAATTTGACATTTATTTTTACTTTGTCCATTTCTTAAGACAATTTTCCAAAGATATTTTTTTGATGATTATTTTATACAAAATAGTTCAAATTGGATTTTCTAAAACTCGGTTTTGATGATTTTTATCACAT
Organism: Callitettix versicolor; assembly: GCA_022606455.1. Lineage (NCBI taxonomy): Eukaryota > Metazoa > Arthropoda > Insecta > Hemiptera > Cercopidae > Callitettix > Callitettix versicolor. Next base: position 42,857,478 of record CM040191.1, on the reverse strand, counting down.
TTTATTCAAAAGTAGTATCAATATTTTGTTTCATTAAATCACTATTTCATATTACTTTCTAAAAATTCCAATTCGGGAGCAATGGGGAAAACTGAAAAATCGTCATAATCTTTCAAAATGCGTTCATCAGATATAGGCCCCCTAACTCAAAATGTAGTTATATAAACATGTTTTTTCACAAAAAACGAAAATATTTCTTTATTTTGTACATCCAAAGGCTCAAAATAAACCATTCATGTCCAAAGTCTCATCAGATCGAAATTAAACTCATTTCCCAAAGTTCAACAGTGTATTAATTAATTTGCAACATAGTTTTGGTGTTGTTAGATAATCTCGAAATCTGTTCGCGCAGCGTATCGATCATGTACTGTCCGATTAAACGACGGTCGCATCGAAGTGCAGTCAAAGTAATGAAGATTTACATTCATAGCTGTAACACAAACTCGTAAATGAATATCGAGTATTCACGTAACTGCTCGATATTAAATTAAACCGATAGGTAAACACAGAAGCCGCCCGGCCAGGCTAATGCATAACTAAATCGTTGATGACCTAAATTACAGTTAATTAAATCGGTAATATAGGCTGGCTGGAACCACTCGGGTAGACAGCATTGTTTCAGTGCAAATTTATGTATTAAGTCATCCGCGCTAAGATATTACGTGATTTAAATTCAAATGAACGTAGCTGACTCGCTGACGTTATAGAAGCGATTTTCGAAAAGTATTTTCTTCACCTTGCCCTTTTTGAAATACCGACTTTACCAGCATTAACATATGCTTACACTAGTATTTTAAACTTTCAAATTATATTGAAAATACGGAAATGACCCCTGACCGCTGTCAAAATATTTCCTAATTTCAACAGAATTTGAAAATTCAAAATGCTAGTTTATGCAGTTTATAACGCTGATTACGACGATTAAATCAGACTTAAAGAAAATACTCAAAGCAAAAAATTACAAGTTTGTATAGTTTGAAATGGTTACTATTTTGAAACTGTTGAACTAATTTTGCTTATTATTGTTTATGTGTTTACTACAATCGATTATTGTGTAAGTTTTTAATTAAATCGAATCAAAATTGCGAATGAGAGCGTATGTCACAATTGATTCTAAAAGAAACATTGTTCCGACGTTAACACATTTCGGGGCTAAAGATGCACACTCCCATAGACTATTTATTAATAAATGGGAAATGTTTGTGTTTAAAGGAAGTGTTGTGTGTGTGTGTGTGTGTGTGTGTGTGTGTGTGTGTGTGTGTGTGTGTGTGTGTGTGTGTGTGTGTGTGTGTGATATACATCTAAATCTATTGCACACTCAGATCTAAACATTTAAATAGGTGAAAAAAAAAGGAAGTCAGACAATAACTCAAAGCTAGATTTTAAAATCTTTAAAAGACTTTTTATAAATTATATATTAACTGAGAAGTACCTCTGATCCCACCTAGTTTTTTTTTAAATTATTTTCATTTATCAAGAAAAAGAGAACCATTTTAATTATTTTTTCAAATGTTTATTATTTTGTTCACAAGCAAAGCCGTACGGGCGGTGATACACTAGTATACATTTGTTTGGTAATATTAACAGATTTTCATTCAAAAAGAATTGTAAACCTAAGACCCGGAACCATGAAAAATTATCCATCCTGACTTCTATTAGCGTTTCATTGTTGTTGTTTTCTAATATAACATTGATAAAACCTGTGTGCATGATTATTTATATTTTGTTTTAAATGAAGCAGATTAAAGTGTATTAAAAAATTCACAATAACAAAATATATAAAAAGTACTGTTTATTTTGAAAGCGTCATAATAAAACAAGCACAAAAACCAGTTCAATAATTCAGACGCTCTGTTCCGACTTGTCAGTGAAAACACAATTAACTCCAACACTCAAATTGCAAACATATTGTAATACATAATCATTACAATATTAACAATTAAAACACAATTAATAATGACATATTTCCAATTATATAAACAAAGGAAATGTTTTTTTGTTTATAAACAAAGGCAATAAACATAATTAAAGTTGAAACAATATAACAGAAGAACAAGCTGTGACGCAAATACATTTAAGTGAACATTACCTCCACGCCTGCAACCGTGTAAATTTTCGTTGATTTTTAAATTTTATATATTTATATTGATTTATTAATCAGATTTTATAAATTGAAACAATGTCATTCATTTATTGTATTCAAACGTTTTCGGAGACGTTCCATCCAACTATGTGTTGTGCAAGTACCAAGCAATCTTCTATACGAACAATGAACGTTGTTAGCGGAGTCTCAAGCGGTTTCCAATTACTTTCCGTCCAAACCTAATAACGACAGACCGGTAACGATAATAATACAATAAAAGATATATTTAAAAATATAAAAATGTGCAGTCTTCTTGTCGAATATTAGTTAATGAAGTCTTAAATGGCTAGTAAGGGGCTCTGATAATGGAATGTCCACCAATCATTACCACTAGAATTGTTTTCTCTGGGCCGTTCATATAATGTAACGTATTTAGTCTATTTAAAGTATAATAACGTATAACTTTACGTGATGGCAGTCAGAATTTGGTTTTTAAAGTATGATTTTTGTACTTTTAAGTGAAAAGTTACGTGCGATAATATTTTTCAAAAGAAAACTTTTAAGCTGGCCTAATATATTTTATATGAGGGAAACAGAAACTCACAACAGTGTGAATAACATATAAAAAAGCGTCAACACATTATAGTGTGAAATTCTTTTTATATTCTTCTTCTTTTCTGCTAGGATTATTATCACTGTGTTCAGTATAATAATCTGCCTTCCCTAGCTTCTTTTTTTGACTACCTTTCTAATTTCCTTTTGATATACGAGGAATCAGTTTTATTTTTCTCCGTTTTTGCACTCTGTCTTCGTTATAAACTCTTCGGTTTTCCGTATGTAATCTTCCTTATTTATCAACACTATCGCGTTCCCCTTATCCGCCTTTTTAACGATAACATCATTATCCCCTAACGTTCTTACTAATCCTTGTGCTGCCCTTTCTTCTTTTTTATCTTTTTTGTTTTATTGTTTTATTCAAGATTTTTTTGACTACCTTTTTAATTTCCTTTTGATATATATATATATATATATATATATATATATATATATATATATAATCAGTTTTATTTTTCTCCGTTTTTGCACTCTGTCTTCGTTATAAACTCTTCAGTTTTCCGTATGTAATCTTCCTTATTTATCAACACTATCGCGTTCCCCTTATCCGCCTTTGTAACGATAACATCATTATCCCTAACGTTCTTACTAAGCACATTGAAGCTAGGCATAAGAAGCTAAGGAAGGCAGATCATTTTACTGAACACAGTGACATTATAGTGTATAGAAGTGAATTTAAGGCTACCAGTGAGCCAATCGTTTCTACGTGCACACTGGCTCAATGTTTTGGTATCTGCTTGTAAAACTAGAAGTCGTGAGTTTAAAATTAATTGCTAACTTTGTTTACATTTAATACGTATTTGTTTAAATATAAATAAGTTTATAAGCATTTAAATTATTAACGAAAGCCATTGTATAACAAGTTTAGCCCAGAGCTCAAAATTATTAGCACTAACAATAGCTAATACCAACAATCAAGAAACACTGTTAGTTCAGTCTTGTAACAATGGTTATATTGTTAATAGAAACATCTATTGTTATTTCAATTTTGCAATAATAGTTGTATTGTTTAAAATTTATGTTTTGTGATATTTGTTTTATGATGTAGATAAGTGTCCATTATCAGTTGTGTACATAATTTCAATTCAGCAATAATATTAGTAATATAATTGGACCAATACATACCAACAAAATGAACAATAGAGAATTCATTTTTTTAAGATTTTGCTTCTGTCGGCTAGTACACCAACTGCACATTTTTTTTTTTTTAATTGCTTGAATGGTTTTTGCCTTATTTGGTATGCGTATTACATTTCTACCAAATGCGTATTACATTTCTACCAAATGCATATTACATTTCCACCAAATGCGTATTACATTTCTACCAAATGCATATTACACTTCTACCAAATGCGTATTACATTTCTACCAAATGCGTATTACATTTCTACCAAATGCGTATTATATTTGTACCAAATGCGTATTACATTTCTACCAAATGCGTTTTATATTTCTACCAAATGCGTTTTACCTTTCTACCAAATGCGTATTACATTTCTACCAAATGCGTATTATATTTCTACCAAATGCGTATTACATTTCTACCAAATGCGTATTACATTTCTACCAAATGCGTATTACATTTCTACCAAATGCGTATTACATTTCTACCAAATGCGTTTTATATTTCTACCAAATGCGTTTTACATTTCTACCAAATGCGTATTATATTTGTACCAAATGCGTATTACATTTCCACCAAATGCGTATTACATTTCTCTGAAATGTTTGCCTGTTTGTTGTAGTTCACTGCGGTTAATTCTTGGAAACTCATTTCCATCATGTCAGTAATTCAGTTACTGACTAGTATTCAATAGCAATTATCCAGTGTAAATGAGTTAATGGAGCTGCTCTCTTAGACTCAAATCCGGATCTTGAAATGAGCTCCAATCCTGATCTCTAGAACACTTTTTGAGTGGGGGTGGTCATTGAAATTTAAGTTATATATGTATACATAATTTAGTCAGTACTAAAGCGTTTGCAGTAATTTTGGTCGTATTTAATTTAAAATTGGAATACAAAAAAGATTTTCGTTACACAACGACATTCGTTAATTAAAGAGCAAAAATAAATATTTTTTTAATCTGCTGAATGAAAACTTGCGTTAAAATTAACCTTTAAAATTTTCAAATGCCGCTGACAAGAAAATGAACTTGGCAAAGCATTTAAACTTATAATATTAAAATTTGTTTTTTTTAATGTTTAAATTAATAAAAGTATTATGTTACTTAATAATAATAAAGTAAATTATACAACGGAAAATTATTATTATTATTATTATTATTATTATAAAATAATAATGATAAAATATTATTTTTTTAAATATTTTAAGTTAGCTTCCATCACGTTAGTGATGAGAAAATTTTTATAAATATAAGGGAAGAGTTATATTTACTTTATCCTAGAAATGAGAGATTTAGTAGACAAAGTTAGTAAGAGAGGGAGAGAGAGAGAATGCTGTGATTATGCCTGTACAATACATTAACAAGCTTGGATGAATATGCAAGTGATAGTTGCCAACCGTGACGAAACGTTTCGGAGAGGATCGAGTTTGTAAACTTAAATGAATCCTGAGGGAGTAGGGCGTGTTTAGGGGATGAACTGGAGGTACTTTGAAGAGAGTTTTGTTTTGATTACTTAAGTAGTTTAGTTTACTGTTTAAGTGGGAGAATACAGTAAAAACTTCAAATTTATTTATTCCTTTTTATTTTCACTCTGTCGTCAGCTTGTTCATCAAGACAGTTTACAAGCCATCATAAGTTAATTAAATTTATAGTTACTGTACTATTAACTTGTTTACCAATCCTCGAGACACCAATAATAGTTTCATCATTAAATTTTATAGTTTTGAGTTTTGGCAAAAATCTAATTTTACTGTCATAATAATGCTTTGTAGGGGGCGCAGACTAGCTGCACCTATTGAGAGGATTTAAACGTCCCTCGCGGTACCCGAGTCTAACACACACTTAAACTTAACAACACTACACTTACGACTGTAACACTTTACACTCACACTTAAATTCAGGAAGGCGATAATAGCCTCAATGTGCTTTTCACCTTAAAATAACACAAAAATGCATTAAATCAATATTTAGTTATAAATTTAATAATTCTAAATATATTTTTATTTGAATTCAAATACTACAGCACATATCAATACAATAATTACTATACATTTTAACCTATGTTCAATTATTAGCATTAATAATAGTAATTTATTAACTGTAAAAATACAAGTTAGTTACGTTTAATTAACGAGTAACTTAATATTTCACGCTAACAACTTAATTTCTACTATTAGTTATGAAATTTCAAAATTTTATTTTTTAATTAATTAAAATAATGGAATTTTAGTGACTCGTTGTTGTTATTTTTTACCTTTACTATCATTTTGTATTATACAAAACAGTACACGATGTTTTGAAAGAGTAGCTGAACTTTTTTTCTTAACTGCTAAATCAACAAGATGCCCATGTCAGAATACTAAAACCAGAAACAAAAACAAACACGTATTGTTCGTTTATTTTGATTAAATTATAAAATAATAGGAAATATAGTATTTCAGAATATAATAATTCAGAATTTGTTTAAAAAGCTTAAATATATAATGCATGATGTAATTAGGGTAAACAAAACTTCTAATAGTCTATATTGGTCAGATAGCTAAAATTATGACGTAAACAGCTGTCTAATGAATAAATCCGATAATTTAAATATAAATAAGTACAGGCCACAGATATAACAAAGAAACACAGAAAACACAAAAGGCCGATATATTTTCATAATGGAATAAAGCCTAGGGTTGTTAAACAATAATTTTGTGAGTTTATGAAATTAGCTACAAAACAAGAAACTTTAGAAAGTCTAATGAGACATTTTTTGTTTTAAAACTGTATATATATATATATATATATATATATATATATATATATATAGAAATGGATTTCAAGAATATTAATAAATACTAAATTTAAGATAATCTCAAATAAACGAAACTGCAATAGAAGTTAATAAGAACCACAAACATTTTAATTGTGAGTTTACGGGAAGAGAATATTTCAATAGGTTTCTAAATTATTAAGATAATAAATGTCAAATTAATAACAAAACAATTAATTCTATGAAAAACTATACTTTTTGTGAGTTTTTAAACGGTAGACAATTAATAAATTGTGATAACTTAAATTTTAAACTATTAGATTTATATATTATTTATATATTTGTATATGAATGTATATATATATATATTTATATATAAATTTTATGAAAAAATTGTATATACACTGCAATAAAATATTTTAATTTATTACTGAATGATCTAAAACACCTAAAAGTGTCTGACAAACACTTCATGTGTAATCAATAAACAATCGATGAACACATTTCAATTATGAACCAGGCGTAAACTATAGTCTTTTTATGTATACAATCCTTCAGCTTTCTTTTAAGTTTTAGTTTTTAATTCTTAGTTCTTAAACTGTAGCTCCTGAGCACAGACAGGTACTTCCTCTCTCTTCAGGATAGTATAATGTGTGATTATATATAACTGTAAATGTAAATATATCTGAATTTCTTATCAATAACCCGAATTTTTTTTTTTTTGTGTGTTTAACGTCCGACTATTGTGCACGCTTGGGCTAATGTATACGATGGGATGATTTATAGCGTATGAAAATGCCAAGCCCTGGCCGGGAATCGAACCCGGATCCTCGGGGTGAAAGCCTAGTACGCTATCAACTAGGCCACCGAGGCGGCTCCGAAATGTACTATTCATTTAATTATAATTTAGTATTAATGTGTATATAGGTTTATAATTTTTTTTTTTTTTTTTTTTTTGTTTAACGTCCGACTATTGTGCACACTTGGGCTAATGCAAACGATGGGATGATTTATAGCGTATGAAAATGCCAAGCCCTCGCCGGGAATCGAACCCGGGTCCTCGGGGTGAAAGCTTAGTACGCTATCAACTAGGCCACCGAGGCGGCTATATATAGGTTTATAATATATATATATATATATATATATATATATATATATATATATACATAATAGTAATTTTTTTATGTGATTACGTTTTTGGATTATACTTTCAAATATATATATATATATATATATATATATATATATATATATATATATATATATAATTGTACGCAGATGTAGCACTACGGTGATTTCAAAGCGAATTTTTGAATGAAAGTATAATCCAAAAAACGTAATCACAAAAAAATTACTATTACATTTAAAAATCTAAAAATAATCTTCTTCCTTACTTATAATAAAATTATAAAAGTAAAATGCTAATTTATGCAAATACGATTGTGACATCAGTTTTTAAAGAAAAGAAAATAAATTATGTTTTTTTTTTAAGATTAAATTTTTAAACAGGTTATTGAATTTTACTGGATACGAACATTTCAAAGTTGTTACCTTAACCAGTTTGTAAACGACCAATACGTGTTTTTCAAGAATTTATACTTTTTGAGAATTTGTTTCTGATATTGAGTTCAATAATAAATTAATATTCGTCTAATTTAAACATTTCTGTATCAATGCTTTGTACGCATGCATAGGATGATGTTAGAGGATAAGGAATAGTCGTAATAAATCCCTACCGGGCACATCAGCGGAACACAAGCAATTAGTCCAACTCTGCTTGCATGATCCTGTCCCACGGGGAGATTTCTGTGTACTGTAGGCTCAGTGTTGTTGACATACAGTATGTTCGGAAAATATCGCTACGGGTTATTTAAAATATCTACTTCTAGAGTTGTGAGAGAGTTTATAGTAACGATGTTCGATTCAAAATAGATCTATTCTATTTATTATTGATAAAATCAATACAAAAGTACAAATTTATATATCGTATGCAGGCGTTAAAATTACTCATTAATTTTAATTTGTTATGAAATTATAATAATATTTTTAAAATTTGTCGAAGTGAAAACTTATTTAAGCACGTGTTGCCACTTTTGCATGAGAGAAAATACGCTTTTGGTAATGCCCTCTTTTGTAACGCTTCCTAATACGTTCTCTGCATTTTACTACTTTAAATACAATGATAATATGTATAAGTATATGATATTTAATTACAACAAACGCCATTTTACTACGTACCAATAACTAGCACAAAATTGTTAGAGCTTACAATTAAATCTATCTTACACGTTGTTTGTAAGCTATTGTTCAAGTGCAGAGCTATCGGAAAAGAATACCGGGATTTTTGTTAATTGAAATATAAAAACTACAAAATTTAATACTTTAAAATGAGTAGAAAATATTGATGTTTTTTTCATACCTTAGTAAGTTTCAACGTGATCTCTGTTTGATTCTATAATCTATAGCGAACTTGTCGTCACGTAGGCTGAATCATAATATGGCGGTAGAAATACGTTCCAGACGATACAACAATCACTAATTGTATTTTCCATTAATAATGTTGTTTATATCCTTATTTCAAGCGTTGCCAGTTTGCCTGTGTTATCTTTCATTAGATCACTACTTCTGCCTCTGTATAGTAGCCTATGAAGACAAGCAGTGCTGATCAGACTGTGTTTTTGAAGTTATCATGTACATGAGTGGAATTCAATTTTCCAGTTGATACCAGGTAAGTTTGAAATTTAACTATTCTTATGTTTTAATCAAATATAAAATAATTTTGATTCGCTTAAATATTTACTATTAACTGTGATATTGTCATGCACGTGAAGTTACTAATTATTTATCCTAAATGTAATTCACGTTTTTAATGGTTATCTGGGTTTTTCACTCACATTACTGAAAGTTTTAAAATCTTTACATTATGTGTGTACAATAACATATGAATTAATGTACACACGTGTATTTCTTTTATATTTAGAGTGTAAATAATATATACAATATTTTTTTTTATATTTTGGCCTCCAACTAAAATAGTAGAATAAAATAATTCAAAGTCCTTCTTTTAAGACTGTTTACACAAAAATGTAGGCCTATATTTTTCTTTCTTTCAAAAAAGCACGTTTATTTTATTGTATACTTGTTGTTAAATATATTTTTTATAACAAATTATAAAAATAAACGAATTAATGTGGATTAAAATGAATATCTATGTTTTAGCATTTTAGCCCTTTTGAAAACTGTTTGCTTAGCCCCCAAGCCTACAAGTTTACGTAGGTCTAAAAAATTAGAAAGTCAGTTGGTAACAAGACAACTAAAATTATTAAACTAGTCTTAATAAAAAGTAAAAAATTGTTAACTTTAACTCCACAATTTCCTAAATAACTAGTAGAACTGGAATGCAGGTAATACAATTCGGTAAAACATGGTTCTACAAGTGTTTGAAAAATACTTTAAAAGATCAAACTGGCTCAAAACGATTGCAGGGATGGTGCAATTAATTAGTTATTAATTTACTGTTTTATTTAATCGTTTAGAGGTATTTGTGTATTATAGTAAACCAAACACTCCTTCAGTGCATTTTACAAGTCAACGGCTTCTACGGTAGTTCTTATCTTTGTAGTAATAAGCAGTGATCAACTTCTAGTTAATATAAAACTCACTTTCTTCCTTTTCATAAAACTTGTTACCAAAGTCTTGTAATATTAGAAATGAAAGTTACGAAAAACGTCGTACGTCGACGTTTGTAGACACATCGCCGTGCCGAGTCATACAAAATAAATACGATGTACGCCACAACGTTTTTCGTTATAATGCAGCTTATAAAATATCTTGTAAAGGTAGGTAAATTTCATAATATCTTTATGAAGTTCTTAAAATGTCGCTACATAAGTTATTTAAAAAGTTATTAAATAAATTATTGGTTTAAAATTATTACACAAAAATGTGCAGTTTGAAGTTAATTGAAAATTCAGTTTTACCCAATTGTATGGCCCGCATTCAGTACAAATACATTTATTTGTATTACATCTATTTTTATTTCATTAATTCAAACAAGTTTTTTAACTAGCCAGTAGTTCTATTCAAAATTGGTATTATGAATCTTGAATTGTTCCTAACATTCAATAGATTAAATGAATGAAAAATATAGCTTCTAAACAATACCCAAAATGGTAAAAACTAAAATTGATATGGCTCGATATTCATATATCTGTGTTAAAATCTTTTCTAAGAAGTTTTAAATTTTATCATTTCTTGCTAAATTTATACCTTCATTTTTAATCAATTAATGAGAAAATTACATCTCCTGATCTAGTTTTTTTAGAAAACTTCTGAATAGCTAATACTGCTCAAAAATTTCAAAAAATCATCTAAAGGAATAAAATTCTGAAAGAACACAAATGTGGGTCTATCTGCCAAACCAACCACACAAATCATGTGTTAAGTGTATTGCTACTGCGAGGTGTTAGTGAGACACACTGCATGCACACACACACATATATATATATATATATATATATATATATATATATATATATATATATATATATATATAGAGAGAGAGAGAGAGAGAGAGAGAGAGTATGTGTAAGTTTGTGTGTGTGTGTGTGTGTTTTTGCAATGCCAAAAAAAGGTGGGAAAAATCTTTTATAGACTACCTGGGGTAGGATACTCACTACCCCAGTGTGTGGGACTCAAATTAAGTTCAATCTCAAGCTCAAACGTAAGTTAAGATATATTGTTACCCACAAAAAAAACCACCAAAAGTCTTCTGTAAACCCCCCCCACGGAACCGCCACCAGGCATTACTTCGTGGGAAGGTGGACTGGCTGACCGCCTACTCTTCTACAGCGTTGGCTCTCCTTTCTCGATCCTCAGCCCTCAACCTCTTCATGACCACTGCAGCGAATCCCGCAATGGCCCTCCAGTTGGCCTCTGAAGCCATCATTGTCGCAACCAGACTTTCCGGTGTAATGCTGCCTCGCAGATATGTTTGCAGCTTCATCCTTTCCTCGTCGAATTTCCGACACCGGAAAAACACATGCTCCGCATCTTCCTCCACTGCTGGAAGACAGCGGGGACAAGCCGAGTCTGTTTCCAGCCCGAAACGGAACAAGTAAGCTCGGAAGCAACCGTGCCAAGTGAGAAACTGTGTGAGATATAAATCCACCTCCCCATGATCCCTGTTGCACCAATCCTGGATGTTACCTATGAGTTGGTATGTCCATCGTCCATTTGTTGATTCGTCCCACTGTCGCTGCCATGTCTCCAGGGTCCGATGTTGTGTGTGTGTGTGTGTGTGTGTGTGTGTGTGTGTGCAACTATTTTCTCGTATTTTTTGCTTTACTAAAAGCTGATTTTTCTTTGATATTAGAAATAAAAACGGCATAAATGAAATAGTTTTCAAAATTCTTTGATATTAAGCAGTTTTTTGTCGGCGTTCTTTTTCTGTATTTCTGTGTAATTTGAAAGTTTAAAACGCTAATATGCAAATTGTAACGCCGCGTGACCACTAAATGCGGTGCGGAGTTCCGCTGAGCGGAGCGAAATACGCATCCATAACCGAACCTACTTTGTTTTAATTATTAATATTTAAGTGAAGCCATTGAAAGAAAAGCGGAGCCATGTGACGCCGCTTGACTCAGCTCAGTTCCGTTACGCTTTCAGTGACCGCGCTTACATTAAAAACAATAGGTTAGGTTTTGAATGCATAATCCGCTCTGCTCTACTCAACTGCGCTCAACCGGCCTAATGACACTGATATAACAGTTTCTAAAAGAAGGCGGGATAAAAAATATTGAAAATTCGCATCCTGTTTGTGAGACATATGCGTGCCGCTATTATTTCTTACTGTAAAACATATATTTTGTTTTTTAAGTTTGAAAGCTGTACAGGTTTGTCATTGTTAAAACTGTAATAATATGATTGAATTTTAGAAGTATTTTAAATCAGAAATGAACTTCACAGTAAACTATGAATACCTTGAACCACGAGGAGGACCATAGCTCATTTAACAAGATTAATGAGTCCTCTACAATTTAGAACTGTTTAGAGACTCGCGTCTAGTTAATAACGTATGTGTTAGTCGATCCCCACACTCCACTAGTCTAATTCACTAAAGTGAAGACATGACACTGTAAAAAAACTGAGTCTCAATAGGTTAACTAATTTTTTTTTTAATGTACAAGATAAATAAAAAGCTTATTTAGGAAAGTTAAATGTAGTCTTACACATTGAGACATTACAACAGTATGGCTGTTAGTTTTAACGTCTTTAATGGTGTTTTTATTACAAAACAAAACAAGAAAAAAGGAAGGTATTTACTAAGAAAATAGTAGTATTACTTCTACTTACTATTTTGTACTAATAAAGAAAGATGTTACTAAGTAATAACTACTAAAAAGGTAAATAAAAAATCGTTAACGGTAATCAAAATTCCTATTTTCATTATTGAGTAAATAAGTACTTACAAATTACACATACAGATAACACATATTTAAATTATACAAAAATTTGAGTAAATTTTGTCACATTGTCAATTATTTTTTTAAAATGAAGAACGTTTTTCCATAAGAAGATTCAGAGTATCAGAACTGTTCGAGAGAAGATCGAAAAAAAATGGTGGTCAGAATTATTTGTAGTTACTGAAATTCCAATTGGCAATAACAGGCCTACTCGTTACTAACTTCGCGCAATTCATTTTGAAATGGGCTTAATTTCCTCGAGAACAATTTTAACTGGTGTCAAGTAGCGAGGGGGTATTTCCTTCCTTCGCCTATTGTGCTTCATCACAGTTCGTGGCATTAGCAACTTCCTTGATCGTTAAAGGATAAAAGGCTATTGTTTCGTGGGCGCAGGAAGGTTGTTCATGAAAGCTTTAGGCATTGTTCCTGTATAAACAATGTATAAACACCGCCACTGAAATCAAACTACCAACAATTCCAGTTTATTTTTCCCATAATTCGCAATCTTGTATACTCTAAATTTTGCCAATATGCCCGTGGCAACAGAAAGATAGACGGAGAGTTATTGTTTTAAATATATTACAAGAATTAAATGGTAAACAATAAAAAGACATTTTTCTATAAATAACTTGAAGGCATGTAATATCGGTAAGTACGAGCTCTAGCTGTCCACCTTACATGATGAAAGTGAATTTCTTAAAAGTAATAACGTTACAACATTTCACTTTGCTTTTTTGAAAATGTGATTTCCCCATCATAATAAATTTTTCAATCTGCGTAAGCTGCCATTTTCAATTTTCACATTACATTAAAAATACGAAAATAAACCCTGACCGCTTCCTTATTTATTTTCGTAATTTCAATTGAATTTTAAATAATTCTACATTGAGCAAACTTTAACGCTGATAACGACGATGGAATCAGATTTTCAAAATAATGTAAAATAAAAAAAAGCTGTGAATCTTTTTCATATTTAGAATGGCAGCCATTTTGAAACAGTTAAACATATTTTTATGAGTAACGACGAACTTGCTAGAGTCAATACTAAAACCATCAGGCCAAAATTTCTAATCTCACACACACACACACACACACACACACACACACACACACACACATATAATTATCGTTCACTTCAGATATTTTCCATTGTCTTTTTTAAATTGGTACACAAAGTAAATTAGGAAATATATTTCACAAAGGCTTCAGAAAACCTCACAGGACATCACCAGCAACATGGTGCTAAACCTGGTGCCGAACAACAAGCAAAGTCTTTGAAGTTATAATTAAATTGCTAAACTTTTTTATCGCGAAACATAAAATATAAACAAATTTAAAATTGTATAACATCAAAAGCAGTTATTTTGTAATGCGTATTATCTAATGCGTATTATACTTATTAATACAGGGTGTTTGTAAAAGAACTTCGTAGTTTTAATGTGCCCTAGAATCTGTACGCGAATGGCATACACTATTCTAGTTTGTGGTATTTAATTCATAAACTGTTCACGTTTTACTAAGTAAATTTGTGAATTCAGTTCCTGCAGTTAGCAGGCCTGCGTGACCTTGAGAATAACGGCGACAGCGCTCGGTTCAGGCGTTCAGTGCAGTGCAAAAGGCTATTCCGCAACAAAAGGTGCAGTGTGTTGCAGGCTTGTACAAACTGAGTAGTTGTAACAGTACAACGTAATTTAGACGTGAGTTATGGTGGTGAACCATATAGAGCAAAACTATCCTTTATTGGATAAAGTCTTTTAAGGAAACCGGCAGTGTTTTAAAAGAGAGGTCGTCAGACAGGCCGAGAACTTCTAAAACTACTGTTGAACAGATCCTTGTTTCGTTTGTTCGGAGCCCAAAGAAGTGATTGGCCAGACGTAGTCTAAAATTAGGAGAGCCTAAAGTACGATATGTTGCGTAAAAGACTTCATTTGCGCGCCTATAAATTACAACTGTTACATGAAATTAAACCTACTGATAAAAACAAAAGGTTGCAGTTTACAAATAGCTTTCTACATAAAATTGATGAAAGTAACAATTTTTTTGGAAAATATTCTGTTTTCGGATGATTCAATATTTTGCCTCGGTGGCCTAGTTAATAGCGTACTGGGCTTTCACCCCGATGACCCGAGTTCGATTCCCGGCCAGGGCTTGGTATTTTCATACGCTATAAATCATCCAATCGTCTGCATTAGCCCAAGTGTGCACAATAGTAGGACGTTAAAAAAAAAAAAAAAACTTTATGTGAGTGGAACAGTTAATCGTCATAACTGCAGAATTTGGGGGAGGGGCAGAGTCACCACATGGCGTTATTCAGCATCAACGTGACTCTCCAAACTTAATGTTTGAAGTGGTTTGATGAAAGATTGAGTGATTGGTCCTGTCATTTTTGTAGAGAGAACAATAAACGGGGACGTGTACTGTGACATGTTGACAGAGTATATTTTTCCATAAGTAAAAGATATTGAAGTGAAAAATGGGCTTGCATTTTTCCAACAAGATGGCACCCCACCTCATTCCAGTAAACGTGTACGAGCGGCTTTTGACACTCGCTTTTTGAGAAGTTGGATAGCCCAATCTCTTGGCCACCACGAAGCCCGGACTTATCCCCACTTGACTTTTTCTTTTGGGAAAACATAAAAAATGTTGTGTATGCTGAAAAGATCCGTCACAGCAACCATTTACGTCACAGCAACAGAATCATCGTGGCGGGTGAGGCAGTTACACTTGCTATGTTGGTGAATACCTGGCGGTAAGTGGAATAGCGTCTCGACGTGTGTAGGGCCAAACTTGAAGGTATTCTCTTTCATTTTATATACTCGTTGATGTAGTTTTTCATTAATTTTTCCATTACATTTACAGATTGAGTTCTTTTTCAAACACTCTGTACATTATCAATGTTAATCAAGTTGTACATCATTACAAAAACTATAAGCAATAATGAGAACGTTATGAGCACTCATAAGAATGAGTGTTTTATTATAAACAAACTTTAAATTTATTTATATTTAATTCATCTTTGGAGAAGTTTCATACTATATTTGCATTCAGTATTTTATTAAAAAAATAATATTACCAAAACTTAGTTCGAAAATTGGCTACTGAATATCGTCATAGAAAAACTACATCCAAGACCATGACGTGAAGAGACGATAGCATTTTGTGTATACAAACTAGCAAAAAAAATTAACATCGACAGAATTTTTAACAAATTCTTTACTCAACAACGGTAGTTCATCCGAATTTTATAAAATAATTTTTGTTTGATTTTATTTATTTTAAAATGTCATTGAAAATATGTAAACTAATTCCATGAAGGTTAACGTTTATTTTTCAATAAAATTTTAAACATTAATTTATGGAAATTTTAATTCTGATTACGGATATCATATTATGAAACGTTTAACGTAAAAAAGTTATGAATTGTTCAATATTTTTAATGACCGCCATTTTGAAACGGATGTACAGATTTTTCAGGGTAACGAACCTAACTGTCTACTATCAGTATCAAAAACAACTTAGCAAGTGATATTCACTTACCAAAAACGTTCTTTTTATCGTTACGTTATTCCAAGTCGTTATATTTTGAATATTCGTTTCCATATCTTTGAATGTGCATCTATGTAGAGTTCTGTAAACAAATTACATTAAAATATTATTTTAACAAAATAATAAACAAGCTTAAATTACTAGTCATGAATATCTTTTTCACTTTGCGCATTGTTGAATCAGATTTTCTTTTACCTCTTACCTTTAGTCCATAAAAGATAAAAACTGTTGGAGAACATTGCACAAACTTTCACAGCGTTAGAGGTATATTTTATAACATAGTTTTGTACTCAAGTTATACGCCAACATTTGGGAAATAAGTGCCTCACAGAACATAATTAATGGCGCTTTACCCATCTCGCAATTACTTCGGTAATGTCTTTCTCTTTTTGAGTTTAAAACTTTATCCAACGTGCGGTAAACTTTGCGCCAGCAACTAATTAGTTTACGTTCATTGTATTTGCTAAAAACACCTTTCAAGGTGAAACGGAAATATCTCGCCGACGTGATGGAAGCGAATTTACAACAATTAACGGCACTGCACATTGCACAAACGAATATTTAGATACGCGTACATATTAGTGTTTTAAAATACAATTAAAAAATTAGAAAAATAAACCATGACTTTCGGTAAATTTAAAAAAAATATTCTTACACGTTTTGAATATCTGATTTTTACCATCATTATCAGCGATAAAAGAAGAATATTTTTACGAGCGAATATGGAAATATTAATGTAAGGCAGTGACGAATAAAAAATGTGTACTAATTTTTATTTAATTACTAACACAATAATATCTACTTCGATTTTTTGAATTTATTTGATATTATTTTACCAAGATGGTTAATTCCAGTGTATGTTTCATGGGGGTTCATTGTGTGAAAATTGCTAAACATATCGTCCTAACATATAGATTTTCCGTGATATATACATAATGTAAATTATAATAATTTGTATGTACGTTATAAATATTATCTAACTTTTGTTTCTTTTTATAAATTATACGAACATTACAATGTTCATTTTATAATGTGCAGCAAACTAGTTTTCATCGTTAACTAGTTCCGCCATTAAGTTTATTAAATATTTATTTACGTTTTTCACGTTTATTTTCTGAACGAGTTCAATTATTTACCTTTAAAATATTTCAATAGCTAGCACTGAACTTTGCTGTGGTCTAGGTGGTTTGTATTTAAACCGCCCACCCCTTTCAGCAAGCTGGTGCAGTAAATTATACATGTTTTTACAGTGAACTATGTCTGATGGACTTGTTAAAAGCAGTCGTGATTTCACAAACCGTAAAGTAAAGTTCTCTTTGCTTTACGCGAATGTCTACATATTCCCAACAGAAATATTGTTTGATGTCTGGAACGTAAAGTACATATAAACAACGTTTTAATACCGTGTCTCTTATAACATACATTAAAAAAACTGAATACATTGAAATATAAATAGTACGACTGTATCACACTCGTATACATAATAGCGCGTGTGAGAGCGAGTGTGTGACTGTGTGTGTGTGTGTGTGTGTGTGTGTTAGCACTCTAGTGATCTATGTGTGTGTGTGTGTGTTTTAGCACTCTAGTGATCTACGTGTATGTGTGTGTGTGTGTTAGCACTCTAGTGATCTATGTGTGTGTGTGTGTGTGTGTTTTAGCACTCTAGTGATCTACGTGTATGTGTGTGTGTGTGTGTGTGTGTGTGTGTGTGTGTTAGCACTCTAGTGATCTATGTGTGTGTGTGTGTGTGTTTTAGCACTCTAGTGATCTACGTGTATGTGTGTGTGTGTGTGTATGTGTGAGTGTTGTAAGTGAGTGAGTGTGTGTGTGTGTGTGTGTGTGTTTAGCACTTTAGTGATCTATGTGTATGTGTGTGTGCGTGCGCGCGCACGTGTGTGTGTGTGTTTTAGCACTCTAGTGATCTAGTTGATCCCGTTTTATTCAAACTTAGTACAAAAATTGATGTAAACTTAGGCAAATTAGTTAGCCAGTGAAACCAGTTCGTCCGTTTAAAAAAGACGGTCATTTCAATTTTTCTTTTTAACCGTAACTTTTTGTAATCTAATATCGCATTATTGTAACAAAGTGTGATTCGAAACTCTCGTCAGATTCATTCTTCGGATTTTCAATGGAATTTCACAATTTCAAATGCTGATTTACGCAGATTTCAAAGCTGATTATGATGACAGAACCACATATTCATCATATACAAATGTATGTACATAGTCCCTTGAAACGTAATCTAGAGGTCGGAATCGGCACTTCTTTCAAGATCCCGGGTCTTACTATGATAGCTCTTCTAATGAAGATATACTAAATTACTTGACAACGACTGCACTAAGTAATATTCATATTTCGTTACTCAGTCATGTTCTGACTAAATATTCTAATCGTACCTAATATTAATGAATGCTCTCAGTATAGGCTACGTTATGGATGACTTTTAGACAAGTAAAGCAGCAAAACGTTTTTGCATTTCTACTTTAAATATTTGAAATAATAATTTATGCAGATTTTAGCAATTTTTCAATAAGATATATGGACAAATAATTCTTGTTTCGTAGGTTTTTTTGCTTCTATGTTGTCAGCAAACAGCTGTTTTCTTTTTAGAGATGAAGAAAGATTTGTTTGCTCATTAGGTTTTTTTTATATATACTTAAGTGCAAAATATTACCAAAATCGATACAGATGACTTTAATATAATTGGCAAATTATATTATGCATAAACAAACATTTTATCAAAACTACTCAAATATTTTTTATGTAATTCACCAATTTTTGAACTCGGAAAATCAAAAACAAATATTCACGAATTAAACTCTCAGAATCAATTCTTTGAATGATCGTGATATATTTTATACATTTTTTGTATTATAAATATCTTTATTAACGAGGCAAATTTGTGACTACTTAATCTAACAAATTTCAACAAAATAATACAATATAAATTTAAAATAAGAATAATAAATAGAATATCAATATTTTTGCGAAGTTAAACATTGTCTTTAATTTTAAAGCATGCATTATATATAATAAATAATAAGACTAACATAAAATAGCTAAATAAAAGCATAAAATTGTTTTTAAAATAAAAGTATGAAAAAGTAGTGAAGCACATTTTAAAACATTAATCCATTTTACGCCCAAATTCCTAAAACCTTTCTGGCGCTCAAAATTAAGCGCTACAAAAACAAACACAATTACTCAAAGCTCTTTTAAACTAGGCACAATCCGTACAACATGTTTAATTATTATTCAGATTTGTTAAAAAATTGGAAAATAAATATTGGTTACATAACGTTTTGCGCCTAAAAACGAATACCAAAAATCCCCTTTGTTTCGGTATAATTTACGACAAACTATTATTTTTAAAAAATAACGGTGATTTAATGAACACATCAAATTTGTTTTCAGAATAATATTTTTTTTATAAAATAAAAACAATATTACGTACTTGAGTAATGTTTTAATAAAATCATTTTATCTTGTAGAACTATTAATAGATGAGCCCAGTGTTGAGGCTACGAACGCTAATTCCCAAATCAAACATTTCAAAATCGTATTATTAAATTAGCAAGTTCTCGACAAAACAAAATTCAATTAAGGAAATTGATAACTTATTGACAAATTAGTTTATATTTGATTTGGTGTTTTGAGGCAGTTCCTACTTAGAGGATTGAGAAATAAAATTAAATACTGTTTTAGGGCTGGTTGTGATGTTGGCTTTTGCGTGTTACGAGTGCACAAATCTATATTGATATAAAATAGTATATTTTGCTCGTCGCAAGTTTCATATTAAATTAATTATAATTAAAATTTCTTGTGTTTCCGCCCGGGATCGAACTGGGAACCGTGCGCGCGAGAGCCGCACGTGATAACCACTACTCTACGGAAACTACGAAGAAGTTTGATTGATGTAAATACATAAAATTAATTGTTAATTTAATTTTGATTAATGTTTAATAATAAAAGATCAGTTATTTTATTTAAATTCGTAACGATCAGCTGATTTCAATGAACAGCTAATAGGCTATAACAAGTCAAATGATAAAAACTAGCAGTTAATTTATCGTGTTTTCGAACAAATTATCGCAATTAAAATAAAAAGGAAGAGAAAACATAATACATGATTTTAATTTTTTGTTAAATAACAGACATTCTTTTAACCGGGTTATTTATAACTTATTATAATATCAGACAATCCTAATTTAGTATTACAAATTATTATTTTTACATTAATAATCTAACTACTGAATGAACAAAAAAACTTTTTTAAATAAAAAATTTAGTCTTTCTTTATTGCATGTGGTATTTTGTGGAAAACACGAATTATCTATGAAGTGATGGTACTTTACGGAAAAAGGCGGTAAAAATGGTATTTAGAAAACTTTGAAATACTTAAGGTACTATAAAGGTATTTCAAATACTAAAGCTATTATTTGAATAGTCGCGGTACGCAGCTGTCCCGCTGACGTGATAGAAGCAAATTTCCAAAAATATTTTCTTTCTCTTACCTTTATTTCATTATCATAAACAGAAATGAAATCTGCATATGTTATATCTCAATTTACCTGTAACAAACTGTAACCATCATCACAAAGTTCGTAATTTCATTAAATTTGAAAATGCAAAATGGTAGTGTAGTTTTTAACGCTGATTACGACGGTAATATTGAGTTTTCAAAAAGTATAAGTTAAAAGAATTTTAATTTATAAAGATTTGAAATTACTGCCTTTTTAAATCTATTGAACGAACTTTGCTGATGAACGAAATTGTTCGAGGTTATAAAAATGTTTGTGCCAAGTTTGAATAAAATCGGACCATATTAAGAATGTGAGCGTTAAATATATACAAATTTTAACGAACTCTGTAAAAATGTTCTAGAGGATCGGTGTTCATTTAAAGATCCCGGATCTGTGTCTTACCATGATGGCCGCTCCAGTATCTTATTTAGGCAATGTAAATTCGCTGTTAATGAATGTTTAATATAACCATACCGTAGAAAAACATCTACAATTTTTCAGAAAACTAAGTGGATTTACAAAAAGAATTTACAAGCGCATATTAAGTAATTGTTATTATTAAATGTCGTTTACTTCGTCAGACCAACAGATGGTATGTTTTTTAATATTTTATTATTACTTCTATATTTAACGAAATTATTTATATTTTTATTTGGCTCTTCTATATATATTTTCTTTTAATAGTATTAGGCATCTCTTAAAACCTTTTACATTTAAGTTGTATAACATTTTTTGAATAACCTTATATCAATGCCTTTAAACAACTAAGCGAAGAGAGTCGGTATCATAATAAAAATACGTGTTCTCAACAAAAAATAAACAAGTAATAAAACAATTTTTTAAGTCATGACCTACTTAGGTCATGCGCTTCTATCACGTCTGCGAGAGTGTCTTCCACTACAAGTTTTAAAAAAATAATTTGAACTTATTTTACTGAACTATATATTTTAGCTATGAAATATTGAACTATGAAAAATGTTATTGAACTATAAGGAATGAAGAGAAAGTATTTTATTAACGATTAAAAATTTGAACAAGATATATATATATATATATATATATATATATATATATATATATATATATATATATGTATGTGTGTATGTGTGTGTACGTGTGTACGTGTGTGTACGTGTGTGTACGTGTGTGTACGTGTGTGTACGTGTGTGTACGTGTGTGTACGTGTGTGTACGTGTGTGTACGTGCGTGTACGTGCGTGTACGTGCGTGTACGTGCGTGTGCACGCGCGTGTGCGCGTGTGCGCGTGTGCGCGTGTGCGCGTGTGCGCGTGTGCGCGTGTGCGCGTGTGCGCGTGTGCGCGTGTGCGCGTGTGCGCGTGTGCGCGTGTGCGCGTGTGCGCGTGTGCGCGTGTGCGCGTGTGCGCGTGTGCGCGTGTGCGCGCGTGTGCGCGTGTGCGCGTGTGCGCGTGTGCGCGTGTGCGCGTGTGCGCGTGTGCGCGTGTGCGCGTGTGCGCGTGTGTGCGTGTGTGCGTGTTCGTGCGTGTGTGTGTGCGTGCGTGTGTGTGTGTGTGTGTGTGTGTGTGTGTGTGTGTATGTGTGTATGTGTGTACGTGTGTACGTGTGTACGTGTGTACGTGTGTACGTGTGTACGTGTGTACGTGTGTACGTGTGTACGTGTGTACGTGTGTACGTGTGTACGTGTGTACGTGTGTACGTGTGTACGTATGTACGTGTGTACGTATGTACGTATGTACGTATGTACGTATGTACGTATGTACGTATGTACGTATGTACGTATGTACGTATGTACGTATGTACGTATGTACGTATGTACGTATGTACGTATGTATGTATGTATGTATGTATGTATGTATGTATGTATACATACATGATCATGACATGATCAATACATGATCAATATATTTGATCATACATGATCAAATAGATCCTTACAAGACAGAATATCACCATTAATAGAGCAACTAATTTTCTTTAACGACCACACAATAATAATCTTAATTATAGTAATCATAATTGTGTCATACATAATAATTAATATTATAAATAATAAATTAATAAATCGATACTTATTAGAAGGACAACTAATTGAGCTAATCTGAACAATTACGCCAGCAATCACATTAATTTTTATCGCCTTACCATCAATAAAATTACTTTACCTAATAGATGAAATAAACGAACCATCAATTTCAATAAAAACAATTGGTCATCAATGATATTGATCATATGAAATATCAGACTTTAAAGACATTGAATTTGATTCCTACATGAAATCATACGAAACAAATAATCAATTCCGATTACTAGATGTTGACAACCGAACAATCTTACCATTTAATACACAAATCCGATTAATAATTTGTTCTATAAATGTAATTCACTCATGTATGTATGTATGTATGTATATATGTATGTATGTATGTATGTATGTATGTATGTATGTATGTATGTATGTATGTATGTATGTATGTATGTATGTATGTATATGTATGTATATATGTATGTATATATGTGTATATATGTATATAAGTGTATATATATATATATACGAGGGTTGATCAAATATAAACGAGACTGATTTTATAAAAAATTTATTGCTTACTTACAAATTATTCTTGATACAACTTATTTTTCTACATAGTCTCCCGCACGAGTTACACATTTTTCCCACCGGATTGGAAGTTTTTTAATTCCATCTTCGTAAAAAGTTCTCGGGCGTTCATTGAGCCATTGGAGCACGAAGGTCTCCACCGCAGAATCGCCTCCAAGCGCCTCTTTGAGTGGCCCAAACAGGTGATAGTCGCAAAGTGATAAGTCTGGACTGTATGGGGGATGTTCCATTGGTTCCCAGCCAATTTGATCGAGTTTAAGCCTCGTAGCGTTCGCCGAATGTGGTCGGGCATTATAATGAAGAAGAATGACGTTTCTCGCCGGTTTAGATTTCCTTTTCCTACGAAAAGACTGTTTTGCGGCCTCTAAAACATCGCAATAATATTGTGCATTTATTGTGCGTCGTTGATGGAGGAAATCGACGTGAAAGGCGCCTTGATTGTCGAAAAATACAGTGGCCATTACCTTCCCGGCCGACGATCGTGATTTGGCCTTCAGAGGCGCCCTCTCTCCCCTCTTCCGCCACTCCATACTTGCCTGTTTCGACTCGGGAGTGTAATGGTGAACCCATGTTTCGTCACAGGTGACAATTTCAGTCGGATTGACCCCCTCCTTGGTCAAAAACTTAATAATAATTCTCTGCTCCACGGAAACGTGCACTTCACTCTCACTCATTGTATAGTTTTATACTGAAGAGTCCGAACGGAAATGTTGCCCGTCTACGCCCGTCCCAAACCTCCCAGGCTACCTGAAACCCCACCCTTTAGAGTTCAATGTCCAACGGAAAAGTTTTTAGAAAGTCAGTCTCGTTTATATTTGATCAACCCTCGTATGTATATATATATATATATATATATATATATATATATATATATATATATATATATATATAGGAGTGTGAACTAATAGTAGGAACTGAACAAGACGGCAAAACGTTCTGCTCAATAGATTTGTAAATATTTGTGTTCAAATATTTTTTGGTTCATAAATAAGTGAGTAAAGTAGAGTTGAATACAAAATAAACGCGCCAAGTAAATGTTGCGCTGACGTGATAGAAGCGAAATGTCAAAACGCAATTGAAATTATGAGTTTTTCATCGTAATCGATGTTGAAATCTGCGTAAATTAGCCATTTATTTTGTTTCCATTAAAAATACGAAAATGAAATTTAAGTGGTCATAAATTTGATTACGATAGTGAGATTAGATTATAAAAAAGTGAGCTATATGCAAATAAGTTATTTTTTTTAATATTTGAATGGCTACTATTATGAAGTGGTTGAAAGCATTTCGCTCAAAAGTGAACTTGTGAAAACACAAATCTATTTATACATTTAACAAATACGTACATAGTGTATTATATTAAGTATTTTATATTAAGTATTTTGTAATATATTAAGTATTTAATATATTATTTTCACATATACAGACAATGTTTTTAGATTTTAAGGTACTTTTTAAAATATATATGTATTATATGAGACATATATGTTGTTTAAGTTTCATATTTAAAATATTAATTCTGCTGTGCACGTGTAAACATACACATAAAGCAAAGAAAACTATATTTTATGGTTTTTAAAATCGCGGCTGCTTTTATCACATTCATCAAACATTGTTCACCGTAAAAACATGTATAATATACTGCGCCAGCTTGCTCAAGGGGGGGTTAAAAATAATCCATCTAGACCACAACAAAGGTTAGCGCTGGGTATTGAAATATTTTAGAGGTAAATAATTTTAGATGAAAATACACGGGGAAAACATAATCAATGAATCTCAATGGCGGAGCTGTCGCAGTGAAACGGTGAAACGTAATTTCCAACATCATAATATAGAATTACATAATTAACGTTTCGATATAAGGATATTTCCATTACAAGGAAATGGAAGTTATAAAATAGCGGAAGATTTTGGTTTGTTTAAACATTACTGTTATATGTTGAAACATTTTCTAAAATATGTTTTCCTCATCGTAATCAACATTAAATCTGTAACATACTAACGATATTTTATTTAAATTTCAATGACTATACAAAAATGTAACTTTAACCGCTATTTGGTTCATTGTTAAATAATATCGGGAATGTATTTGTAATGTCGTCGCGATACAAACGAATAATTACAAAAAAGACAACTACAATAAAACAGTAAAACAAATATTTCGACATGCGCAAACCAAATTTTGCACAAACATTGATTTTAGTAGAAGCTTGCATCAGCTTTTTACTCAGCGAAATCCGTTTTTAGTTTAAAAATGACGGCTTTCAGCGTGGTTTTCAAACACGTGCAGATTGTGGAATCAAATTGTAAAATTAGGGATAAAATAAAAATATGATTATTTTGAAGATTATTTTAAAGATTATGAATAAAAATTATGAATGCAGATCATGAATGCAGATTATGAATGAAGTTTATGAATGTAGATTATGTGTAAGTGCAGATTATGAATGCAGATTATGAATACAGATTATGAATGCAGATTATGAATGAAAATTATGAATGAAGATTATGAGTGCAGATTATGAATGCAGATTATGAATGCAGATTATGTGTAAGTGCAGATTATTAATGAAGATTATGAATTCAGATTATGAATGCAGATTATTAATGCAGATTATGAATGAAGATTATGAATTAAGATTATGAATTAAGATTATGAATGCAGATTATGAATGCAAATTATGAATTCAGATTATGAACGCAGATTAAAATCAATTTTAAACAGATTTTTCTGCGTAAATTTTAACATTTTTAAATTTTAATGTTAATTTTTAAATTTGAAATTTAACAGAATGTTAAATGTTAACATTTTTAGAGAACTTATTATTTGTACTAAATAGAACCAACTCTACATTAAAATTAAAAAGTACACATGTAGAACTCGGGGAGTTACTAACAGAAGTGAAGGTTTTATTAATGATATTTTTGCTGAGTATGTAATTAGTCTGAAGATATGTTTACAGATATGTTAGCTTTGTTTAAATAAATAAATACGTGAACCTAGCTTAGATATTATTTACTGTAGTTATAGTAAAAGATTTCATATTAATTCGTAACGATCAGCTGATTTCATTGAACAGCTGATAGGCTATAATAAATTCCAGGTTATGTTGTTAAAAACTAACAACACGAACAAAAATTATTATAAACATTTATAGTATTTTGAATTTATTATAAGTGGTTTCTACGTGCACGTGTTCTTCAACTATGGAAAAATATCGAAATCAAAGCAACAAAACGTCTTCATATATTAATGCACTGTAATCGAAAAGGAGGAAGAAAAAGAACAGAAATAGAGACGAACTTCGTTTGCATATTTCTGTTACATTCTTCTATTCGGAAGACTTTTTATTATTCACTCCTCTTGCCAAAGCTAATATTAAAAGCTTCGCTTCACAAAAATCAAAAAAATTGTGTTTATGCAATAAACCATTATTTCCTTGCTGAATGCCAAATCGACTAAAGAAATAATATGTTTAAATAAATATATAATATATTTTTATTGAATTTTTTAAATTCAATTATTATTCAATATTATTTAATCAAAATTATTCAATTTTTAAATTGAAAATCCTTTGTCAACATGTTTAATGCCTCATTGAGTGATTTAGGATTTTTTCGCATTAGGAATCCTAACGGTTCCTGAAATCCTCTTAGCAATACTCGTAACGCTAATTTTTGGACATAGGTACATAAAATATCACTTGCATTTTGTTCCTTTTTAGTAAAAAAAGCTTTCTGTAAGTTTAATAATTTCTGAACTCGTTCATAAAATTTAAAAGGTGATTCCCCATGTCCTGTTTTAGCTCCGCCATTTCTAGATTTAAGGTAAAACAGTCGCTTCTATCTGAATTGCTAGTTAACAAGTTCCCTTTTATATCGTCCCACGCGTATGTATTAGAATTTACAACTACCTCCAGAGCTTGCCCCTTTAATTTAGACAATATTGACGAAAATAAATACTCGTTCTGAAAACGTTTTGGATTTCCAGCCACATAAAATGTTTTAACTAATTTTTCGCAAATTGAAATGAATCTGTCAAGCATAGGTTCACCGCCGTATTTCGGGATCATACCAAGATACTCCTTTTTTAAATACTGGGGTAGTCATTGTTAATTAATTTTACCTACTCCTTAACAATAATTATTACTAATTATTTGTTATATTAATATATAATATGTATTAATATTAATATTAATACATAATACATAATATAATATAATATAATATAATATCTTAATATATAAATACCTTTATTTAATATTTAGTATATATAATATATATTTTAAATTTAACTATATATTTTTTGAAATTATTCAAAAAATTAAAATGTTAAATACTCTCTTTTAAAATATTTTGCTTTTAAGTTTTACTTACAGTAAGATCTTAAGCAACATGTTCATTGTATGATTACTCATTATAAATGTAGAATGTACTTTTCAGTTTTCACTTAAACTGCACTTATAATTTTGGCTTGTTTTTCTGCCTTCTATTTTATTTCTTCTTTCTTCGTTCATCGATCTTTGTTCCGCAGATATTCCTTCTACAGTCCGCTGTGTTTCCTCAGTAAACGCTTAAGCGACGGTTGTTATATTCTTTAACCTCCTCTGAGACGTATTCCGAAAAATCTAATGTTCAGTTAAATTGTTCCGGATATTTGTTAATCGTTTGAAAAAGGAAAAAAATTTATATTCTCTTAAATTTTTTCAAGTGGTCCTACCGACTGCGCCAGTTACGTGTTTTGTTATTGCGATTGTGTTTTCAAAAAAAAAACATTCTCTATTATTTACTGCAACTTATTTATTAAAAAAATAACAATTAGTTATATAATAAACGTAAAAACAATCTCTTGTGCTCGGAGATGTGCTCGCTTGCAGGAGTGCAGATGCACTGACTGGTTAACACTCAGGCTGGGAAACAATGAAAATGCTTACTGAGCTAATTACAATCATTTACTTAGAACTAAGGTGCTACTACACTAATATGGGCTACATAACTTTTATATATATATACATATATATATATATACATATGAAACATATTAAAATCCGGTGTACAACCGTCCCACACAATTGTTTTCAGAAGAAACATTGTTCCGACGTTTCGCAAAAATCATACCTGGCATCTTCATGGTTTCTCTCTCAAACTCTGAAGTCAAACTGAACGAAACTTTAACCTAACAGTTCTTCTCCTACACCGATAGATATAAAAAACATCCATCTTACTATCTTACCTTATCTATCTATCTTACTATTTTAACAATCTTACTACCTTATCTTTCTACTTTTTTTTGACGTCGTTACTATATATTATTAATAACTAATATCTTTATACGTAATAATAATAAATGTTGGCTACAAAGATAATATCTTATATACTATAGAAAAAGAAGCTTTAATCCAAAATCACCTCTGTTTTGTTAATCATAACACAACACCCCCACAAAACCACAGCAAAGAAATATTTCGGATAAATTTATATTCTTATTTTTATATAGTAAATAATAACATTTATAAATAGAGAAAATATTATTAATTATTAATTCATCTTGCATTGCACAAAAACACATTGTTACTACGCTGTATATTTAAACAAGTGAAGAAAAAAGATATCCTCCTTAGCAATAAAGAATAGCAACGTCTACAGTAACATTTTAAACCAAATCCTATTCAGCATTCTCAATGTGCTCATCCCTTAACTGCAAGAAAAACATTTGCAATTTTCTTTAACTCGGTTTAAACGTCGTTACGGTCTGAATATATTCGTCAATTGTGTCGTGTTTCTTTTTCAGTCTGCAAAAGTAAATTCTCAATTATTCTGAATTTAAAATGCAAAACATGAGCTGTAGGTACTTTAACTTCTTTGTTATTCATTATTGCAAACAACCGGAAACGAATCATTTCCTTTCAATACGATAACATCACTCGTTTATAAGCAGCTATAAATCGTTCCGGGGTGAGCCTACATTACCTCGCACTTGTCAAGACTACACAAGAGAAACGTCGTTTTTTTTTATTTACAAGATAATATTTGACTTTTTTCACCTCTCTCTCTCTCTCTCTATATATATATATATATATATATATATATATATATATATATATATACGTAGCTCGATATGACGATTAGTCTAATTCAGGATAAGAATTGTTATATAATGTTACATAGCTTGATATGACGACCGTCTAATTTAGGATACGAATTGTTATATAGTGATGCATAGCTTGACATGACGATCGTCTAATTCAGAATACGAATTGTTATATAATGTTACATAGCTTGACATGATGATATTCTAATTCAGGATATGAATTGTTATATAATGTTACATAGCTTGGCATGATGATATTCTAATTTAGGATACGAATTGTTATATAATGTTACATAGCTTGACATGATGATATTCTAATTCAGGATATGAATTGTTATATTATGTTACATAGCTTGACATGACGATCGTCTAATTCAGGATATGAATTGTTATATTATGTTACATAGCTTGACATGACGACCGTCTAATTTAGGATAAGAATTGTTATATAATTATATATATATATATATATATATATATATATATATATATTATCTTAGAAAAAAAATATATATATACGTATTATATATACAATATATATATATATATATATATATATATATATATATATATATATATATATATAATTGTAAAGGTATACTATCCATAAATCTAATACTTTAAAATTTAATTCATTACACTTTATAATATATGTCTATCGTTTAATGGCTCACCAAAATAACAATTCTTTTATGATTTTTTTTGTTATTAATTTCATATTTATCACTCAAACTTACAATTAAAATTCAAGGTTCATATTACCTTCTACTGCAGCTCACTTTATTTGTGGTTATCTTAAGTTTACTAATTATTTATTATCTTGAATTGAAATTCTATTTGAAATATATATCGGCAATCGTGTAAAACTTGGAGCTAGGACCTTTAGATGATCTTGATCCTGACCATATGTATGTGTATATATACATACATATATATATATATATATATATATATATATATATATATATATATATATCGCCTATATGTGTGTGTGTGTTAGTATGCATTGCATCATTGCTTCACAAATATGTTTAAGCTAAATCAATTTTTGTTTAATTTGTAATGGAATACGTTTTCCTTTGTTTCCCCATGTGTTTCTTTAATATTTAAATATTAATATTTAATACTTTAAACTGACCATACAACTTATAACCTCAGCTATTAAATAAAATGTTGTGTTATGTTCAACAAAGGTGAGAACTTCGAGATTACGGTACTTCTGGTTTTTTCTACAATAATTAGTAATAGTAATAGCTTATTATTTGTTTGTTTAATGAACTTAGTTATGCTACGGATTTAATTAAAGTAAAACTTGTAAAAATGTGCACAGTGTATTCCATTAAAAATAAGAAACAAAAATTTTTTTATTTTTTTCGTAAAAAGTAATAATAATATAAATATTTCACCATTAGTAGCAATTCTAAAATCAGAATTTTATTGTGGTTATAAAAAACAATTTTGAAAATTAATTATTTTTTGTTTTTATTGTGTTTATATAATGCTACATAACTTGACACGACGATCGTCTAATTCAGGATACGACTTGTTATATTATGTTACATAGCTTGACATGACGACCGTCTAATTCAGGATACAAATTGTTGTTTTATGTTACATAGCTTGATATGACGATTAGTCTAATTCAGGATACGAATTGTTATATAATGTTACATAGCTTGATATGACAACCGTCTAATTTAGGATACGAATTGTTATATAATGATGCATAGCTTGACATGACGATCGTCTAATTCAGAATACGAATTATTGTATAATGTTACATAGCTTGACATGATGATATTCTAATTCAGGATATGAATTGTTATATTATGTTACATAGCTTGACACGACGATCGTCTAATTCAGGATATGAATTGTTATATTATGTTACATAGCTTGACATGACGACCGTCTAATTTAGGATACGAATTGTTATATAATGTTACACACAGCTTGATGATTCTTGTCTGACTCAGGATACAAAGTTATAGTGTTGATATGGTTCAGGGTACTAACCTACTGACTCAGTTATACCCTATTACTAAGTTGACATGACGTAACTAACTTAGAATATAAATTACTTTGTACATTTAGAAGTGTTAAAAAGTTTAAATTTTGGCACAAAAATACGTTTAATATTAGGGGTGACCATAAATATGTACGTTTATAATTATAACATTTTATAATAAAAATGTTCTACCATTATAACAGACCAAACTTTAATTTGTCTTTCATAAAATGCGAAATTTTCTATAGAGTCTAATTATCTGTAAACCAGTAACTTATTAATGTTATTGTATATTTAATTAATTTCCTAAACATAAAACTGTTTTTTAAATAAAGCCACGTATATCGCGCAGTTTGCCGGTTTTAGTAATTTTATTTCAAATTACATTTTCCGGATACTTTTACATCTATCACGTTAGCGGTTCAGCTACGAACTGCGATTGATTGACATGATGTAGTGTTGGCACAGATTTCTGCAATGTCTTAATATTCGTTTCCATCCATTTTGTTTATAAAAATATGAACATAGTACAACATAAAAACTATTATGAGCTTTATTTGTTTATCGTACGTCTTTGTTTAGAATAAGATTAAGGGCACAGTTCCGGGATGAAAGTTAGTCCTTCAAAAGTTACAAAATGTTTGTTCACTTTTTAAAAATTTAACAGTCACTCAAAGTATTAAGAAAACACTGTAAAAGCAATTTCCCAGTTTGAAGGGAAAGAAGCAAGAGAACTTGCTTTCTAAGCGCCGCCTAATCCAAGCTTACTGTAGAGAGTAGCGATTCTAAATTCATGGCTTTAGCTCTCTGAGTAAAGTGAGATATTCAATCTAAATATTTAACAAAATGTTCGTTGCAGTAACAGAACATGTGCATCAATTTCATACACTATTATTTTGCGAATTTCCATTGGAAAATGAAATATTGAAGCCGCAGTCGTAGTGACCCAGATCCAAAGCATTGAAGTCGGTCTGAGCTCAAAGTGATTTCTGGAGACATTGATAAGAATAATTAACTGTATTTTATGTGTTTGTTTAGTTCTCATCGTCTTCGTAACTAATTAATCTTATTTGATTAAAACTTTTTACAAACATCGATTTTAGACAAGTTTGCCACTCAAAAATAGTTTATTATTCGGATTTTATTTTGCTGTAAAAATGGATGTAACTACTTTTATAATATTTTTTTAATATAATAAAATGTACACCCTAGTCAAATAAATTGAAAATTTTGTCAAATCAGATTTTACCAAACTTGTGTTATAACGCTTGTCATAATGAATTTTGAATTAAAAAATTAATTCTTTGTGTAAATAAAAAAAGCAAAAAAAACCTCACAAGTCAAATGTTTACGAATTCACTTTAGAATCATAAATTTCTTTCGATTCAAATTTGGTACACGAAACATATTTGAGAATGGTATTTTATTTTAACATACACCATATTTAGAGATGATTTGCGATGTTGGATTTTGCGGGATGCGTGATGATATGAACATGTTTATATTGATATATATAACAGTATTTGAGCATCGTAAGTCTCATCTTACATTAATTATAATTACAAATTACTGTGTTTCCGCCCGGGATCGAACCGGATACCTTCTACGTGTGAGGAGCGCGTTTTAACTACCACACTACTAAAACTACGAGCTGTTTGACCGATTTAAGGATATGAAAGGAATCGTTAATTAAATTTTGATATTTATATTAAAAGATCAGTTGTTTTACGTATATTAATTCATAACCATCAGCTGATTTCATTGAACAGCTGACAGGCTATAATACATTTAAGGTTATGTTGTTAAAAACTAGCTATGTTACTTATAGTAAAAGATTAGTTGTTTTATATTAATTCGTAACGATCAGCTGATTTCACTGAACAGCTGACAGGCTATAATATGTTCTAGGTTATGTTATTAAAAACAAACTATGTTAATTTGTAGTTTTTTTGAACTATAGTAATTAAAATTTAAAAAAAGGAAGACAAAATATGATACATACCTCTTATATTTTTAGTTCAATGACATTTTCGTATCCTTCTTTTATAACTTTGACATTTTAGGTCAAAAAAATATTGAAAATTATACGGAAACCTAATTTTGATTATTCGACCAAAATAGCTTTCCAGGATGTTTCGATATCAAACAGTTTTGTAGTTATAAACATCAAGAAAAGCGCGTTTTGAATAAATCACTAACAGTTTTAGACGTTTTTTTCTACAACCCTCGACCTATTTCTGTGTGAATAAAAACAAGTATGATATGACTAAATAGTTATTTTTGTGTGTTGCTTTTCTAAACAAGCAATTAAAATATTACTTTTCTGTGGTCAATTAAAATATTGAAGTTGTGTTTTAAAATTATCGTAATTAAAATAATAAAGGAAGAGGAAACATGATACATTATTTTTATTTTTGGTTTAATAACAGATTTTTTTATTTCTTTGATAAAAGAATAGATAGATAAATTGATAAAAGAATAGCTAGCATTCGAGTCATATTTTTCTAACACATACATATGTTCTTGTACTTTTGTATTTTCATTTAAACATATTTTAAATAATTTATATGTGAAAGTTGTAAACCATTTATTTCATTAATTAATCAAAAGTTATTTTCATCAAGAAAATAAAATGTTTTTTTCAGAATGATTGAAAACTAAGCTAAAATCGAAGAAAAGATATTTGAATAACAAAGACACAGAAGCCGAACACAAGTAAGAAAAGTAACATCAGAGAAGATTACAAAAGTCTGCCTATAGTAAAAGTAATTCCAATAATACGAACAAAGAAAGCAATCCCACAGCCTGAAGCGACCTAACCTAACCTGAGACTTTCAACAAAGGAAATGGAATCGTGTAAACGTAAATCGATAGCCTGGCTTTCCTGCCAACAGATAAATTAACATAATAATTCAGTCCTGTAATATTTTATTTCACCCACTGCCCACTTCAACATAACGATAGAAACATTTAAACACAATTTGCGTTTTAACTAAAACCCATTGAAAAGACAACACGTTGAGTTCTTGAACACAAAAACATTAAATATACAATGTTTATGTTTTTTAATGCACTTCGTAAGGAAATAAACAGTACAAAAACATTAAGCAAGCTTTCTTACATTCTATCATTTTAACAGAATAAACCCGGTTAGGAAGATACAAAAAAAGAAACGCTACTCAGGGAGTTACTGACAGAAGCGAAGCTCTTGTTAATGATATCTTTGCTGAATGTATAATTAGTTTAAAGATATTTTACCAATATCTTGTTTTGTTTAAATAAATTAATACGTGAACCTAGCTTAGATATTATTTACTGTAGTTATAGTAAAAGATCAGTTGTTTTATATTAATTCGTAACGATCAGCTGATTTCATTGAACAGCTGATAGGCTATAATAAATTAGAGGTTATGTTGTTAAAAACTAGCAATATTAACAACAATTATTATAAATATTTCTATTAGTTTCAAATTTATTATAAACGGTTACGAAGTGCACGTGTTCTTCAACTAAGGAAGAATGCCGAAAGCAAAGCAACATAACGTTTTCATATAATACGCGTGTGCTGTTATCGAATAGGAGGAAGAAAAAGAAAGAGAGAAATAGAGAGACGAAATTCGTTTGCTCATTCGTTCCATATTTTCGTTACATTATTCCGTTCGGTAGACTTATTTATATTCACTCTTCTTAAAAGCTTCGCTTCAAAACTGCATATTCAACCTAGTTTATCAAAATTGGTTTGTCAGATTTTGTTCAAATTCCAATCAAGGTAACATAAGACAGTGTACCAACTTAGAATTTTTTTTAAATGACGGTTCAAAAGTAAATCAAAAAACAAATTTTAGGAAAATCTCATGAATAAATTTTGAAAAATTAGAAGAAATGTTTTATCAGAGGTTTGGATTTTCATTATTTTGTTTCGTATATATCATGTTTAACAGCTCATTTCTAATTTAAATTCATTAATTACAACTGTAGGTCCTGTACGGTAATTTATTATGATAATAATACTTTTAATAAACAATTATAAACAATTGTTTAACATTTTTTGTGTTAAATTAAATTAATTTAATTCCCCAATCGGATAAAAGAGCTTTGTAAGGAGGGCATATATAAATGTCACAATACTCGACGAATACAACGAAAATATGTTATATGTTAGCGTTCACGTCCCTGGAATAAGTGATGAAACTAAAATAAGGTCGAGGACGTATTCAAGATAGTTGGAGAATTTGTATTCAGGAACTGAGGGGAATTTGTATTTTCCATAAATGCATTCTTGTTTATTAAGAAATAAAACGTGCATAAAAATTTGCTTTATTTAAGTACAAGTTATGATTAGTCACATTATTCATTATTTATGTAGTAGAAAACAAATTTTATTTAATTTTCCATAACGAATAACTTGAGAAAGGATTTCTGACAAAAATATTTTAATTTATTTAAGTAAAGATTTAAATTGTTCAAATGTTTGTGTGTGCTTTAATTGATACTATAGTCATCAGTCATTAAGAAAATATAATTTAATTTGAAATAAATCACATAAATTTCTAAACGTTGTGAAAAAAGGAGAAAATACAAAATTGTTTAACTGAAAGTCGTAAACTTTAAAAGGCTGAAACAAGCTTTAAAACTGTACGTTTTGTTTGTCTTTGCCTGTGCATGTTAGAGACGAGAGGTCACTAAACCTATTATTAGACTTTCGTTTAAAGTTTTGACGTAAATGTAGTTTAACACTGTTAAAATCCAGTTTTAATTCTTTTTTTTTTTTTGAAAAAGGTGAATTTGATAATTGATAGTAAATGGTGAACGCAATAGAAAAAACACATAATTGAGTTTTTTTCAGTTTACTGTCCAACTTTATTTTTTTTTTTGTGAGTCTGCTTTGAATTCTATATTTTCATTTATAAAAATAATATTCATAGAACTAAGTAGCCGACATTCCATGATTTTCTAGCTCGAAAACACATTGTCTTAGTTTAAAAAATATGTGAGAAAATTTATTTAATTTTATGCACCATTTGTTTGTTCAAAAATGTTCAAAACGTAATAAAATTAATTATGTAAATTAATAATATTACAACAAGTATTTTCATTATCCGTTTCAGTAAGAACGATCTGTGTTCACTTTGTAGCTGTGGATTACTAAGGATCATGGTACGGTAACAAGTTTGTCGATGTTACGTGGGAAACTTTGAAACTAGTTTTGTTTTCCCATCTAGAGATTAATTCATCTAGGTCATCCATTTAACGGCATCTGCTTATAAACGGTTTTAAACTTGCAAACTTAGACCAGCTTTATAAGCTTTACGTGTAATATATTATAATCATCACACTTTTACGATTATAAAATATTTATGAAAAATAACTGATAAAAATGAATACAAATTAAAAATACTTATCAATAAACAAACATCAGTTATTTGTAGCAATTTTTTGTGTCTTCAACTTCCGTCAAAAATTTTCATTCCAAAAAGAACACCTTCAATTCCCTTTCTTTAATTTCCGGTCAACTTCCTCTCTGTAACTTTTTCTGGGTCTGTCTGATATTTTTATACTTATAGCTTACCAACTCAATGTTTGTTTTCAAATCCTTTTTTCCTAATCTGTGCATGCCCATAGAACATTAATATTGTATATCGCTGACATTATTTATAACTGTGCACGTAACTTTTATTCCGTCAGTTAACGTCCATTAAAACAGTTCTTTCTACTCTCATTATGCAGCTTATTCTCCTTTTCTACCAATTGTCACCTTATAAAAACAATTTCTATTGCTTTTAACAGCTTTTCAGTTGTCTTTTAATTACCAGGCCGCCCACCAAACTATAGATTATCACGCTTGTAACAATATCACTATAAAATCTTCTATTATTGTACCTGGAAATATTTTTGAAACGTAAAATATGCTTAACATCAATTTTTCATTGCAACAGCTTTTCTTTTTATTGTTTCTTTCTTTCTTTAATTAATTGCTCCATTTAGCTTTTCATCGTATGAATATTTATTCACAAATAATTATAATTCTACTTATACATTCTATAACGTTACATTTGTAATACAAATTCACCACACGTATCTCTATTAAGTAGAATATATTCACAATAACTTTGTACTCAATTTACAAAGCGCAATAATGCTACGTGATTAGAGAATAACCTGTTTCTTCAAATTCCCTTCTCTTCTTTCTTTTGTTTACTCCTCTATAGCGCCTTATATTGAAAGAGCCTAAATTTATACATATCATGCATTCATTCAGCAGGTTAACGATACTTTTTTGAATGCCTCAGTACAGAACGAAAAGTTCGTAAACAATATATTTGGTTATGTTTCGTAAAGTACTTTCAAAAGTCCATTTAAATGCAAATGATAAATTCATACCATTCTTCTTCTTCTTCTTCTTCTTCTTCTTCTTCTTCTCCTCCTCTTCTTCTTCTTCTTCTTCTCCTCCTCCTCCTTCTCCTCTTCTTCTTCTTCTTCCTCTTCTTCTTCTTCTTCTTCTTCATCATTATCTTCTTCTTCTTTTTCTTCATCTTCTTCTACATCTTCTTCATCATCTTCTTCTTCTTCTTCTTCTTCTTCTTCTTCTTCTTCTTCTTCTTCATCTCCTTCTTCTTCATCTTCATCATCTTTATGCTACCCGGAAACGATTAACTTGTCTCAAGTTATTTATTTTGTTGCCGCCTCGGTGGCCTAGTTCATAGCGTACTGGGCTTTCACCCCGAGGACCCGGGTTCGATTCCCGGCCAGGGCTTGGCATTTTCATACGCTATAAATCATCCCATCGTCTGCATTAGCCTAAGTGTGCACAATAGTGGGACGTTAAAAAAAAAAATATTTTTTTTCACACCTACACTTGTACTAACTATCTCGTATGCTGTTATTTTTTAAACTTAACGTTCGTAGTTTGGTATAAGATAAAAATTCGACGAAGTATCAGCTTACGGCAAGGGAAAATCTATTGCAATAACTCCAGTCTTGAATTTACAAGCTTGAGGTAACTAAACACCTCGGACATGCCAAACGTAAAAAAGTATAAATCTTTAACCAGCTAAATACTAAATTTTCTTAATTGTCCATCATTTTTTTCAAAAAATCTGTAAAGTATTTATACCACACTATTTTTGCTCAATTGTATTTTACAATTGACAGAACGTTTACGAAAATTGACGGGTAGTTATACATTTTGAGATAAAATTTAATTCTATACCGTGAATGAATTTATTACATCTTCAATCAATAGAAAAAGTGTACGATCATTTTACATGTAATAAAGTTATACATTATTTACATGCTTTCTGGAGTAGGCTATTTGTTTTCATTAACAGAAATAGGGGAAAATGAATAAGTTTTTAGCTTTCAATTTCAAAAAAATTAGTCCAAAAGTTTATTAAAATTTAATTGGATCGTCACAAATAACTTTAAATTAACTAAGCAAATGAAAATGTCAAGGAGTTCATTTTGAGAAATTATGTCAAAATTAAACTAACAATTATTCATTTTAGAACGAGACTGTGCTAGTCCTTTAAGTTGAAGTACAGTTGGCAAACAATCTGTTTCAACACGAATAACCCAAGTTCAATTTGCAAGCTGATGACCTTAGTTTCGCAAGTTTCTTTGTTGAGAAATCGCTTTTTGTTCAGAAACTTCAAACACTCATGTTACAATACAATCATAGAATGATCACTTCCTCATTTTTAAACATGTCTTATTTATTACTGCACATATTTGCAATTTGGCGATACTTTTTAAAATAAGTAATTGTATTTCTGTTCGTTTCGTGGCCTGTCATAGACATTACAAAAACATTAAAAAACAAAGGCTCAAATTATTTGGGTAAAATAAAAGAGCTGATTTTTCCTTTTCATTACAAACAAGATGCTTTGAATTTTGTTTTATATTTTATGGAACAAACGTAGGTTGAATCATATTTTATAGAACAACTGATTTAGTTTCTAACATTCATTATACAAATATTGAGTTTGATTATACTTTAATATAACTTTACGTGGAGTGAAAACGCACAGCTGCTTAAAAATTGAATAAGAAATTTACATTACTGATAGTTATAAAAAAGTTAATTATCTTTCATATATTATTACTCTAAGCATTCCGAACGGTTTTGTACCAAAAAATAAGGACATGCGTTATTGAAACTACATACATTATTATATCCAAGACTTAATAATTATTGACCGAATCAGTTTTGAAAGTATTATATGTAAGACAATCTAGGCCAGTTCTAATATGTAAATGTTATAATATAAAAGACTGCTTTTAGTAAAGAATAAATATGGTAGCCTAATTTAGGTATGTAATATAAAATCTAGTTACAGTAGGTTTCATTTGTAAATATTTCAGTAAGATACAAAGTTAGAATTCAGTCATTAATTTTATAGATTATAGTTTAAATACGAAAGAAGAACAAAGTAAAACCTATTGTATTAAACAACCTAAATATAATGAATGACATTGCTTTAACTACCACGATCTTGAAGATCTTTTAATGGAAACAAACGATTTGATAAAAGTTAAAAAGTAAATTAGAGATATCAAATAAACTAGTAATATTATCATTACTAGTGGGACCGTGCGCCCCCCTACGCCTAATTCGGTCAGTTCGCTGCGCCTCTGAACTTGCACATTTTTGTCGCAGTCTCGAGACTTCAGTTACTTTCGTTTCGTTAAATACGTCCTCTCGTCCTCGTTAGTTTAACGGGTGTAAAGTAACATAAACCGAAAAAAAAATTATTGGTTTTTATTTAAATTTACATATATATATATATATATATATATATATATATATATATATATATATATATATATATATATATGTGTGTGTGTGTGTTGTGTGAGAGAGAAAGGTAACACGCTTCCGTTTGTAATTTTAATTCGAACTTGGCATAAAACATTATTATGGTAATAGCTTGGAGACATTCGTTGCCAGCGAAATTGGTTCAACAGTTCCAAAATGGCAACCATTTTGAATCTTTAAAAATGTATAAAATGTTTTTTTTAAATCCGATTTCACCATAGTATTCAGCGTTTAAACCTGCATAAATTTTTATTTTCAATTTTTTAATTTCGTTGGAATTAGGACATTTTTGAAAGCGGTCAGGGTTCATTTTCATATGGTAATTTGAAAGTTTAAAACATATATATATATATATATATATATATATATATATATATAGAGAGAGAGAGAGAGAGAGAGAGAGAGAGAGAGAGAGAGAGAGAGATTTTAATGCTTAGACTATTATAATGGTAAAATTATGATTTCAAAAAGGGTAAGTTAAAGAAAAACACTTTTGAAAATTCGCATCTATTACGTCAGCGAGACAGCTGCGTGCTGCGAGTGTTATCTTCTTACTGTACAGTAAACTTGATCAAAATGTATGGCTCGGCA
Organism: Callitettix versicolor; assembly: GCA_022606455.1. NCBI lineage: Eukaryota > Metazoa > Arthropoda > Insecta > Hemiptera > Cercopidae > Callitettix > Callitettix versicolor. Next base: position 42,816,271 of record CM040191.1, on the reverse strand, counting down.
CTGTACGTATGTGGCAAAGCACCGGACAGTCTTTGCTTTACTCTTACCGTTAACGCTAATCCGTCGTCCTCATTAGTCTAACTGGCATAAAAAAAACAAAACAAGAAGAAAAACCTGAATTAAAACTAGGGGTGGAATATAAACAACCCTAACATTTGTGCAAAGATAAACGGATCTAAGGTAATACAATGTATATAAAATAAACGCAAGGTATTATGTAATTAAATGTTTTCCCAGGATGAATGGCGGAAATTTAATTGGTATAACAACGACAAGGGGGAAGCAATTAATAAACAAACCAAACAGGCGAATTTAAGCATAAGAGACATTTAGACATTTAGAGACAAACGTATCCCTAATTAAAACAGAATTAAAACCCTCAACATAATGCTGCTTTACATTGTAGTTTGAAAATATAATATATAAACAATTGTTAAATAATATTACCTAATTATATTTTTAGTTATTAAATACTTGATTATGTATATCATTTAATAATTTCTTTTAAAATACATTAAAATTTGCTTAATACGTTAAAAAAACAATATTTTTTTTAATAAATTAAATTTTGATAATAACATTTTTGTCTGATTTTATAAACATAGATTTTATTTAAAATATTTTAAAAATCAATTGAAAATACAAATATTAATCCGACTTTAATCAATGTTATTTTTATAACATGTATCCCTTGAAATTTGAAAACGTTAAACTGTAATTGATAGTAAAGTTTCATACATGCGTTAAAAATGTAAAATTATTTTTATAAAAGAGTGTAAAAATAAAACTGATACATTTTTGTTAAATTTAGGCCTCAAGTTTGACGGTAGTTTTAGTTTTTGTCGACTTTTTTTGTAAAATACAAAATAAAATTGGTTTCAGAGTGAACTGTATAATTTGTACTCAAATAATTGCGTATATACAAATTACATTGAAAATAAGAAACGCACTTTGACAATTCAAAATGCATGAATTTTTTTACGATGAATATTATGGTGAAATCATATTTTCAGAAATATATAAAGACAGAAGTTAAGAATCAAAAAAGATTTGAAATGGCCGTCATTTTTTAACTGTTTAACGAATTTTGTTGGTTAACGAACTAGTCCAAACTATTACCACAGTCGATTTGTGTGCTAAGGTTAAATCGAATTAGACCAAAATTAATACGAATCGAAAAAATCCAAAAAATAAACTTTGATTACCAGTTTTTTGTTTTCTATAAAATTGTTTTAAATTTGGTTCACGGACTTAAATTATTATTTTTTGTGTATGACCAAAATTTTTAACAAATTCTGTTGAACCGATTTTGAGAAATTAGAGTTATTTGTATTTTCTACACATCACAATATCGATTGTGAGGAAGTTTGTTCAATATTTTTCACCATTTACTTTTATTCCTTTAAAAATGAGTTTTTCAATTTGTAGGTTCATCTAGAGAATATTTTAGATTGTTTTATATATAAATAAAATGCTTCCTACTATAAATTAATTGTAATTTGTAAATATTGTATTTTTTTTAATTTTTAGGCCACATGGGACCACTTTGAGTCAATATTTCGGTCTCTTTTTATCCGTGTTAGTGCACTGTGAGGATTCCAACTTCTTCCTCCAATACTCCTTCATCCTATCCGATCTCCGCATCCTAACCTCGTCTGACACCTCCACTGCCCCTCGTCGTTCCGGCTTTCCTACGTCAAACCTGGTGTTTTTCAGAATGCTTCTGATTCTCGTTCTGTCCGCTGATCCTCGATCCGCAAACCGGTCTCTTGCAGATCTTTCATATTCTGCGAGACGTAGTGTCCTTGAGTCTTCCTATTAATATTTATCATGATCAGCTGTTTCAGAATCCTTCTGTTGGGCATCCTAAGGATGTGGAAGAGATGGGCAATTCTTCGTTTTTTCATAAAACTTGTAATTGTGTCTACCTGTTTATGCACTGTCTCGTTAATAGCGACTCTCCAGAAACCATCTTTCTGGTAACTTTTATTTAAACAGGTCCTAATGATTTTTCTAATTGGTCAGTCCTAGCATTATTTTTGATCTGGAAAAGGGTCTCGCAGGCGTAGAGTGCTTCCGGGAGAACCACAGAACTGTAGTGTCTTACTTTGGGCTTTATCGAAAGACTTTTTTTGTTATAAGTTGACCACGTTAAAAATTGCGCTTTCTTGAGCTTTGCTATTCTATTCAATATTGCAGTTTTTTCGTCCAAGTTGTGGCAGATAATTTCTCCTAGATATTTAAATTGTTTTACTAGTTTTATGCTGCCCCAGTTGATATTAAGTTTTTTAAAAGCGGTTGGATTCGTAGAATATTGTTTTATATATATATATATATATATATATATATATATATATATATATATATTTATTTATTTATTTATTTATTTATTTATTTATTATTTGTATTTTCTTATATATATATATATATATATATATATATATATATATATATATATATATATATAATTTCATCAATTATGTGTTTGTTTATTGTTGTGTTTTGTAGGTAACGTTTAACGTTTTAACAAATATTAGATTATAATTATTTATTATATTGTGCAATTTCGTTTTCCGTTGTTCTACTTTGTTATTCATTATTCTGCCCAAAAGTTTTAATTAAATCCCACAGCGAAACAGGCTGTTCATAAATATTGAACAACTTTTTTTTAATTAATTAACCACTTCAATTTTTACACACAAGGGTACTGCGCGTTACAAGCTCACACTATGTACAGCGCTGCGAAAATACCAAGTACGTTACAAAGCAACCAAGTTTGATTTACTCATCTGTCTAATCAGCTAGACCAACTAATAACCGCAATCAGCCGTGACGGAATCGAATCTCCAAAAACTAACTACATTCAGTAAACTAGATCACTTGGAGGGGAAAAAGAGATATAAAAGGAATATATAAATCAAAGATATTGAAAGTGCCGTAGGCTTTAATTCTATTCCAGAATACATTGCATTACATTTATCTCCTTCGGCTTGACAAAGGCTCTGAAACATCAAAGAGAGGAATTCGATCACTTTTACTATTATGCTCCTTATCGCTCCTCCCAAAGACATTCTGAAGGAAATAAAAGATTCTGCTGTTGCGTCACATAAAGAACTATAACATTTTAAAAATTAAAATAACATAAGTATTAGTTTGAAATATTTTGTCAATATAGAGGTACTGGTATGCATATGTCTTGCTGACACTATTTATAAAACGTAACAATATAAGAATAATTTTGTTGACAATATTTTTTGAAAATATTGTAATAATGATTTTATTGTAATAAACAGAAAAACGTACTGTTTTTAAGGTTAGGAATAGCTGTTATTTTTTCCATTTTTGCAGATTTTGCAGAAAAATTAACTATTGTAGGCTATTCGTTAATTGTAAATGTTACGTGTAAGTATTAAGTGCATGAGCTAAGTGTAATTTGAAGTGTCTTATGTAAGTGTTAAGTTAAGTATAAGTGTTTAGTGTAAGTGTTAAGTAGAAGTAACAAATATAAGTGTAAAGTGTAAACGGTAAATGTAGGCTTGAAGTGTTGTGTAGACGTGTTTATTTATTTGGGCCTAATCAGCCTGGCTAATGGGCGTTAATGCGCATTGATATCTACATAAGCTTGTCAGACAACCATTTGGAGTTTATATAAGGAGCTGGCAAGTGGCAGTTTCCTTCAGTTCAACTTCGAAGATGGCAGATATGATTATGGGTAAACGTCGGCGTAATGTTTCTTGTGTGTGTGTGTGTGTGAGAGAGAGAGAGAGAGAGAGAGAGAGAGAGAAATTATTTCAACCTCCTCAAAAAGAGGTCAGAATGCTCGGTCATTTCAAGGTTCCGGGTCCGAATTTTTAGCAGAAGATCATTGAAAAGACAGTGCTAAAGTTATAGATATTTATAATTGTTATTTCACACACAAAAATGTACGTGAAATTTTTTTAAGTTTTTCGCATAAACTTTCACCCTAAATTTAGTTACGAGAAAGTTATAAAACAGTTGAACGTTACTGATATAATAAATATCGTTTCATGGCTTTTCCGAAGAGTTTTTGAAACGTTAAGAGGGGAACACCTGTTAATAGTAATAAATATTTCTGCCATCTGCAAAGTTGTAACGTAGCTCGTCTGTTCCCTCTGTCTTTCACTTTTACGACTCCAGTCGGCATCAAATCTTCCGAACAATAAAAAATAATGTTTCAATCAATTCAAGATCCGCACATCATTTTTATACCTGGCATTAACTTTTTATACCGAGAACTCCTATTCTACGTTTATTGTTAACACTGTTCAGGAATATTATTTTGACCCAATGTCACACAGACATGCTGAAAATAAAAATACGATAGTTTATACATTTATTAGAGAAACATTAGAAAACATTAAGTTTCAATAATTTAAATTTACATCGTTTAACAACCGGTATCTTTTAAGTAAGTATCATGAAATTATTAGTGAAATTCTGTTAAAAAAATAGCTCTAAAACCACTATTGTATCCATGCTGGTAAACATTATACACAGAAAAATTATGTTTATAGAGTTCGTTTAAGACTTAAGAGGTAAAAATAAATAAATAAAAATTTCTTTATGACTTTGCAATGTTCAAATTTTAGTTCGGTTTCGTTAAAACAGTAATTACAAATTAAGTTTATTAATATCTCGAATTAGTTTGATGTGCTGATATATTTTTATGTAAGACGTTTTAGTGAATTTCCGACCGGAACTTTGAAATAAGCACCAATACTGATCTTTTTTTAAAGATCTTTACACACACACACACACACACACACACACACACACACACACACACACACACACACACACACACACACACACACACACACACACACACACACACACATACATACATACATACATACATATATATATATATATATATATATATATATATATATATATATACACATATAAAGTTCGTAATTTTAGTCCGATTTAGTTCAAACTTAACACAAGAATTTATTTATTATGGTAACAAATTTAACAAGTTTCAAGATGGTGGTTATTAGGAAACCTTAAAAATGAAAACTTTCCCGATACATTTATTTTATCTGATTTTACCTGTATAAATCTGTATAAATATCTGTATAAATTGTCATTTTTAATTTTAAAATTCTGTTGCATTTAACAACAAAACTATTTTACAGCGGTTATTTTAGTACAATATTAAAGTTTAAAATACTAATTAATACAGAATGTAGTGCCGGAATACGATAATGAAATCATATTTTCAAATTATTGTAAAATAAAAAAATAATATTGTAAAAACCTTTACAACATACGTCAACAACATGTCAATAAGAAATATTCTTGTCAAGATTATTTCAATATTGAACCACCATAGTCAGTAAACATCAGTATTTTAAAAGTCTAGATTAATTTATTTCCAAAGAATCGCTTAATTTTGTCAAGACAAAACCACGCTTGTGTTTTCGATATGGTGTCATACTTTCTCTTCTTTTCTGCTTAAAACGTTCTTCGGCGTTCTTAGCTTTCATTTTTCTCTGTCGTTTCATAGATCTTGAGCCAATCTCCTATCTCACACTTTTTTATCAATTCCTTCTCTCCACTTAAGTCTCGATCTTCCTCTTTTTCCGCTACCACGTGGATTCCATT